>CM074279.1:16044426-16371926 GCA_037194245.1 Opsariichthys bidens | reverse complement strand
AGCTTAGTCACAGTCTTGGAACCCAGGATTACTGTTGACCTCAGAAGGGATTCCCCAAATCATTGATGCTTTCCACCCTGAAAACATAACCTTTTCCATTAAAAGAAAACATGAGGGCAAAGCTGATTTCAGCAGCCATTGCTCACATGATCCATCAGAAATGATTCCCATATGATTTGGTTCTCAAGAAACTTTTCGTATTATTATCATCACAGTGAAAAAAAATCTTTTTTGCAGGACTGAATAGAAAGTTAAAAAGAACAGCGTTTATATGAAATGATCTTTTACTGTCACTTATGTTCAACTTACATCCATACTAAATAAAAGTATTATTCTTCATGCTGTTGCTTGGGCTTTGCGATTTAAAGTACTGTTAAAGCCAAATTTGAACGAGAGTCCTCAAGATCCCCCATGGCGAATTATGGCATTATCAGCAACCTTCAGATAATTGCACTTCGTTTTTGCTGATAGAGGAGACCCCAGATGTTTGTAGGAGGTTTCATTGACTCCTGAAGACAATAACCAGCTCTGATGTTGGCAGGTAGACTCCATCATGGATGGGCTGCCAGCCTTTGATGTTATGATGCAGGGCAGAAAGCACTTGCATGCGGACACTAATTGGGCGATTGGCACCAAAGGACTTTGCACAGAGATACTCTGTATTCCATTAGTCAGAGTGGGTGCAAGTTTGATTATGCTCGACGTAGGCATGACCTAATAGAAAATATTTGCCTGGCTCTAATTCTAATTTAGTCAGTTTGCAATTAGACATACTGGCAAATGGTTCCCAGTGCAGCTGTAAATGTCTGATTGTCAAAGATACGGGAGATGAGTTGTTTGTTAGTCCACACCGAAATGTATTTGTTAAAATCCTTGACCTAGGGATCTATTTTATCAACCGCAATACAGACTTTGTTTAGGGGCAATAAATCTTAATTGTCTGCTTTATTTTAATCCTTCAATTGAAGTGAGATTTCAGAACGTGGGCCCTCCACCTTTTAAGTGAGATCCGACACTTGAGGGAGTGAAGTGTTTTCGCTGGGAAGTGCATGAATGATTGATAGCAGAAGCAGAGCTGTTTAAAATCGTCTTGCTCCCTGCTAATCAATAATTCAAAACACTTTCTGTATTTTGGTGGCACATTAAATATCAGTCACTGGCTTGAATTCTCAATTTGATTTATGTCTGTCAAATGCATTAGTGGTTTGTCGTGATTCTCTTCATTTAAATGAGTTAATTTTGCCCATGCTGGGAGTGATCTCACTTGTCTTAGTTTTCTCATTACTAGTGTTTCATAGTACAAGAGTAAAGTGTTGATTAATAATTAGGCAGCTGTTAGAAAGAAATGTCTGTTGGGAACTAGACACAGGATATCATTCATTGGTTAAAGTCGACCATTTGACGACAAGTAATATAGAATATGTAAAGGATAATGTCCAATCAGACGGTTGCTATTGTGAAACTAGGGGGTCTTGTATCACCCTAAAGGGGTTGGTTTTGCGATTACAGCCATAAAATATTGATTTAAGGTCAAATTTGTTTATTACGTGGGGCCAAAGAGTACATGGAGTGAAGCAAACTAGTACAGCAATGAACTAAATTAGTTTCCCGGGCTAACAGTCGGAGTACGGAGTAGTGGTCATTACAGGGGAAAATAAATTCACTGTGAATGCCATGATTGACTAATCAGAATCAAGCATTTCAGAGAGCATGTAATCATTGTTTGAAATGTGCTCATGATATGACTAAGCACTCCAGTGTTCAACATAACTTCATTTTCCTGAGGCGACCGTTTGAGAATGACGGGTTGACCTTTACTTCGCTAGAGGTTGAGGAGCTGGTTGTGGTGCATGCTGATGTTTCCATTTGTTTGCTTTCATATCCAAGAGGAGCTACCAGGATCTCCTGCAAGACCAAGAGGGCTTTTACATTTTCAAAGATAAATCACTCGCCGCTATCGCGTAAGTGCTTTCAGCACCGCGTGGATCTCTGGTGTTAAAAGTCGGAGTCGGCTTTGCTCTCATCCATTCGCGGAGACGCGCAGCGTCCGGTCCATTTGCATTAACAGGGAAACACAAAAGGATTTGAAGGAGGAAATTGCCTCTTGTAAACACAATGGCCTTTCCTGTGAGTTCTCATGATAATGTCCTGAGTGGCCTTGGGGCAGAGTCTAGAACATTCCGTTGAAGAGCACAGTGAGGTCTGCTGCTTTTTGGCCTTTAGCGTGAAATGGCAGTGAGACTTGTGCTGCAGTGAGCGCGGTGGTTGGCTGATGTATACTAACAAGCTTTAATTTCATGTCAAAGCTGTCTTGCGCAGTGCCGTGCGTGTCTGTCAGTCAGGCAGAGCCGGAGTGACTGTGGTACGGACGCTGATTTCCAATGTCTTGGGGACCTCCACATTGGCTTTAAGAGGAGGAATGGTAAGCTGAAGAAGCATCCTCCTTCGTCCATACTGCAACCCTGATTAAACATCAATGTGCATGATTGAACATCCCACTTGAATTGTTTTTTGCTGCGGTTAAAGGCATAGTTCCCCCAGTAAGAGCATTCTATTCACCACAATATTACTTTTATGCCATGCAATATTTGTAGAACATCCCTTTAGAAACTTAAAGGGAGATATTTTTTCTAAATAATATTGAAAAACCCATATTGATGTGTAATTTCTTCACCAAAAGTGGCAACAAACAGAATTGCAATTGGTCTGAGTGGGTGGTAAGTTTAAACATCACTGGGCCAACCAATGGTACCAGTTTGGGACTGAACTATCTGTTGAGCATTGAGTCAAACTTGAATTTGAAACTTGTTTGAAGACAATCATCAGTTTTGTTTGTTGCCAGTAGAGGAACTGAAACGACTGATTTTACATTTAATGAAACAAGTCTATATCGTTTGTAAAATGGACTATAACAGGAATTAAAAAATGAAAACTCTTCATTCAGTGGTTGTGTATGCGTGTTGTTTAATAAATACGTCTTATAGATTATGATGGGCCTGTTGTTGATGGGTTGAACTAGCTTTTGGCAGTAGAAGGAGGAGAGGGACAATTTACATCAGTTGACATTAGCGTCCATGGCTGATTTTGTTATCGCCTGTTACTCATCAGCTCAGCTTGTCAGTTTGCTGAAATATAGTCGCACTCTTATGTCAACAGCTAATATTTACATAATCCTTTTCCTCCCGCTTTGGTAACATGCACATCTGAATGGTCAGTATTTAGATTAGAAGATGGCAATTCATTTTTGACACCAGAGGCACATCATTAAAGTCCTGAAATGGGATGTTTGGCCTTTTGAGAGGAGCTCTTGTAGCCTGCTAATGAAGTCTGGGAAGTGTGCATATGTAAAACATGACAAAATGAAAATTTAATTTTTGTGCAAACACTTTTTGTGTTTAGTATGGTGTCAACGGTGTAACTGCAGTTTTTAAATTGTCTTATTCTCCAGACTGCATGGATGAATAGATTAGGGTTTTTTATGTAAACTTCCTCTGCTTGTGCATGAGGTTTCTGTGACATGCAGCAAATGCAGTATGATTATGCTCTGTGCTGTGATTCTCTCATCTGTGATGTTTCCTGTGGGTCATGATTGCATAAGGTTAGTTGAATCATATAGCCTGTACTCTGCATGCTGCTCAGTATGTCAAGGAGTTGCATCTGACAGCAGTGAAGTTTATTAGGTTTTTGTTTTTTGAATTGGTAATGCTGCCCTGCGTCATTGACATTCTGAGTCTCCTGGCGCAGTTGCACACAGAGCACATTGTGTTTTGCCTGATAAACAACCTCACAAATCGAACCACTGCAGAAGTAATTCAGTGGAGCCTGTAAAAACAGACAAGAGGAAGTGCATTAATGCACTTGTGTGACCAAATAATGAAACTGTCTAAATACCTGAATAGATACACAGTCGTCACCTGTAATAAGACGTAAGAGTAATGGGTGATGTATCAAAATATATGCATTTGTAAAATATGTATATATAACACAAATACTTTGATACATCACCCAGTCTTAATACAGGTCATCAGTTTTTAATTTATTCATTGAAATGCTCAATTCAAGCAAATCATACAGTCTAGTTTTGCAGCCATTTGTTCACTTTAACCAATTATTTGTTGGGTTAAAACAAAAATGTTTTTTATAAACTATATATATATATATATATATATATATATATATATATATATATATATATATATATATGTATATATATATATATATATATATATATATATATATATAATGTATGTATGTATATATGTATACGTGTATATATATGTATATCTATGTATATATGTATGTATGTATATGTGTGTGTATATATATATGTATGTATATGTATGTGTGTATATATGTATATATATATATGTATGTGTGTGTGAATGTATATTATATTATATCATATTATGTTATATTGTATATTATATTATATAACTCAATATTTTATATAATATAAATAATATATAATTATTATAATTCCAATATAATGGTTTTTGATTAAAAAATATTTATTTATTTGAAAATTTTTTAATATGGAAGTTTGATTTCTTTTTAATTAATCATCTTGAATAGTAAATTTCAATATATGCATTTAAAAAAGATTTAATGATTGATTGCATTGTCATCTTTAAAAAGGTTGGCAATGTTGACATTTCTCATGATAATTTTTTTGGGGGGAAAATATGTCTATTTTTTTTTATTGCAGTTTTACTGCATTTACATTTTGAATCTAAATAACTGTGATGGCTGTTTTATTGCCAAAACTGAATTATTGAGACATTCCCCCCTCCCCCCCAGCCCTAACATGAACTGTTCATGGAAAAAAAGAGAGGACCAGAACACACACTCACACTCAGTAAAGCTCTTGAAAAAGCAGGAACAGAAACCTGCCTGAAAGCACTGCATCATGGTGGCTATTAAAAGGAGTGGTGGTTGCTCCTGATAAGCTCAGTTTGCTTATTGCACAGCACAAGTATTGGGGGCAGAGGATTATTGCCACTTGTGTATATTTCTGCTGATGTTTTTTTTCTATCCCTCTTCAGTCAGATGGCGCATATTAGGAAAAACCTGTCTGATGCAGAAGTGGAAGGCGTTTACTCTCACCTGAATATAAAGTGAGAAATCACAAACTTGCAAACTTCTTCCTCACATATTCACACACACTGTCTCTTAAAGCAGCTGCACACGTGAAATGTAGACAGATTTTGCTTGACATTGCATCTGTAAAAACAACCAGATAATATTCTCGCACCTCACGGAAAGCCGTAGAGACCACACCCTCGTCTCCTCCGTGCCTCGCTTTCAACCACCTCCCCACATTGTGCCAGTGACTCTGACGTTATTTACATAAATGATAAACACGGCGGATGGCTGGATTGGCAGCGTAATCCACTTGCAGTGTCATTAGGGAGGAAAAGAGAGAAAGGCTATTACGGCTCTTGCTTCATCAGTGCGTCTCTCTTAGGCCATTTATGGAGGTAATGGAAACCTCTCTCATTAAGGTGCCGCTCACTGTGGCGCTGAGAAACATCTCCACTCGGTAATTGATCTTGTTGGTCTTTAGTGCTGGAAAGTGGCCCTGAAGCGCCGCCCGCTTGCTGCATTCATTTTTCAGCTCAGTCAGAGCCGCCCTGCTCGCCCGCTCTCGTCCAGTCACCTTCGCTTCTGCTGCTGAGCACCTGCGTGTGGTCGGCACCTTTTGCTCTTTGTGTGTCTCTTAGGGAGAAATGCAGCCATGTTTGTATTGAAGGAATAGTTCTGTCATTATTTACTTGCTCTCATGTCATTCCTTTTCTGTGTGGCACAAAAAGCGAAATGTTCAAGAAAATTCACAGGTCTTTTTCACATAACAATACAGAATCATTATTCACGGATCATTTTACCCTCCAGTGAGCTGTTAATTTGAGAACTGCTACAACTGAATCGAGTCAGTTAGTTGAACTCAAAAAGAATAAACAGTTCAGGGAATGAATCATTCTTTGAAACTGCTTCCTTTCAGGGAACCGGTTGTTCTTGCTCACAGATTGGACTGATTCATTCATGAATCAGCATTCAACTCACTAATTTAGTGATTTAGTAATTTAATGATGAATGATTTAATGATTTCAGGTTTTAGTTGTTCAGCTTTTTTTTTCTTTTCTTTTTTTTTTTTTTTTAGCATTTTATTATTTTTTGGAGCATAACAACTTGGTAAGTATGAATAGCTATTGTATGGAAAAGACTGTTCGATTCTTAATGTTTTATGTAAATATAAGTGACATATGATATATTTTTGTATTAGCCTATATATTTACGTATACATGTATATATTTATTTGTTTTTGTATACGTATTAGATTTATTTATATTTTTGAAGAGAACTATTTTTATAAAAAATGAAGTCTACATTTTCTACACTATTACCTCAGAATTTAAATCTGTTTGTTTGGGCAGCACAACTGGGCTATACATAACTATTCAGGCATTAGATGGTTAAACAGCATGTTTAATTGGCAAATGAAAACAATGATGTGTGGGATAGATGGACTGTTTAATAGCTGCTAGTAGTTGTTCAGAAAAAGCCTTTACAGTGTTGTTAAAGTGAAATAACAAATATTAGATGAAAAAAATGGTATAGAAGTAATACTAGCATAACACTGCGCTTTCAAAGGCACGCTATATAAAATTTTTCGATTAAAATATCCAAAAAACACTTAAACAGTGTTACATATTGTGTTGATTTGTGTACTTGCATTATCCCAAATGGTTCCAACTATGTATAAATGCAGAGAAGTCAGCAATTTGAACCAGGCCACGGACCATGTCATTTCGTCGCCTATCAATGACGTCATATCCGCATAACCCTCAATTTCCTGTTTTACTTCCGTAGAAACCATGCAACAGCAAATATGATTTAACATACAGTAGTATGTGTTTAATTAGACAGATGCACTGCTGTTTGGATTCCTTTATCATCAGTAAAATAATCGTTATATAGCTCTACGCCGCAAGTCTTTATTGTTTGAATCTCTTGTTTTCTTGATTTACCACGAGTAACAAGTTAGTACCATGCCTCAGTGACAACGCTATCTTGACAAGTGGCTTACATGACATAATCAGAAAGAGCTTTATTTGTAGTTACATTAATACAGCCTTTTCTCCAGCATACAATGTTTTAAAATTTAGCAACAATGATATTTTAATGGAAGCTATGGAAGTGAAGACGACAACTCCCATGATTCCATACTCATTGACGCTCCTGTCATCAAACTACGACTTTGTTATTATTTTGAATTAGAGACCTTTAGCGTTGAAACTTTCATACTGTGTTTTTAACGTTATTGAAGTAAAAAGCAATTGGTTTTGCAAAGCAGTGTTGGACCTGGATCATCCAAAGTAGTAAATTATCACCTTTTGCTGCGAAAACAGTGAAAACACTGTCTTTAGTTGCAGCTTTTTATAGTAAATAAGAGTGTGTACAATGAGAAGTGTTATACATAAGTGCTTTATTGAGTTGTCTATGTATCCATATAAGTGTGCTCTTTATTATCTCTGTCTTGTCTCAGTGGGTGATGTGTTTACGTATAAGTGTCTGCAGCTGTTTTGGTGTGTGTGTCAGGCTCTTGGGGGCCACTGAGAGTTGTGACATGTGTGGTGTAATAATAGACGAGTTTTTGTGATCCAAACAGCCTGCTCTCTGCTCTGTGACTCACTGTAGCTGGGCCTGAGGTCTGGACTTGCATCATCACTGGGATCCGCTGTGCTGTCAAGAGCACACAAGGGATTCGGCTGTGTCCGTCAACCAGAAAAATAGAGCATTTCGTTCTTTTCTGTTTTGTTCAAAAGCAATTATAGCACAACTAACCAAATAACCTAACTGAACTTCTTAGTAGGCTGACAGTAGTTCAGCTACTTTCAAAGTAGTGTAGCTTTTCTAGTAACTTTTTTTTTTTTTATCGAATGGGTTGAAATGTCAAATCAACATGACACGGGGAATAATCACATATACAGTCACCTAAAAGGTTCTCTCTACAATATATTGGAAAGTCTGGTTTATTCTAGTGAATCGGTTTGTCAAAAACGATCTCATATGCAGCTGTGGAAAGTCCGATTCATTCTAGAGAAT
This sequence comes from Opsariichthys bidens, assembly GCA_037194245.1. Lineage (NCBI taxonomy): Eukaryota > Metazoa > Chordata > Actinopteri > Cypriniformes > Xenocyprididae > Opsariichthys > Opsariichthys bidens. The sequence continues at coordinate 16,363,823 of CM074279.1, read as the reverse complement.
CATTTTGTTCTAAACCATGCTCTGTGTGTAGTGGTTGAAAGTTTGGTTCATTCCAGTGAGCTCATTCATTTGAATGTAAATTCATGTGGATGTATAATTGAGAAAAAGTAAAAAAAAAAAAAAAAAAAAAAAAGGTTTGGTGGGTTCTTGGTTCTATCCATCGGTTGTTGATTGGATCGAGGCAGATCGGCTAAATGCGGACTGCAATCAAAAATCAAAATGGAAGGTTGATTTAAGACATTTAAGACGTTTTGATTTAAAAATGTTGTGGTTAAAAAATTATTTGTTCATAATAAGATTTATAAAATAGAAAAATGTCTGTTCTTTGAGACTTTAAAAATACTGTCCATTTAGGGAGCTTTAGTAGTTGGCTAACATTGTTAGTAACTTGCTGTGAAGCAAAAAAAATAAAATAATAATTTTTACAGTGTGAAAGTGCCACACCCAAATCTTGATCTTGGATATCATTAAGTAATGTGAAATGTGACCTAGCACAGTTTTTTTTTTTTTTTTTTGGTGGTGTTAGTGAGCATTTTTTCTGATTGTTGAAATAAGTTTAATTGTAAGTGTTTTGGCCCGTTTTATAGAACGTTTAATTTTTCTAGTGCTCGGTTCGTCCCCTGTGGCAACATGCTTCCGTTTAGACCCTGAAATGAATTATATTTACTGTTTGAAGGAAGGGATGTTATTGTTCATCTCAGACAAGTAGCGGTTGGGTTTGAACACACTCAGTCAGACCACTGTAATGTGTCTGACCTTTTGTTCCCATTGACGGATGAGGTATTGGCTCAAAGGAAAATGAGATATTTCCAGCGCTCCCTTTGACAGGCATACAAATGAACGAATCAAACAGCATGATTCCACTTAGACGGATCAGTATTCTGGCATTGTGAGCAAGAGATCATCAAGCCTCATGGAGAATATGAAAATTCCACTTTAAAGATTTCTTGGGGAATATTTTCTCTTTTCTTGTTCCTCTCCATGTGCTGTGAGTGGGTGAACTATTGCTTTAGTTATTCCATATAATAGCTCAATGTGCTTTATGTCTTTATATTGTCAGTTGAGGGGCTGCTGCTATCATCATCTGTCACTCTGCCCTTGATTAGACCTCCGATATCCCCCTTGAGTGTTATTCATAAAGACTCGAGTGTGAATGAGCACACAGCTCTAGGATACGTCCGAATTCCTGTACTACATTTCAGAGTATGTTCTAAATTTGATCTCAAGTATTGAAGAAGTATGTGCTGTAGTATGCAGGTGTATAGTATTAATACATTCCTGGACATACACTACCATTCAAACGTTTGGGGTCAGTAAGATGCTTTTTTTAAAGCAATTAATATTTATTTAGCAAATTGAAATAATAGTTCAGAATATTGCTGTTTTTACTGTATTTTTGTTGAAATGAATGCATTCTTGGTGAGCACAAGAGATTTCTTTCAGAAATCAAAAAAAAAAACCTTACCGAACTCATACTTTTGACGGTAGTATTCTACTGACACTTCCCCCACCTTTTTTCGTCTTTTCAAATATGATGGTTCGTGAGCTGAGGATCCATCATATTTGAAAACTTTTCTTGAAAAGCTGTCACTGGTTTTACACTTCAGTAGATGCAGCATGTCATCCAGGTATTGTTCGCCCGCTGTCTTATCAGTACCAAGTATTTGTAGACCATAGTTTTTTTTGAGCCCCGCTTTTTGAACACTGAAGTATGGATTCTAGTTGTGTTTTGTCTGACCGTGTTTTGGTTTATATCTAGGCCGTGTGTATTTGACTGTTATCCTCCAAAACAGGCTAAAGACAGTTTGGAGGACTTGCCCAGTCACTCATTCCAATCTGCTTTAAAGAAGCTTATACAGGCTTTGCCGAATGGCTTCCCAAATGGGCAGATTTGCGGGGAACTGAACAATCAATGAGCAAATGATTTCAAGAAAAGCATTCTTTCTAAGAACTAATATGAGATGCTGTGTGACGTATCTTGATCAGATTACAAATGCAGGAAAGTGAATCGTTAATCAAGACACTGGGGAAGTGTGCTCAGCATGAAGCAAATTACCTGGATTAGCATAGCAAAACGCTGCATAATGTACCTTTACCGCTATGCGGCGTCTCAGTGAGAGAGAGATGCCTCTGTTAATTACAGTAGCAGTAAACAGAATGTGAATGTGACAGGGCTAAATGGAGCTGAGAGAACGGTGAAGCTAAAATGGAGTCCGGTTTTTATATTCCCGTCATATTAGTTTTGAATTTGCTGCTTCAGTCTCTGACATTTGACTCGGTCTGCACATGATGTCTAAAAGGATGCAAGCAGAAAGTAAAGGAAAACAAGTTGTAGAAAGTCATCATCAAATGGTTCTCTAACTTTTCAGGCCAAGAACCACCTTTGATCAAATCAGAACATCTTAATACCACCAATTTTCAAATATTTCTTAGCTTTGAACAAATTGAAATCCGTCAAATTTAAAGGGTTACTTCACCCAAAAATGAAATTTCTGTCATTAATTACTCACCCTCATGTCGTTCCACGCCAGTAAGATCTTCGTTCATCTTTGGAACACAAATTGAGGTATTTTTTGATAAAATCAAATAATCAGTTTTTTTTATTTATTTATCCCCATTAGAAAGCAACGTCATTACCGTCATTCAAGGTCCAGAAAGGTATTTCTATATTTAACAAATATTTCTGTATTCAAGAATATTTATTCAACACATCCTGTCAGACATCATATGCATGCGTCGAGCTGCTCACGTGAACAGGCATCGGCCAATACTGAGTCCACTTTCTGACGTCCAACCTGGAAGCGCTGTGATGAAAATTGCGTAGGAGAATGACAGAGGAGAGGTGAATTTGTTGAGTAAGTCATTATTTTTGTTTTGTTTTTGCGCGCAGAAAGTGTTCTTATCGCTTCATAAGGTTGAACCACTGCAGTCACGTTGACTAACAGTGTTTTTACTTCTTTTCTGGACCTTGAATGTGGTAATTTTGTTGCTTTCTATTGAGATTAAAAAACCACTTGGATTTCATCAAAAATATCATAATTTGTTTTCCGAAGATGAACGAAGGTCTTACGGAATTGGAACAACATGAGGGTTAGTACTTTAATGACCGCAATTTTATTTTTGAGTCAACTAACCCTTTAAGGACTGTGAGCTGCTGTAAATATACAACATCATTTAATGTTAATAATTCGGTATTCATAATGATAGTTCACCCAAAAATGATGTTTGCTTACACTCATGATGTTCCACTGTTATTTGACTTTTTCTTCAATGGGACAAAACAGGTAGATGTCTTTTTCTTTTTATCTTTTTTTCCCCCCATAGTCAAACTACACAATGACGACAAAGCAACACAAAACAAGCCCATATGGCTGTTTTTCCAAGTCTGCTTAAGCCATAGGATGAGAACAGACAACATTTAAGTAGCTATAGAAAAAAGATACTTACAGTCAAAATGCCTATTCCTAGTAAATAGTGTAAATGCTGATGTACCCTGCGTACCACAGTTTGAGAATCACTGATTTAGGGCACAAAAAGTCTGTTTATTTGATGGATGTGCTTTTGGGAAATATGTTTTGGTTCAAGCTAAATTTGAAGAAAGTTTAACACTCTATTGCATTGCAGATATTGTCTTCATTTTACATGATGGACTGTCCTGCAAATATAGGGTTTGATGTTTATAAATGTATGTCCTTACAAACATTTATCATTGCAACCACAGTTTCCACTAAATTATCATGTGGTAAAACTGTGGTAAGCTGCTATTAACCAGTACTGTCATCCAAAAAACGAGATGTAAACAAAATGACAGTGGGATTCTTAAATGGTTGTTTTATTGTTTGCAGGAAATTTCATATTAGTTTAGTTGTAAGAATAACTGTAGTTGCTGTGGTATTTACTGTGGTTACCGTGGTAATTTGTTTTGTGATTATGTGTGGGTAATGTGCGTGACGTTATTGTGCAGCTCCTTTCAGAGCGATGGTCTTTTCACACTGATGACAGATATAGGTCACTTAAACATGAATGCGAGTTACGGTCAAGACCAAAACAAAAATACATGTTATGTGAACTTGGACCCTGACAGATATGTTAAAGTAATATGATTACATTCAATATTTATCTTTTTAGCTTAATTTCATCTCCTGAATGTTTTTACACATCTTACGGATATTTGATTATGAAAAAAATATTCAAATGTTTAATATTACAGTAGTAGTCTAGTAGAGAACATGTTAAAACAACAACAAAAAAGCAAGGTTCTTTGTGCTAGACGCTTGTCTTTTGACTGGTTACTAAGAGCTACCTAGGATGTTGGTGAGCTTTTCTCTGACTGGCCTGAACATCTGGCCTGAGTATTGAATGCATTTCTGCACAGTTATGCTTACTGGCAACCAGTACTATTTTGCTTGAAGTCTGTTTGTATGGAGATATTTGAACCAAATGGTTTTTAGAGGGAGAAGACTGCATAATTAAAGGTTAAGTGTGTTATTTCTGTGTCACTAGAAGCATAAATGCTGATAAGTTTCCTGATTTTTATTGGTTGATGAACAGATAGTTCTGCTCCCAAACTCACTTGATTGGCTGAGCCAGCATTGCTGTTTAGGTCGGGTAGGGATTTGCAATCCAACAAACAGAACAATGTTTGATAGTGCCACAGGGGATTCATCCTGTGAATGGCTTACTTATAGTTGTCTCTGCAAATTAAGCTGGGAAAAGTATCTTAACACTGAAAAAATTACACTCTTCAGAAATTTTGGCATCCAGTATTTAAATGGATCTCTAAAAAAAAAAGCCAAATTAAATTAAATGTCTTAATCAGATCATCCCTGAATATCTGACATGTTCTACGGCACTAAATGGCTTTACAGTGTGCTGCAGACGTGGCTACACAACAGGACTCGTTCCGCTCTTAAGTGCAGTGTTTGCTTTCTGTTATATCCTCAGGACATTTTAGAAATGACCAATTAGAGGGAACCATGCCCAAATCGTTTCAAGTGTTGACATTTACTCTGGAGCTCCAGTTGATGATATCACTGATTTGGGAGCGAGGTGTAATGCTTGACCTGTTTGTTTTTGGGTGGGAATAGTATTCCTCAGCTAATTTCCGTCTGATAAGTATCTGACAACCCATAGTGTGGCACATTATCTCTGGCTGAGGAAAATGGTTTCTTCAGAGTGTGAATTGATTTTGCTGGATGCCTGTGCGACGCGGCACTTCAAAATGCTCACTGTTTTTTGTATTATTATTATTATTATTATTATTATTATTATATTGAACCCTTTTTTTGCCTTCTCTATTTGCATGTAAATGATCAATTATTGCTTTTGGCAGGGTTCTGCCACCCAACTCTTGTCTGTAGTGAGGAACTGTACTGTTTCACCTTAACAAATGATGTTTGCACATCCACCCCCCACTTCCATTCGTAATTATCAACTGTTTGCACTGCTGGCTACATTGATTTTTCTTTCTTTCTTTCTACATGTCATGACTCAACATTTAGTAGTCTGTTTAAATTGAATTGAGGGTGTGTTATGTGAAAATGACTGATTCTTTCAAAATTATGCCTGAATTTTCAGATGCAGAGAATTACTTGCATGCAGGAGCGTGTCATCTGCCGCAGTTCGCAGCATTTAGAGGATGGAGAAGGGTCAGGGTTTTGAAAGGTTGAAACAAATCAGTGGAATTGTGCATGGTTGACGGACGTACAGACTAGAGCACAGATGTATAAAAAAAAAAAGTCTAGGGATGTCATATCTAAATGAATGGTAAAAAAAAACAACTGGTAATATTAATAAGATATATATTATATTATGTATGCGTATTTATTTATTTATTGGATAAATCAATGTTACACTGGGCCAAAAAATGTTTTGGTATATAAGCCATATTATAAAGTAACGGATAATTGTATGATTGCTGAATTTTATTAAATGCATTTAGCATTATTTTTTCCTCATTGCTGTCCGTTATTTTCACAGAACATGCCTGCAAGCAGTTGAGAAGCATTTTGTACAATGTTTGTGAGTGGAAAAGGACTTGTTTCTTGCACTCTGAGTTATCACAGAGGATCGACACATTTGAAAAGCATTTGCAGATGTTTGCGCTGTATCTATAATTGTATTGATACTTCTAGTGAAGTCTCACTTTGAAACGCATGCTATTGCTCAGGAATATTTTGAAGGTTTCTTGCATCCTCATTGAGAAACAGTAGATACCCTATCAGGTCGATTTGCCTTAGCTCTGTTCTTTCTTCCTAGATCTGCACATGAAACTTGATTGCAGATATGCTCCAAATTTTCCACTACATTTATTTTCTCATGAATGTTTGCATATTTCTGTGATTGCCTACTAGTGGATTCAAATATGCAGAAATGGCAATCTTCATCTCCTGGAATGAAGCATGTACTCATTTCACAGCCTCTAATTGCATTTCTGGAAAATAGTCAATTGTTCCACTTGCACAAAGACTAAAGTAGATGCTAAAGTGTAATCCTTGCTTTGATCGTTCATATCGTTATTGGATGTAAGTTCATTCGTATACGCAAAACAGTAATTTCAATACACTTATGTAATTAAGTAATTCTATCTGAATTTGATCACTGACCTGTCGACAAAAGTTGCTGCTATGTTGTCAGGGTATTGTGGATGGTTGCCATGGTGTTGCTATAAGTTTGCTGATGTGCTGAGTGGTTTTTAGCACTGTTTCTATGTGGTCGCTAGGGGCTTTTGGGAGTTTGGTCGGTGGTTGCAATATATATATATATATATAATACAATAGAATATAATATAGCAAAATATGCTTTTATATTGAAATATTTTGAGAGTGCAGGGAGACTGACTCGATTATGTCATTTGCAGTGCTTAATGGTAGTGGGTGGGGCTAAAGAGATCTTTTGGTGCGTTTTCCTTGTGTCGGCTGACTGGTGGAATTTTCTGTACAACATCATGGATAATGTAGTTTTTCACCACGGATTCTGCTGTTTAACACGATTATTTTAAAACTTAGTTGAAATAATGTGGGCTGATAGCTTCAACAGACGCAAATAGGTAAACTCTACTCTCTCACTCTAGTATGCTTTTACTACCTCATTGTGTTTATAATAACTCTAGCAAACTACTCAAACTTTCAGGGGAAATGTTTTTTTTTTCCATTTTGCTTTTTATTTCTGCCGTTGGTATTTAGGCATCATGAAGGTTATGTTCATCTGTGAAAATATTCATGATGAACAAAGCATGTAGGTTATTTTCTGCAATAATCCAAAATCCTATTGGGTTTTTGTTGAGGGAACAAAGGTGATGCTAAATTTCGGGCTGGCCTACAAAAATACATTATCACTGCAGAGTTCTATTGGTCCAAGTCAAAGAGCCAACTCAAAAGTTTCTATGCTATTCTGGTCTCTAATTATGACTCAAATGCTTCTTCAGTGTAATTTTGGGATTCGTAGTTTAGTCTGATCATTTAGAAATGTCCAAATGATATGCATATCAGTGGTGATGTGGACCCATTTGGGTTAATATGAGGTCCAAAAAAAAAAAAAAACGCTTGGAAACAGCTGCTTGGATAAGTTATAAACTTGACTTTGCAATCTTACTTTTGCAATCTGACCAGCACAACAGAGACTCAGTGATCCTGTGTTCGATCCATCCCTGACATTACTGCACATCGCCATTTGCTGATCCTGTTCTCACCAGCTTAGGACATATGTGTATCATGCTCAGAGAGATGTGGTGATCGGCCATCCAATCCAGTTAGCAGCTATCCGAGCCGGGTACGATGAGAGGGCCCCGTCGTTATCACTTGGGACATTCATGCCACACATTACCGTCTGACCTTCCCATCGCTGTCACTCAAAAAGCGGCCTCAGTACCCTGTCACATTGCGGGCATTCATGCCAAGAAACCAAAGATTCTCCACCCCTATCACTTATACAAGGTTAATAGCCACTTAATTGGCTTACCTGGCAACGTGCAATCACTTGTGAGGTCGGTAAATTAGATTTGGTGCTGACACATACCACTCTACATGTTTATGGTGCTCTGCTTTCGCAATTACATAACGCATTGCTGTCCGTTTTTACCCTCTGTTTCTCTTCGTCTTTACCTCCCAGCGAACTGTGAAGGAGCTCACCCAGCCGTTCAGGAAACGTATCATATTAAAGTGTGGTAACTGCTATATGTAATGAATTTTGGATTAGGAGCGACAAAGCAGCTCTATGATAACCTTTCGGAAGGACGCTGTTTGTGAGCAGAGGGAAACGGGTTATAGCTGGAGTCTACTCCCAGACACCCCAGGGTGGCTGCGTTTGATGTCGCTCTAACTGAAAACTCCCCAGCGCAACACAAACAAAACATGCCATACCAGACCTGTGTTGATACATCAGTAGAGCGGGAAATGTCAGATCGTCAGGGGTGTGCGTGTGAAGTGAATTACTCTGGTTTGGTGAGTGGCCCTGGGAGGATACTCTAATTTCAAGCTGAAGGTGTAACATGTCTTTTATTTCTTCCCAGGTACAGTGGACCCTAGTGTGGACAGGAGCTCACGGAGGGACCTTCCCCACGGACTATATGAAGGGAAGGGAGGGGAGGGGGAGGGGGGGCTGCTGACGTTACTCCCAGCTTGAAGAACACACAGGTCGGCATGCCTTTAAATCTGACACGTTGTTTTTGCAATGTCATGAAGTTGTTTGTGTGTTTACTTTTAGTGGCTGTAAATTTAGTTGTTTGTCCTTTCAGTACAGATAATTTAATGACTTACATTTTGTACCTTTTTGCATTTTGACTCAAACGTCTGATAGTCATAATACGAACGTAGTGTTTCCTATGCCTTTTTTGTCTTTCATACTCACCACCACATCAGTAAGGCTCAAGTACCTCTTCTTTGACGCCAAACCCAACATGTGTTCCTTTTAACTCTGGCATTAAGTAGAAAAAACATGAGATTAAATATTAAATAAGTCACAATTTTTGCTCTATGTTAGAGCTTTGACAGAGGGTAAAGCTTTGCTCATCACATTTTAGAGCTGCTGTGCTTGAGGGAATATATATATATATATATATATATATATATATATACACACACACTACCGGTCAAAAGTTAAAGCATAGAACAAATAAACAATTGGATATAAAAAAGAAATCATGGCATCGTTTTGTTTAACAAAATTTAATCAAAATTTTTGACTCCTCAAAGTAGCCACCTTTTGCAGATATAACAGCCGAACACACTCGTGGGATTCTTTCAACAATGGAAATCAAATATTGTTCGGAAAGTTCTTCCCAACACTATTGCAGAAGTTCCCAAAAATGTGTTGCACTTGTTGGTTGCTTTGCTTTCACCCTTCTGTCCAGTTCATCCCAGACCAGCTCGATGGGGTTTAAGTCTGGAGACTGTGCTGGCCATTCCAGGATTTGAAGCCTACCGTCTTGTTCTTTTCTTTTAATGTAGTTCTGACATAACCTGGAGGTATGTTTTGGGTCATTATCTTGCTGTAGGATGAACCCCTGACCAACTAGGCGTATACCAGAGGGTATTGCATGGCGCTGCAAAATGCTGTGGTAGCAGTTTTGGTTCAGGGTGCTACTCACTCTGGATCCAGCAAAAGAGCCTCAGACCATCACGCTTCCTCCTCCATGTTTGACAGTTGGTGTCACACACCGAGGAACCATCCTTTCGCCTACTCGACGGCGTACAAAAACCCTGCGTGATGAACCGAAGATTTCAAATTTCGATTCATCAGTCCATAATACCTTCTTCCAGTCTTCAGTAGTCCGCTGGCGGTGCTTCGTGGCCCAGGCAAGCCTCTTTTTCTTATTTTGCCATCTTAGCAATGGCTTTCTTACTGCCACTCGACCTGTCAAACCTGCAGCTCTAAGTCTTCTCTTCACAGTTGAAAATGAGACTTGCTTACTTCGACCAGTGTTAAGCTGTGCTTGAAGCTGTTGTCCTGTGAGCCGCCTATCACGCAAGCTGTTGACTCTCAGAAACTTGTCTTCTGATTCTGTTGTGGCTTTGGGTCTGCCAGACCTCTTCCTGTCAGAGTTTCCTCCAGTTTCCAAATGCCTTTTGATGGTATAGGAAACTGTACTCACTAACACCTTGGCTTTCTTTGCAATTTCTCTAAAGGAAAGACCTACACTTTTAAGGGTTATAATGGTCTGTCTGTCTTCCTTTGTTAATTGCCTTTTTCTCGCCATTATGAGAGCAATATACTACTTCCTGCGGTACAATACTGTCCAAATAATGCTTAAGAGGGTGTAGTAACACAGTCTGTTCCAACACTGCTTTTATACAGACAGAGAGTTTGTAAGTAATCAACAAAAGTTGGGACACCTGTAGGAATTGTTAGCATCAACTTTCAAGGCTTAATTTACTTCCATTGCTGCAGAACAGCTGTAAGTTGTTAACCCATTACTTGTTCCCTGAAAAAGGCCTTTTTGTATAACTCTGAAATGTACATTATTTTTCAGTTTTTGGTAACCTAAACGTTTTTTTTTTTTAACCTCTGGCAGTTTACCGCTTACCTTTGTACCATTTCAGGTTATTCACTGGACTTGAAATTGAGTTCTAAAACTTTTGACCGGTAGTGTGTGTATGTGTATGTATATATATATCTCCAGAAAGACCCCAAATGATATAAGGAGTAGATCTAATTCATCATTTATGCACAACAAAGCACCCATGAACAATTTGGATCCATTCAGAATTACAAAACACAGCAACATAAACATGACAGATAAAAACATTGTGCTGAATGTGTGTGGAAACAATGCACTGAATGTACTGAAATGTGCATAAATTCGACATGGTTTGTTTGCGCATCAGTATAACTTTACTAGCGAGATGCTGGTTTGTTTTATCCAGCTGTGAAATGTAGTTGGCGTATCATCAGGGCAGCAGTTTTATTACGTTCTATTTGTTCAGTCTCTTCAGAAATAATGACAGAATATGACAGCTTGTGTTTTACAACTAAACAGACATGAATAATTGACTGAGAACTGGCCGTGAGTCTGATGTAATCAGCCTTTTCTTTATATTAGTGCTGTTTTGAACTGATTGTTTGAATGTATTCGCTTACTGGATAATTGTACTGAAAATTTTCACAGACTTCAATGGCTTAACTTTTTAATCGCAACCATAGAAGCGAAACCGGGTTAAAGGGTTAGAATAGAAATTTCTGCCTACCAGGGTTACAGGTGCTTTTGCCATTGTAGACGCTCAGCGTGATAAACTCCCCACTTCTAAGATCTTGTTATACAGTGTGAAAGGGCTGCCAGATATTGGAAAAAACTAACAATGCAATATTTAGTTTTTCTACGATATATATTAAATATATATGAACTTGAATAGCTCTATTAGGAATGAATTTATAATTCTAGAATGATTGGGGTGGATTTAAATGAAATAAACTGCTTTATATTTTTCAGGAAAGAAATGTAAACTAACACAATAATCTTCACAATATAAATGAATTTAAACTGTGTTAAAACTGCAAAAAGTGATTATTTCTTTGTATTTCGTTGTTTGATAACATTCATTACACAGAAAACAAATTTATTAATATTTTTTGTGGCTCTAACAGTTAATAACCAACATGAAATAAAGGGAAAAAGAGGATGAATGGCATTGGGATGTAACCTAAGCACAAGGAAAACCGCTGTTTATATGTCACTTACACCACACTACTTTCTGTGCCACAGCTCTCATGATTTCTGCAGTTTATGTCCTTTTTTCTACATATCAGCATCGACTATTTGAAAAGAAATACTGGTTGGCCCCTATATTGTTGCAAAAATGTTAAGGAGATTTTCATGTGGTCACTATGGGTGCACATAAATGTGACTCCCATTGTCTCAAAAAGCATGACAAATCACCAAACAGTAACAACATTTCAAGCGGCTTAGAACAAAGTACGTAACATCTGGATAATGTTTGACCTTTGTACACGGTCCTCTGTACCGGCAGCGGGTCATTCCCGTCTTCTGCCATAAGCTGAGAGATGTTTACATATCCCGGACGATTATGACTTTTCATGGAAGCGTAGCGAGCATAGGGAACATGCTGGATTGATTTGACCAAATTGGAAGCCTGTGAGTAATATACAGCATAGCAAACCTGTGCTGGATGAACGTCTGGTAGTGTTTATGCGCAGGGTAGCTGCATCTGCGCACAGCCCAGTCCTGCGAATGCCTCGTACCCTCAGGCCTCCAGCACCTGCATAATGGAACAACAGAGAAGAAAGAGAGGGGAAAGAGATCAAATGACAAGGGCTTGGGTTTCTCACTTCAAATGTTTCTTATTTTTTGACTTCTACCAAGAAAGTATTTCCACGACCTCAGAGAGTTGCGCGTCGATATGATGGAGCGGCCTTGTTGCGGTTTCGTAAACATTTGTCTTATTGTGTGTTTGGCTGCTCTCCCCGAAAGCCACTCTTGAAAATTCATGGAGGAAAACAAATCGCACGGGTGCCTTACACAATGATTTAATATATCGTTTGTTTGTTTGTTTTTTCTCCCAGCTTTTTAGTCAGGGATTAAGAATTGGGGCAGGCGGTGGCAAGGAGGGAAATAAATAAATAAAAATAAATAAAGGTGGTGGTTAATCTCGCTTAGTGCAGTGTGAACGCCGAGCAGTGCTGTGGCCTAACAAACATCTGCCTCACACACAGCCGAGCGGGATCAGCTAAAGCGATTAGCGCGCTCACGTCAGCCTGTGGAGACGGGTGCCCGTTACAAAAGCCAGAACACCAGCCTTTCCTCCCACACTCCACCTGGAACACTGACACTGCAGCTAGAGGCCCCTCTCCGACAGCAGCGTGAGGACCGGCTCACAAACGCTACCCTTTTTTAATCTTCTTCTCGTCTTTTTACTCTCTCTCAGAACAAAGCAACATGTTGCTCAGAGGACTGAACAATCTGTCGTGGTACGAAAGCAGATGCTTATCACAGCCAGAGTTGTATCTGAAACTTCTTAATTAGCATACATGTAATGAAATATGCCATTCATTGAGGCGTAATTGTAATTTTACACTTGCTTTGTACCGAGACAGGGGCCTCGATGTGATAACGGGTGACCTTTCCATTGCTGTGTGTAAAGGGAGACTGTATCCTGCACATGCTTTTACAGTTAACCTCATTAAAGCAAAGGAGGGGCGATACTTCCTGAAAGGGGTCTTGACAGTTTTCTTTCACTTTTTCGCTTTTTCGTTTCACTCCTTTTTCATTTAATTTCTCTTTTTAAATGTGAATCTGCAATTTGATGTTGTTTATCAGTAAAAAAATCTGAACATTTTTAAAACAAGATAAATACATTTTAAGATATTGAGACTTTTTCCTACTTAATTATGTGAAAAATGTTCTGTGAAAACAATTATTATATTTTATTTGTTATAATATTTGCTTAAGTAAATTGAATGATTAATTGTAGTATTTTTTTTTAATATAAACCCTCATCTCTCCTCTCTTCCTTTTTTCTTTTCCCTTTCATTTTGACATCCAAATTCGAGTGTCCCCAGCCGTGGCGAAGGCAGTGATGCTCTGCTTTGCTCTGTGTGAGGTTGACTTGGTTTTCCGCCCCCATTTTTTAACAATATTGTGAATTGCCTCTTGCATGGTGTGGCTCATCACGAGGCTAAGTATCTCCTTGGTGAGCTACTTTTTGACAACAATTATTGTCCACATTATTTATGTAATTATATATTTTAAAATATAATTTAAACCATTAGTGTATAATTTTTGTTTTCTCTGTTTGAGCAACCTGAAACAACAACACTGGCTCAACCAATATTGTGAGTTTGGGGGCAGATGTCGGTTTGACTGACTAATGGCAGAAAGATGGAGTGTTTGTTAACCGCCATTATTTGGACACATTTTAACTGTCAAGTGTAGCCACCTCTTTTCATTCTAGACTTGATGTTTTTGCATTTAGAAGATATTTATATCTTCATTGTCTCCCATACCACATGATAGCACCACAGTAAGACATGACTTTGACGGTGAAGTTTTCTCTGGGCATGTGTACAAGCCACATGGTGCGTTTGATAAAGAAAAAGGATGTCAGCACTCGCAGGATTAGCTCACACCACAGGAATTAACATCAACATCCCAGCTCCTGTAGCACCCAGGATTTCACTTCTCTTTGATATCTAGCCTGCGCAGTTACGGGAGGAAAACGCATCTGAGAGGAGGAATACTCCCAATTCTATGCTTCTCTTTTCGGTCTGTGGGAAGGTTGTCTTTACCTCCTATGAATTACTGTGTTATCCGGTGATAATAGCACGGCCTCAGCTAGTAGTAGAAGTGTTCTAAAACTGTAGTTTTCCAAGCTAAAATCGACTCATACTCTTTAAGTATTTAAACTACAGTGAAGCTATCATTTTAAAAAGTAGTTAGCAACTAACTACTAAGTTACTGAGAAAAAGTAATCACATGAAAGCTATTTAAAAGGATAGTTGACCCAAAAATGACAATTCTGCCATTTATTTACTCACCCTTAAGTTTTTTCGAACCCATAGGAATTTTTATCTTCTGCAGAACACAAAAGTATTTTCTTATGTGTTCTGCATTTTTTAAGAATGTTGGTAACCAAACAGTTGATGAGCCCCATTTGCCTTCCAAAATATGGAAAAAAATGTGGTCCATCAACTAGACATTCTTCAAAATATCTTTTTGTGTTCAGCAGAAGAAAGAAATTCATACTGGCTTGGAACAAATTGAGGGTGAGTAAATGATGACAGAATTTTCTAAATAAATAAATAAATCGGAATACTTTTATTTTTAAATAAGTGTTTTCTTTTTAAATGTAGTTTAAAGTTTAATTTATTTTGAAATGCGTTTTCAGCAGTCATTACTCCAGTCTTCAGTGTTCTAATATTAGAAAAATTATGCTGCTTAAAATCTTTATTTATTTGTTTATTTATTGTTTTAGGATTTTTTGATGAATAGAAAGTTCATCACTGTGCCTGTAAAGCTGTGTGTCTAATATATACAATGGTATGAAACAAAGCTACTGCTACATCAGCCTCCTTCTCAGTCAAATAATACAGCTTTGCCAAGAATTGCCTATATACCGGCACTTTTTTGTTGTTAATGGAGGTTTGCCATCAAGTTACTTTACTTTTTTTTTTTTTTTTTTTTCCCCATTGTTGGCTCAGATTAAGTTCAACACCCTTTTTGAATGGAAGGTGTTGAAACAAGCTGAAATATCCCTTCTACCCATGCCAAAAGTGCATTCATGAAGAGCACTGACTGTGCAATGCGGGACAGATGTGGGGATTCCTCTGGAAATATGTCTTTTGTGTGGAAGGGAAATGAAAGCTTAGGCTGGGATGTTCTTCATCTCACTTCTGGAGGTGAAGAGGCTGACGATTGTGCATCTGTGTTGCGTTTATGCCAATGACAGCTAGCATCCTGACAGGGCTCAGAGTTTGACACAGTGCCAAAACTGATAGTCAAGAACACTGTTTCGGTGTAGCATACATTTGAGCGGGTCAGTAGTCTTGTAACCTATTGATTGTAGAGACTCAGAAACGGCTCACTGGAAAAATATGGTTTTTGTGCATTTTTTGGAACTGTAGCTTTCATTGTGATTTTAAGTGACTAATGCATTATTAATCAGTTCTTTTTTATGTTCCACTGTGGACTTGAAACAGCAATTGTTTTACGCATGTTGTCATAGCAGCGAGATATAAACTTTTCCTTTGTCAGTTACTCAACAGTAATCATCATTGACTCATTAAATGCACAGATGTGTGTGCTGCCCTTGACAGGAAGCTATATGATTACAAAAGATGTTTTCTGTTAGCCTGCCAGGCCATGCGACCATGATGAATGAGTGTAATATACAGTGCATCAAGAGTGGACACATGCATTAATGGCTCTCAATAATTTGAGCAATACATTTCAAATGCTACTTGCACTCAGAGGCTGATTGTTTTTGAATGATTTAATCTTGTTGAGTTGTCTCCCGCCCGTTCGTGTCAGTAAACAGGAAAACAATGTGCTCATTTGAATAATATCACAAATTGTGTAGTTCCTGGCAGTCCCGGGCTGTGCAGTGTGAAGAGTGCCAGCCCTCGGGGTCTGAGTGAACAAAAACAAATCACTGCATTGCTTACACAATTACAAACCTGCATACTATTCATCTGCACAGGATATGCGAATTACTTATCTGAATGCGTCTCCAGATATTATCGCTAGCACACAGTGTTGCACAGATTGAGATGTTTGAGATATAGGTTCTTGAAGCAGATCGGTGTGCATATGCGTAAGAGGAATCTGGCTGGTATAATAGGAGAGGTATTTTAATATACAGATTGTCAAAGATTAGCTTCATATTACTGTATGTGTTGTCGAATAATGATAATATTACAGTATCTAAAATTAACCTTTTTTTTTTTTTTTACTGAGTGAATCAGAAAGACCTACAAAAGGGTCGGTGGTTTGAATCAGACTCTTTTTCCAAATTCGCATATGGAACTGTAATCAGCGTATATAATCTTTCAATTCGTTTTCCTTCAGACATCTTTAAAAAAAAAAAAAAAAAAAAAGTAATTTGGCTTCATTTTTGGAGCCGGTGGCTTCATAGTAGTTGTTTTGGTCTGGAGCCCTGGAAGAGTTTGAGATCTATTGGGGTGGAGACTCAAACTCAAACAAAGCCTTGAGTTATCAGAACATACGGTCTCATCCAGCTGCACTGATTATATGAATTTCTCTCATTTATTTGCTGGTGATTTAGGGCGTTCACAGTGTTGGTGTTGCTCGCTGGCAGAACTATCTGGAATTGATTTACGGAAACAGTCTGTTGGATAGAAAATCTGAGGTCATTATGATTCTGCCCAGACCAACATTAAAAAGTGTATTTATTGCGCTTCCAGTTTTTATGTGTGATCCGTAGCAGGCGGCTTGCACCAGATTGGATGCTCTCATTTGACAAACTTCCATTTTGCTTGTATTTGACAGCAGTCATCTCAATGCATTACATCTAGCGTATGTATACTGCTCTTCCAATCATATATTTTCATTCTCTCCTTCCAACACTGTGATCTTTATAGACTTCATAAAGAAAGACAGATGTTCCACGTTTCTTGGTTTCTCCCACCCCAGACTCCCCAGGTTGGGTCTTGGTGACATCTTATGTTCAAGGCCCCCAGGAGGACCTGCATATGTGGAACAGCGTCCGCTTCCTCAGAACTACCATAACAAAGCAATTAAAGAGCTGCAGCGATAGGGAAATTTTATAGTATCAGTAAAGATGTCTCTGAATGTCTATGAGGAAGGAGGAATGTGGTAAGCATTTTAAAGCAGCGAGCCATTCAAGATCTGAATGAAAATGCTCCTACCTCCAGTGAGACGACCTCTAGCCCTACACCTTGCAAAGGAGGAGAGCTTTAAAGACATCCAGGCTACGTTTGAGAACTGTGTGCTCCTGTTAATGAAGCGCAGAGAGAGAGAGAGAGAGAGAGAGTGAAGGGGCCTCTGATACGTTTAATTAGCAGAGGGTCTAGCTAACTGACTTCTGATTACAGTGTGGAATTTTAGTTAAATTAAGGAGATTGAGAACTCTTGGAATGGAAGTAATGGCAAGAATTGAAAAAAATTAAAACAACTATTTATTTTATTTTTATTTTTGAAGTAATTGTTAAAATAGGTTGCTTGCTGGTTCTGGGCTCTATATGTATACATTTTATATTATATATAATTATGCAATTGTTATAATATATTTTTAAATATTTGTTTTAAATTAGATATACTAATTTTGTATTTTTATATTTAATTATTTTATATTTAATTATATTTTGAATTTTTATTTATGTATTTTTAACAACAACAACAATAATATATTATTATTATTATTAGTATAATCATTTTATAAAATCGAATTGATCAATTGATTGATTGGGGGCCAATATGATTTACTTTGACATTATTTTTTATTACGTTTAAGCTCATTTTAACTACAAACTCATTTCAGTAATGTGAAAAAAAGAATAACATTGTTTAATTAGTAAAATATTTATACTTAATTGTAGTGTTTTATGCTTTGCCTTTAGTGCCTCAGTGCATTATGTTAATGGGAATTTGGAGGGGAAATTTGCCTAATCATCATAAAATCACTTTATGGCCCTTAAAATAGGCTTCATTTTCTTTTTTGGGTGAAACGTGACTTGGATACTATTTTGTAAGATTAATTTGACCATTTGGAGTTTCAAAGCCAAGTTATAACGCTTAGCATTACCACACATTAAGCTATAAAGGTTATGTGTCACAAGCTATTTGTTGACTTTCTCAGATATTTCACACATGCATAAGCACAGTTTCAACTGTTGTGAGAGGAAAATGGCTGCGTGAGCTGCAGAAGATTGTTGTACCGTCCAGACCCAGATACCAAAGAGTGAGTTATTCCCTGCACCGTGACCTGATTAATTGAGAACGTCTGAGGTTGTCTGTGGGTTGTGTTCAGGCTCCAGACACCGCCCCTACCTCATCCATCTCAAATGCTTGTGTCTAAAGGTTGGCCTCCGAACGCTGACCCCTCGCCTCCGCCGCAGACAAAAAGTCAGTGTGCTTAAGTTGATTGAATGAGAGAGAGCAAGAGAGTGAGTGCGGGATCAAGGGAGAAAGATAGCGCAGGGCGAGCGAGAGACAAAAAGAGGCAACATTTAGACAGCTGCACGCGTAGCGCCATGTATCCATGTCTGTCAAAGGAAGATATTTCTGTCTCCTTAGTGCAGGCCGCAGGCTTCCAAGCAGGCCATCTCGATGTCATCACCGTCACCCTGCTGTCATTGGCTAAAAAGGCCTGGCTGTGTGCGTGCCTGAAGAACAGCATGTGCTGGAGTTAAGGGCTCTGCTAGCCCAGGCCTAATTGGAGTGCGTCAGTCAGGCAGCTTGACTCATCGAAAATTACTGGGAGCAGTGCGCTTAATAGGAAAGCAGAGAGGAATGACAATAAGGTCATGATACCACCACATCCAATGGCAACAATCACGTTCCAGGGCTGCAATAGTTCTATCTTATGAGCACCCCATGCTAACGGTGTATGCGATGATAGACGGTCACATGCCGTTCAAAATGAGCCCTGTCTTATAGATGCAGTCAGGGTCCAAAAATAGCACTCGTGCCAAATGCAAGAAAAATGGGCTTTGGTGAATATATATATATAGTCACTCGCCAATTGGATACTTCGGATCGGATACTTTATTAGGAGCTGCAACATAATAATGTGGTTTAAACTGAATTGTAAGAAGAGTTTGACCCTCACTGATGGCTTAAGTGGCGTAAAGAAATCGAATCATACATCTGCTAACATAGTGAAAAATAAATATACTAAAACTTGTTTGAAATTTGTTTATTTCTCGTTAAATACTGTATACTACAAATATATCTACATATTTATCTACTTAATAAAAATATCCTGCAGGTACATTTGGTATGTTAAACTGGTATACTTAAAGTCCGCTAAATTGGAACAACTATTACTTAGTGCACTTTAATTGTGCGGAAGTAGTGCTGAGGTCCAACTAAAGATATACTTAAGTATATTTGATTGAGATAAAGTGGAACTATTGCAGGTATACGTTAGGTATGCTTTAAATATCTTGCATTTAAATACTGATCTTATTCAAAGTTCATTCAATACTGATAAGGACTGTCATTAAAACACATTGTAAGCTTAATATTAAGAAATGTGCACAAGTAGTACTCCAAATAAAATGAATTATAATTTTTATGTGATCAAGTGATATGTTAGTAAATATGTTAATATATTTGAACAATAAATGAATTAAATGTATTTTAAATATATTATTTTTTACTTGGGGAAAGAAAACACCTGTTGAGACTGGTAGGTCTTCAGCCTTCTACTATGCCTCTGCAAAGTTTATTTCTCCAAAACTCCTTCCAACATTAAGGCACCAGAATGATGTTGATGCTGATTATAATTGCAATAATAATAATGGTTATTATATTTCATTTTATTTCTTTTAATAGATTTGTGTATATTGGCCTATTGTGAATTTTTATGTTTCTCTGTTTAACTTTTAATATAACAATAAAAAAAATTATTTATATTTATTTATATATTTATATATATTAATTATATTTATAGTATAATTATTATACTTTTGGTTTTTAAATCTACAGGTGCTGGTATTATCAAAAAGTTGATTTATTTCACTAATACCATTCAAAAAGTGAAACTTGTATATAATATTCATTCATTACACACAGACTGATATATTTCAAGTGTTTATTTATTTTAATTTAGATGATTATAACTGACAACTAAGGAAAATCCCAAATTCAGTATCTCAGAAAATTAGAATATTGTGTAAAGGTTCAATATTGAAGACACCTGGTGCCACACTCTAATCAGCTAATTAACTCAAAACACCTGCAAAGGCCTTTAAATGGTCTCTCAGTCTAGTTCTGTAGGATACACAATCATGGGGAAGATTGCTGACTTGACAGTTGTCCAAAAGACGACCATTGACATCTTGCACAAGGAGGGCAAGACACAAAAGGTCATTGCAAAAGAGGCTGGCTGTTCGCAAGGAAAAGATGTGATAGAAAAAAAAGTGTACAAGCAATAGGGATAACCGCACCCTGGAGAGGATTGTGAAACAAAACCCATTCAAAAATGTGGGGGAGATTCACAAAGAGTGGACTGCAGCTGGAGTCAGTGCTTCAAGAACCACTACGCACCACTACCATGCAAGACATGGGTTTCAGCTGTCGCATTCCTTGTGTCAAGCCACTCTTGAACAACAGACAGCGTCAGAAGCGTCTCACCTGGGCTAAAGACAAAAAGGACTGGACTGCTGCTAATGTAGTCCAAAATTATGTTCTCTGATGAAAATACATTTTGCATTTCCTTTGGGAAATCAGGTTCCCAGAGTCTAGAGGAAGAGAGGAGAGGCACACAATCCACGTTGCTTGAGGTCCAGTGTAAAGTTTCCACAGTCAGTGATGGTTTGGGGTGCCATGTCATCTGCTGGTGTTGGTCCACTGTGTTTTCTGAGGTCCAAGGTCATCACAGGCGTATACCAGGAAGTTTTAGAGCACTTCATGCTTCCTGCTGCTGACCAACTATATGGAGATGCAGATTCATTTTCCAACAGGACTTGGCACCTGCACACAGTGCCAAAGCAACCAGTACCAGGTTTAAGGACCCTGTTCTTAATTGGCCAGCAAACTCGCCTGACCTTAACCCCATAGAAAATCTAGGGGGTATTGTGAAGAGGAAGATGCAATATGCCAGACCCAACAATGCAGAAGAAATGAAGACCACTATCAGAGCAACCTGGGCTCTCATAACACCTGAGCAGTGCCACAGACTGATCGACTCCATGCCACGCCGCATTGCTGCAGTAATTCAGGGAAAAGGAGCCCCAACTAAGTACTGAGTGCTGTACATGCTCATACTTTTCATGTTCATACTTTTCAGTTGGCCAAGATTTCTAAAAATCTTTTTTTTGTATTGGTCTTAAGTAATATTCTAATTTTCTGAGATACTGAATTTGGGATTTTCCTTAGTTGTCAGTTATAATCAACAAAATTAAAAGAAATAAAAATATGAAATAAATCAGTCTGTGTGTAATGAATGAATAGAATATACAAGTTTCACTTTCTGAATGGAATTAGTGCAATAAATCAACTTTTTGATGATATTCTAATTATATGACCAGCACCTGTATGTATAGGCCTATATGTATTACTTATTACTATATATGTAGTATTCTTTTGACTATGAGATTACTTAACTTTTATATTTATGTAGAAATCTTGTTTACAGTCCCACTAAAATATGCAATGTGCTGAAATATCAGAGACATCTGAACTGTGGGAGCTGAATTGAAAGCAAAATGCTGAGGAATTTCTTGTGTCAGAAACCACGCAAACCAAAATCAAATCTCAAATTACGTGTGATATCATTTTAAGCCTCATTCATGACACATTTTTTGTATTGTCAGAAATTGAAACGGTGCTTTGTAAAGATTGCATCGTAACCTCATGGCACACATACTTTCGCGGTGAAACGTGAGGTGGGTGTTTATGTTCTTTAGGTTAACATGGTTATCTGTGGAGGAAACCTGGCCTGCTGGCTCTGTTCTGATGAGCTGACTTCACTCCGCAGCTGCAGAAATATTCTCTCTCACTGAGCTGCAGGGACATGCCAGTATTTTCATTCCTAACTTCAGGCATTTCCGAGCTCTAACAAAGAAATAGTGAGGTGATGAAACTAGGGTGGAAGCTGTTTTCCAAAAGTACCAAATTATTTTTCTGTGGGAGCAGTAGATGCCGAATTCCACTGAAACTCTATTAAGGTTGATTCAGAAACATTTCATGTAGCTTCTTTATAGTAAGCGCCATTTCTATGGATGGTTTCTCATGAAGACAAGTCTTTGTCTTGCATATTTATTTGAGTTACATCCTGCTACCAAGTACTGGAGACCAGGACTACTTGTCAAAAAGGCTAAAAAGCGTGACAACACTAGTCTGAATGCCACATCAGCACATCTATTTCCTCCATTTAACACTCCATTGCTTTACTGTATTTTTTTTTTTTTTTTAAACTGGCGGTATTGGAAAATTACAAGCTACTGCTCAAGTCACCATCTTGTTTTTAATCCTTTTGGAAACCGCTTCCCTTCTGTGCAATACTGGTGGATCCTGAACCGGAATCCCACTCATTTTTGGTCGAGTTACACTCAATTTTCTCCCATTGACCATTGGGAAGGCTCCTGCTGAGGATTGACAGGGAGAGCCTTTGACCGGCGGATACCAATAAACAGGGAATTGCCCTTCCAGAGAAAATAGCTTGGTAATTGTTGGGTACGTTCAAGCTCGGCCGCAAAGAAAAGGCTGGAGTGAGCCTGTGCATTTTTCTGCCCTGCGTCAGGGCTGTAGATGTGTCAGCAAGCCCCTCGCTCTTGTGCGCATGGCTGTGGCTGTCTGCTCGACTTGGCCCGGTGCTGGAGGCCCAGCTGAATGCTTAGTGGTTGGCAGGCTTGGCCGCTTGCCTGTATAACTGGAGTTTGAATGAAAGGAGCCTTGTGAACTTTTGGGCTACTGTGGCATTTTCCAGCTGCCGAGCGAAGTAATTAAAAATCTTTAGCTATATAGTTGAAACGTGTTGAGTTAGTTTGCACAGTTTGCTGGAAACACATTGTGTGACTATAGATATAGTAGAAATTCTGTTTAAGTTTCAGTTTAAATCTTGATCCTTGCCACTTTCTCTACTCTTGTTTTTGTTCGTGGTTCTCTCTCGGTTTCAAGTGCACACATTTACACTTTGCATGGCTGAATCTTCAACTCGGTCAGTCTGTTTACTGTTTAATGCTTTTTAAATGTGTTTGACTTGTTGTTTTGCACTTGTTTCGTATTGTCTTTGCTTTTTGATCGTTCATTTAAATCTCATCTTCAGTATATTCTAACATTTAAAGTATTAGGGAATTTCTAAATACATTTTTTCAAGATTTAAAAAAATCACACAACAACAACAACAACAACAACAAAAACATAAACAATTTAATTATTTCTGTGAGTTACTTTTTTAAATTATAATTTTAAATATTATATTAGTTGTTATTAAAAATACTCATATATTGAACAATAAGGAAATGATGATTTTTTTTGAAAGTATAAATATGAAACGTGTATAAACTATTTATAATAAGAATATTAAAAATACTACTGGAGTAGTACTACTAATAATATAATTTAAAATGAATAATAATAATTATTATATACTTTATATGTTATTTATGTACTTTAAGAAAACATCATGCAATGAATGTGTTTATGATAAAACTGTTGAATATTTTGTAGATTAAAATGTTTATTTATTTTTATTTTTTTTTTTAATGAAATCAGTCTATAATGAAATCTATATCCAGAATCATGAACATGGAAAAATGTGTAACTTTTAACCTGCACACTGACATTAGCTTTTTCTTCCCCACTGATGACCCTGTTAGAGTTTCTCTTGCCTTTTGCAGTTACTGAGTAAATTAGAGCTCCGGAAAACATGGTGACAGATGTCTTACATCACTCTCATGTGATTGGCTGTGAGTTTTTTTTATTGTCTGTGTGAAGTCTCATTATCCACTGCCCCTGGAAAAGAGCCTAATAAGGCAGACAACAGTCTGCAGTCTCTATTGAACTGTACAGAGAAAAATAAAGGTCTGCAGCACATGTAAAGACACCTGCTTGCTAATTTGTATGTCCACAGAATGCTCGTGTTGTGCTTTTTTTCAGTCAGAGCAAATATATGCTCTGATTTTGATGCAGGAGACCAATTGGGGGAAAAAAAGATGTCCCTCCAGCGGGTTGAGCCCTAAATGAATTATTCAGATCTACATGTTGTGTGTTTTGCCGGCCCATTCTGCTTAATGGTATCTTTTATGGCATGCATCAGAGACGACTCCAGATGCAAGACAGCCTCGGCATTCCAGCTTTCTGCATTGCCTCACTGTATGGCTGAGAAACAAAGCTTAAAATGCTGGAATTCATTTCACTTTTAGCGTCCCCTTAATAAACGATTCGCAAATCAATGGCTGCTTTTGTCATGTAATTTGTTTCCATGCTCAGTTTTGTGATAATGTTTTGCAAGCAAGGCTCTTTGGATCAATATGAGATTGAGGGGGAAAAACACAAGCCTGGCTTCTATTTTTCTCTTCAAATATTTGGAAAATGATGCAGTTGGTACATTATCTCATCCAGACCAGTTTAGCTTCATAATGGAACGCTAGGTTTTGTACAGATAAGAACAACAAAAGTGTATTTGAACATGCAAATGAAAGAAAATTCATATTATAATTCGATAAAATTCTGTTTACATGTTCATTCTTGCACTGATTATTCTTAACGATGTGCAAGTTGATGAAAGCTTTTTATCGTCTAAAGGTTATAAGTTTAAGCAAAAACATATTTTAAATTTGCACATCTTGACAGAGTCAACACCAGATAAAACTCAGAATCTGATGTGAACGTGGTTTTCTTGCGTTGTTGGTTTTTATAATGAGCTCATCAGCGCTTTGTTTTACATGTAACAGCACTCATCGGCGGTGTGCAACACCTTTGTGTGTTTGTCTGTGTTTTGCCTGGTCTTTCCTCAGCTGCACCTGCACTAATTGTAAGTGTGCAGCTGTGATGTGAGAGCCGTACTCCAGCTGGGAGAGCTTGTTGAGCTGCCACACAAACCCGGCGAGCTAAACACCCCAGTAAGTCCCTCCTTGACTCAGCTAATGAGTGTGGAGCACAGACAATACACCCCAATCCAACAGCCCATCTGAGCGCCACTGCAGTCCAAGAACCGGAGGAGGTCAGCTATAGACGGCTCTCAGTTTGTGCTCCGTGACCGTGAAAGTGTGGATAATCAAGCCTTTGCTGTCTCGGCCTCCTGTATCCCGACTGTGTCTTTCCTTTATTGTTAGTATCAGTCCGTCTCATGGGTTTCTCTCATGCTGAGGGACTCCAGATCAGTCATCCAGCCTTAAGGTCATATTTTCTTCATAAGTAAATTATACTCGCTGTGTCACGAAGCTTTTGTATTTGTTTTTTTGTATTTATTTTTATTTTTACAAGTTTTCACTACAAAAAAATCTTTCATTGTAATACTTATAATCCATTAATTCAAGTACATAAATTATAAAAATATTATATAAATATTTATATGTATATGTTATATCTATAATATATATTACCTTATTATATATATATATATATATATATATATATATATATATATATTATATATATATATATATATATATATATATATATATATATGTGTGTGTGTGTGTATTTTTAAAAATAAATATCTAAAAATATATAACATATTTCAAAAAAGATGCACAAAAATACATATATACACATTATATATATATATATATATATGTATACATGTGTACATGTATATGTATTATTATTATTTTTTTTAAATTTTATAGATATTCTTATATTCTTAATGAATGTTTCATCAAATGTGGGTTTCGATAACCTAATTGTACCAATTAAAATGGTAGTAGCCCATTGAAAACTGGAGCAGTGGCAGTCCTTAAGGAATAACCTATAACATCCTCGTGTCTAAACCTTATTTCAGTAAGTCCTTGGGCATCGTGTCCGGAATAACACTGGATGTTCTCTGAGTAGGACGTTAACGTGCACTTCACATTTTGTCTGTTCACAAATGCTTAATGCAAGAACTGTAGAGTGTTTTGTTAATTAAAAGGATATGTCCGATTTAATTTGCCTCAAACATAAGAAAATAAATGAGAGGGTCACAGCAGTCAACCAGATTTGAGTGTAATTTAATGGCATACTGTGTGGAAATTATTATTATCATCATCATTCTGGTATCCGTAGTCACTATGACCTGATACAATTACAATATTTTGGTAGAATATCAAAAGTGCTGTGTGAGTATTATAAATGCTGTCGTGATAAACAAGTCCATTAATAGTCGACGCATGATCCCATTAGGATATGAGTAGTTTTGCTTTTCTAAAAGCTGACTTGAAATATTCATATGAAATTACTGCTATAGGGGTCCGTAGGGGGTGATAGCAGGAATTCAAGCAATAAACACACCTAATAGACCCAGCACTCCAATCGCATGCAGAGGGCCGAGAATCAGACAGATTGTCACTTTTTTCCCCCCTTTAGATTATAAGCCCATTCATTCAGGCTCAGTGACAGTTGCATGACAGGATATGGATGGTGGAACCGCAGAAGCTGATGAGAAAGATAAAGGCAAAGTTTTATATGAACAGATTATTGCTGCCTTCAAGTTATGTCAGAATTATCATATTTACGAGAAGAGCATGTGCCGTAAGTGCCAGTGGGAAGTCCTGGATTTTCTTTGAACCCTGACTTTTTTAGTCTAGGATGTGTCCATTGCAAATGCAAATGTTCTGAAACCATTAACCACGGTGGAAAATTATGCTTATTGGTCATAATTCCTCTGAAATAAGACTGTACAATATACTTTTTGCAGTTCCTTAAATTTTTTCCAAGTTTCTCCAAACTGAATATTTATAGTTAAAAGTTTAAAAATGTTGTTGTTACTGAAGCCACACCCCCTGCACAGTCAGGGATAGTATACATTCAGTCTGACGTTATTGCAATGTAAACTCTGACAGGGAGATTAGGACCCTCACGAGAAAAAAACTTTGCTTATTTTTTTCAACCAACTTTGTTTTGTGACAATATCATTAGTATATGTGAATGGACTATGTTTACTCACTCCGTATTACCTGGAGTGTAATTTATTTATCTGCAAAAGTTTTTGACAACTAATGAAAATGGCTTCTTTCAGTGTTTGTGGTCATCCAGTTTGAAATACTGACCACAAGCACAGGTTTTTCAGATTGTCTGTCGTGATGTTCTCTCGATATTTACAATTCTTTGTAGCCTTTAGCCACTGCCTACAATGCATTGGATCCTTCATTGGAAACCAAAAATATCTCAGTCCCGCTAAAGGTTTTCTCTTTGAATTCTGGCACCCAGGAACAATAAAAGTCGACACCATTATGACTAAAAGTTTACTAAGAAGTATTTCCAACTAAAGCAAGACGATATTTGTCTCTGGCAGTCGTATCCATAGCAGACTGATGGGAGTGACCTTGGTCGGCAACATCCCCAGTGCATTATGGGTGTTGAAGTTTTCCTACCTATTTGGCAAAAGTGAAGACAACTTTTTTCCTGTTTTCTCTAGGTGCATTTTAGTTATGCGCAAATAATTTAACATGATTTTTTTTTTTTGGAATTTGGTGTTTTAAGTGCTCGAAATTCCAACATTGATGCTACGATATCGTAGGTTTTGTTGTTTTATTGAACTTTTATTGAAAGACAGTTGTCATAGAAAGCACTGAATTATTTTGCTGTTAAAACAAAAAAACCAATTTAAAATATATAAACTTTTCAAATTTAAAATGCTAATTACTAATCTGATATCTCATGGCAAAACCAAGTTCTAAAATACACAATCATTTAGGATTCTACATCTTTGTTTAAATCCCTGGTTGATCAGATTGTTGGATCAGCAATTTTATATTGTTATTTTTTAAAGACATCCATTTTTCTTGGAATTTGATTTGGTTGATGTTTATGAAAAATATGAACAGTTGCTGTTCAGTACCGTCACTATTACAGTTAGATTGTCTCGTACACTATCTGGTAAATGCCACAGATAATAATGCTACATGATCCCATGTGCAGAATAAGCCTAACCGTGTGCTTCCTTTATTTAGAAGTGACATTATCAAGCAGGGAAGGTACAGAACAGGGGATTATGAATACTGAGAAGAACACGTGTAACCGTGCACATCATTTACTTTGGCAAAGGATTAATATAATGTGTTCTTTTTTTAAATTCCAGATCACTTCTATGATTGATGAAGATATGTGAGTGAATTTGCCAAACACTGAACAAAGAAATCTACCGCATCCTCCGGTAAGCGCTTTGACTGATGATCCTACACTGCTCATTTCTGCTAATGATTGTTCACCTAATCGCAGATTTGCACACACATGTGCCGCTCGCATGGTGTTATCTTCAAAACAACTTTCCCGAATTAACTCGAACGCCGTAATTGGTGCTAAAAACGGGAACGCATTCACGCCGTCGTGTCAGACGCTCGTATTTCTTGAGCGCAGTCAAACGACGAATTTATTTAGTGTTTTTGAGCAGCAACAGAACGTTCTGTATAACATGAGTCATAATTAGCAGCGGGGCCTCTCAAATCACTCGCTGCTTTGTTGTTCCCCCTTACAACGTCAGTGTCAGTTTTTTATGTGATTATTAAAGGCAGGCACAATTACTGAGATGTGAGATTCTTTGGGGAAAAAAAATCTGTTTTAGCAGGCAGTCAGACATGTTCGTTTAAATGGCACATGTGGCATAAAGTGTTTCATCCTGAGCCTGTAATGCACATTCACCCCTCTCTGCCTGGTCTTGTGTACTGATGAGATGTAGAATGGCTCGGAGGTGAAAATGTGTTTTATTTTTGGTAGCATCTACATTATGCTAATGAGTTTGCAATGGGGGTGGAGCTATAAAGACCAGATTGCCAGGAGAAGAGGGAGAGGAGAAGCCTGTAAATTATGGATGCAAACTGCCATTTCTGCCAGGGCAAAGAAAAGAGAGGCGCTAGGAGAAACCACAAGTCATGCATATCAGATTATCCTTTCTTTACCCCTCCCTCTCCCTCACTTTTACTAAATTTTCTTATCATGGTTCTTGAGCAAACTTGCACACACAATCTGGGCTGTGTATCTCCAGTCACATGAGGGCCAGAGGTGCTGACAAGCTGGAATGTCTGGCCTGGTATTTCCTGATGCTCTCTCTCTCACACACACACACACACACACACACACATGTACACAAACACACACTCTCACTTACGTAAACACACAGGCTATATATTTGTGGATGGGTTCTTGTTTGACTTGGTGACAAAGCGGGTGTCAGAATGATGAAACACAGATTTAATTTTTTAAGCTTTGTACAGGATTTTATATATGGTTTATCAGTTGATTTTAGGGATTTTTCATTTTTATTTATTGCATACAGTGCCATTCAAAAGTTTTAGATCAGTAAGATTTGTTTTTGTGGTCGTGTTTTTGAAAGAAGTTTCTTATTTTCAACATGGTTGCATTTATTTGATCAAAAATACTGTAAAAACAGGAATATTATTACAATGTAATATAACTGTTTTCTGGTTTTATAATTTTTAAAATAGAATTTATTCCTGTTATTGCAAAACTAAATTTTTAACAGCCATTACTCCAGTTTGACCAGTTTACTCACATGATCCTTGAATCATTATAATATGCTGATTTCTTATAAATTCTTCTTATTATTATCAGTGTTGTTATCAACGTTGGGAAACCATGAGATGTTTTTCTGGATTCTTTGATGAATATAAAGTTAAGAGCAAAAGTCTTTACTGTCACTTTTGATCAATTTAATGCATCCCTTCTGAATAAAAAGTATTAATATCTTTCAAAAGCAGTATTACTGACCCCAAACTTTTGAATGGTAGTGTGTATATATATATATATAAGTAGATAATTAATGTCCTTTCTGATAAAGGCACTTTATTTGCTTTATTTGCGGAAATATCGCATGGAACCGTACCATCTGCTCTGGCATGTGACAAGCAATTATTTTGCTCAACTGAAAGAATATGAATCATTTAGTTTGGTAATTGCACACAATCTTAACCAAAAAAAAAAAAAAAAAGTCTATATAAGATAATTCCATGGCTAATTCATTGCTGCATGCATTAAAAGAGCCTTACTCAAGGTAAAAATCTTTCAGGCTTTAAGATAAAAAGATCAAATTCTTTCAAATGTTCTTAAAAACATCTCTTTTCAACCTGTATTCTTGTTATTCAGTGATTCATTCTATTGTGTTTTGTTCCCACCTTCACAAAACGGGGGAATTTCCGATAGTGGTGTGTTTCAGCGAGATCAGGTCAGAAGTGGGTGGACCTTTTCTGAAAGTATATGAGTTTGTGGGGGAATAATGGAGCCATTCTTCAGCTGTATGGAAGCCGCTGTACAGTGGCGTGTGGTGGACCTGCCAGAGGCACTGGGGTCTCCTTAAAATAGCTCCAACCCTCGAATGTCAGAAGCAAAGCTGAGACTGCGCACCGAACACTAGCCATTTGACCAAGAGCATCAAAGAAATCTTTATGGAGTCTTTGAGATTTTTGCTGTAGCCAGGAAAACATCCAGTCGTAATAAGTTAATCATGTTTTGATTTTGATCTAATATTGAAACGTGGCAGCCTTTTGACGTTTGTGCAGGAATAAATTTCCGTATCAGACCACAAACCCACAAATCTGTGTGCTTGCATGGCAGGCGGATCCAAAGAGCTAGTAGGTTGTCTGTCAGGATGTTTGTTTATTAATGATTCAAAAGGTCATTTAGTTGGACTATGCGGTCAGGATTATTTTAGCTATAATCAGAATGATTTCATACTAAGTCACATGTTTGACATGGGTTCATGATTTCAGTGATTCATTTTATTGCTTCTTGCACTACGTAGCTGAGAGCTCAGAGAAAACAGAAGGGCTTTAAACTCAGCGATCTGCCAATGAGTTACATCAGTAAACAAAAATTACATCTCAAATAAATATATATTATTTATATACATATATTATTTTTTCTTTCTTCTAGAGACCACATATCTGACATAAATCCAATCAGAACAAATTGCTGTTTCTCTAGTGTTTTGATTCTCAAAACTGATGGAATGAATTAATTTAGGAATGAATTTGCACATCCGATGCGCAGCATTTCACCTCTGCATTATTCACTAACCACTAACAATCTAGTTTTACGGGGCTTTCTTTCTTCTGTGAAATACAACAGATGATTTATTTTGTCTGTAAATTGAATGAAGTCAATTGGGTGCAGTTTTGCTTTCCTCCAAAAATTTTTGTTCCACCAAAGAAAGAAAGTTGTAGAGGTTTGGAATAACATGATGGTGAGAAAATGACTGAATTTTCAATTTTGTATCTTTCAAAACTAGATAAATTGACTTGAGAATTAATGTTACATAACATTTTACGTGAAAAATTAGATAAATACTCAATAAGAATAGGATTTTGTTGCATTGTAGATTGCACATTGTTCACTTAAGCTAGTGCTATTTGCAGAGCAGATTTAATGTTGCGCCATTAGTACCTACACAAAGCATGTGGTAAACTCTCTTTTATTTACATTTTTTGTTCATTGTGAGCAGTAAATTCATTACAAGGTGTCTGGACTGCAGTGGTGGAGCAATAGTCTCATTAAAGTTTGTCAGGTTGCGGTAGTCTGTTGTGTCGCCTAAAATCAAAAATCTAAAAATCCTGACACGCAAAATGCCTTCATTACAGATTTTTTGATGTGCTTGTGCCATTACCTGATTTGCATTAGTAGCATAGCCTGTTTTGTCCCTAACCTCCTGCTAAAGTTGATGTTGTAACAGTTTATAAAGTCTACTGTAGCAACTTCAACCAACAGATAAATTCTTGGTAGGGCCACCAGTGTTACGGGCACCTTGCGTGCTTCACCCTGTGCTCAGGTGAGCATAATCAACCGAATGGTTCATAAATAACATGCTTGATTTCTTGGCCTTAATGCTCAGCCATTGCAAGGTCCACCCCAGTGTACTTTTAACCTTGCTTGTGCAGACAGATGAGCACTAGAATCGACCATCCAAAGGGGATTGAAGAGAGCTGAGACAAATAACATTAGAGGACAAAAACAGATCAGGGGAGGTTGTGTTTTCTGGAGACAGACACACGGGTAACCATGCAATGGTACTTTGCAACAATTCTTAATCTGAGACATGTTGAGGAAGCTGCTTTGAAGCTATAGCTTAGAAAGCTACTCTCAATTTAACATAGTTAAGCCACAGAGAGTAATGCAATGACAACACAATGAGGGCTCAGTTATTGTGACAGCTTGAATAGATATGTTTACACATCGATGAATAAAATTAGGAAAATGGTTGTTTTTTTAATATAATCATAAACCACTTTTATCCAGATATTTTGCTAAATAAAACATAAAATGCTGTTCAGCTACTCAAATTAATCAGTGAATCTTTTTACGAACCAGTCAATTTACACGAACCAATCAAATGAACTGATTTTTAGTTTAGTTTGTGCTGGTTTTTGTAAAAAGTTTACAAAACTTGATGCTGCAAAAACGTCTGTTTTGAACACAACAAGCTATTGTCACTTAATTAGTGTAGTGTCGCTGCCTAGTTAGTTATGTCTCAACACAGAACTGTTACTTTAACTGACCCTTGGACAGTCTGTAGTTTACCTGGGGCCCTTTACGTTATTTACAGCCCTGTTCCAGTCCAAACTGTAAATATTCATGTGCTTGGAGCAGGCCGAGACATGATCTCATTCTCTTCTGCCAGGGCATCGCGTGTAGGCACAGGCTCCGCAGATGTAAATCGCTGTTTACTTCATTACATCATTAGCTGTGTTTCCTTGGGCCCAGGAGAAATGAGGTGAAACACGCTGGTTACTGTGTGCCCTCTGTGCCCTATCGAGCTGGAGAAACCTGCCAGTGAAGCTTATTTCCTCCCTTTATTTGCAGAGGATATTCTGTGGAGATCTTGTTGAATTTCTTGGACAAATTGAACTTGTGTGCACATCTAAATTATAGAGCAGTTGCCAATTTAGAAGGCCTTTCTTGCGTTTATCATATCATTGCACCATTATTTGCCTCTTCAGTGATTTCCGGGTGATTGGATTTCAACACAGACGAAAGATGGCTGATATCATTGAAAGGTTTGTTCAAAACCGCTTTGCACAATAGCGCTCCAAGGTAAAGTGTTAAAAGAGAAGCTCTTGTTTATGAAAGGGGTGTGTAGAGCTTAGTGCAGGTGCAGAAATAGATCATACTTGCAGTATAATGTCTTTATTGTCGACTCCTTCCTACTAACGCATTAGACCAGGTGTATTACATTTGATGCGTTTGTCAGTATGTTTCAGCAACCAGATAAATATTGAAAAGGCCGCTGTAAAAGTAAAGGAATCAATGATTAACGTGTTTTCCTTTTAAACGACTTTCAATTATTGTTGTCTTTCAACTTCAATGTGGAATCCACTATGATAATCCTGGCAAATGGAAAATGGTTAGGTTAGGGTGGTTTCTGTGAGTTTCAGGGATGCACCCATAACGAAAAACAAAAAATTCTATGCCGACAATGACAATCGATAGTCAACAGCTTGTTGTGGCCAGTTCAGATTTTTTTAACTTTTTCTAGTGGAGTGACTAATTTATACTTTTTTTTTTTTTCACGAAATAGATGTTATTTAAAGGCTTTGCATGAATAAATATTTTGCATATAAGCAATTAGAGCAACCCTGCTTTTTATTTTGCTAACAATTTAGAAGTGTTCCAATTTTATAAAACATATTCATGATTTGATTGGATCATAATTGAATCAGTAAAGACATTGTACAAATTAGATAGTCATGTGTTATTTATCGTTGTAAAGGTCTCAACTAGAAGAATTCAAGCATGTTATTGATATGCAAGATGCATAAATAGTTCAATTGAATAAAAGAAATCAACCTGAGGCACATTTCTGAAAACGTTGAAAACAAATATTCTGTTGCACATTATCGTGTGTGTGTGTTTGAAGTACACACTACATTCAAAAGCCTCTCATTAGGAGCACGGGAAGCTTGTCAGTGTGCCAGTTAAGTGTTGGTGTGAGTAGGACCAGTGCGGCCTCTTGTACTCACTCGATTACGCACCTAATCAAATCACCTGCTTGTTTATACGCTCGGTACTCCTGGATCAGAAAAGCAGCTATGCTTCATTCATACTGCCCGTTTTTCTCAGGAGGACCTCCAAACAATATCCATAACAAGCCCAGCGGTCTGTTTTTTCCTCCCCAAAGGCAGGCTGCTGGATTTGAATTTCTCTTTCTTGGTGGACACTAAATCCACATGCACTGTAACATGTTCAAATTGTTTTCCGCGTGCTTTAGGAATCCTCTCATGTTCTGAAGCAGCGATTGATTTGTTTAGAGCCGGTGGCATCATAATCACCCCACAAGTGGAGGGAGCTGACTTACATTTTCCGCTCTGTTATACTTGCGTTATTGGAGTGTGGCTTTCCTGAATGCGCTGGCTGAGAGTTTGTGGATATTGCATTACAACAATATTGTCTCTGTATGCGCTTAGTTGTTCACCGAGAGACAGACTACAAATGGCCGGGTTGCTGCTTGTTTAAATGCTCCCAAGCATGGCTAATGCCTGGATTATCTCCTAGAGAAATGATTTAGTGAAAATAATGGCTTTACAATGGCCCCACTGCAGCAGATATACACACCAACCCAATAAGCAGTCCTTTGAGAGACTGTATTGATTGTGGCAATAATATTGCCCTCTTCCTTTTAGAATAAAGATATGAATACAAGAATGAAAGCTCGGTTTTTTTTTGTTTATCCTGAATTTATGCTGTGTTTTGCTGATGCCCACCTGATGCTGAAAAGAAGTGGCAAACACGGAAACGTGGGTTTGGAAAAACTACTTTTTTCGTTTCCTGTGAGAAGTGCAGAGATCATCAGAAATATTGGCATAACTTCACCCGGCTCATTGTCTCCGGTCGGAGCCCCTCCACCCCCCGCTCCGTGTTTACGCCGAGACACTCTGCCTGCCTTAGGATCAGATATGACATCATTTCGCCACAGCTGCGGGCCGCACATGAGGCGTGGAGAGGGAACAATTGACCAGGGGGGACGCAGGAAGAGCCGACTGACCTGATTGCTCAGCTGGCCGAGCAACTGGGAAGGAAGGCCCAAGGCGGAGTCATGGATGTGAGGAGGGGTGATGGTGGTGGACAGTGCCCTAGTCACCCTCCCCTCCCCCTGGATGCATCCGCATCCTCGTTCACATTCGCCCTGCCCTCTGCTGTTCTCCTGCCTGCCTGTCTGAGCCAAAGCAGATTTGTACATGAAAAATGATCTACAATCTCTGTGGCTGTATCAGCTTCCAGATATAGACGTTCCTGATAGGCCAAATCCCCTTTAAAGAGGGCTTTATCCCGTTCACTGAAAAGCCATGGAGAACAGCACATTCTTTTATCTCTGTACCTCAGTATGTTCTAAATATGCACCACATTTTGAGCTGTGACACCAATCTGTCCCGATCGGCTTGTGTTCGGTTAACATGGTAGTGCTTAGCGGGAAAGGTTATTGTATAAATGTTAGCGCAATCTACATTCCATTGATCGCTCTTAATTATTAGACGCACAGCTGCTGCCTGAATATGAATCAGATGGACGTTTCATCTATGTATAGATAGACAGCTGGAAAGGGCACAATGCATATGACCTACCACATGTTCATTTCCATATAGAAAGAAAGAAGACACCAGTTTAAAATAACTTTGATGGACAATTTGGAGTCTGGTATTTTATAACTACCTTTTGAAATGATTAGTTTTATTCTTATTCATTTTAATATTGTTAATTGATTAATAATGATAATATTTTTTCAGTATCTTTTAGTCTTTAGGATTTTTTTTTTTGCTGTCATAATTTTGACTTTTAAGGTTAAATCTTTTCACTGCACTTTGGAGCCTAATTAACCTACCAAAAATAATAAAAAAAATGCTTGTTCTAAACCTATATGCGTTAAAAAATATCCAAAACAACACTGAACCCCATGGACATTTTTCACAATCTCTTTCATTATCTTCTTTTGTGTTCCACAGAAGAAAAAAATTACATACGGGTTTAGAATGACATGACAGTAAGTAAATAGGTATTCGTTTCAGATTTGGGAGAAGTATCCCTTTAAAGACCCCCAGGGATACGTATACCCATGGTTGGGGATTGCTGTACTAGGAAAGTTGTATTCCAACCGATGTAAACCTACATTTTATTTGTGGACCGAGAACAAAAGCCTGAAAATAGATTACGAACCAGAGCGCATAAATACAGCACGGGGCAATTGGGTGTATTTGTGCTTGTATGTTTGCGTCTGGGTTAGAGATTGCGATAGCCCTTTCCTCCTTAAGAGATATGTTTTCAGTGCAAGGAGCCGAATCCCGAGAGGCGGGTGATCCTTTTTAATGACAGGGATTCATCTGTTAGTGTCCCTCAGGCCCCACACAGCACTGTGCGGCGCGGCTCCCAGCAGCCCACAGAAAATGGGCGGCAGCCTCAGGAGAGCGCACCTCCTCAGCCCCTCAAGATGCCGTGTGGGAGTTTAATTACTCCTGCGGCCACAAACCGCAGCTTACGCGCTCTCATTACTACAAATGCCTTCATTCTCTGCTGTTTTTAATCATTTTTAGGCAAAAATATCGCACCGGAGATGCCCGTGCCAAAGTGAAAAAATAGAACAAGAGCAAAAAGCAAGAGATTTCTCTTGTGTGTGTGTGTGTGTGTGTGAATAGGGGGTTGAAGTGAGGGTGTTAGCCTTCAGGGAGGAGATGGGCTTAGAGACGGGACTTTGGATTACTAACTCAACAAAAAGGACTAAACATCTATTCAGTCCGGTCCTTCTGGTCTTTAAGGCCTATTCCTGCTGCTTTAATGAACTTATTTAGATGCAGTGTAGTTCATCCACCACTGCTTAGAAGAATCCGGCTACAATTTGTCTTCTCATATTTGCTTAAGACTTTAAAGTGTCACCACTTGGAGTAGTCCACTATTTAAAGTGTTATCAGTGTTATCCAGGATAATTTGAGATGTTCCAAGAGGATCTTGTGCTTCAAGTGAACTGCAGATTTCTGGGTTCCATTGCTCAGTTGTTATGTGCTAATTTACTTTGAGTATTGCAGTATTCAATATTTGAATTTTGAAATCATTTAGTGAATAAAGCAGAGTTTACATGTTGGCTAGCAATCGGCAACAGATGTTTTAGTTCTGGCAGGTAATAGTAGCAAATTATTCAATCACATATACACTCACTTTTTGAGGATTGTTTTCTGCAAATTTATGCTGTGATTGTGTTTCCATCGTAGATGTACATATTTTCCTACTAGATTTTCTACTAGAACTTGAAACACAATATTTGTTAATATATATATATATATATATATATATATATATATATATATATATATATATATATATATTTGTAGAAAAGAACAGTTTTTGTCCACACAATGAACCTCAATATAACAACACGAAAGCTGTTTATCCAGCCCTTTTTTCGTATATTTAGAAAATTTGCATAAAAATACAAAATGGATGGAATCTGGCTTATGTCATCCATTTGATTTAATTAGTAACCTAGAAATAGTGCATCATCTGACATATTTGTATTGATTTTAGGTCAAAAAAAAGAAAAGAATACTTTGGGGTTTTTTTATTTTGATTTTTGGAGGTTAAAATGCGATTTTCATTAGATTTCCATCAAATTTGTGTGCGTATGTGTTCTCAGGCAACACTTTATATCCCGTTATCAATTACCAGTCCACATGCACTCTTCCTTCCCATACTGTTTGAGCTGTTAAATGTGCCATGGCTGTGCACTAATGTTTGTTAGTTAAATGTACTCCCTGTGAGGTAATGAGTGACAGCCCAATACATGCTGCATTCTCCTTTTAATTAGCGTTAGTCCACTAGCTGGTGTCTAATGAGGTCGTGTCAATATTGAGCCTTATACTTCCCTCTGCCGTTAGGAGCTTTAGAGAGCAGACACACTGCCCTCTTCACTGCTTGGGTTATGGCAGATTGGCCAACGATCTTATTTTGTTCATTTATTCATTTCTTCACTACCAATCCGTTAAAAGCTTTCTGAATGTGTCTGTGTCATCTGTTCTACATGAACAACCATCCTTCTGATGGTTACACTTGCAATTGGATCTGTCTGAAGGTCTCTTCCTTCCCTCTTCTCTGTCTCTTGCTTTCTCAGCCTGGTTGTCTCTCTGAGAGAGTGCGAGACATATTACTGGCTCTAACCCGGCTCTCGGGGTGCTCTGGGTGGCTGCCGTCTGCATCAAGGGGAATTTCTGCAGACATTGTGCAGGCTCTCAGATCATTACCAGCCTCCTTCACTGAGCCTTTGTTCCCCCTTTTGCCTGCTCAGGCGGTGAGCTGACACGCGACGTTCTGTCAACGTGAAGACCAACCACCAAACAGCGCGTCTCCTGACGTAGCGCCATGCAGAGGACAAGCTGACTGTCACTCCTCCGCTTGTCTGTCCCCCCTCCCCCCACTGTGTCATCTTAAATCTGTTCATCTGTTAACAAAGCATCAGACAGCTTATTATGAAGGTGTGAAAAGCAGAGAAAATCACTCCACATTCCTGCATTGAGACACTGTGTCAAAAAGCCAGTTTCAGTGAAAGCATATAAATAATAGCTTTCATTTTGCTTTCCATTTTTGCATGCATTACACTGGTAAAAAACAAAGAAACAAAAACGTTTTATTACATATATATATATATATATATATATATATATAATCATTCTTACATATAATATTAATGTAGTAATATGAATAGAAAGTATAATAAATCTAATATAAATATGAATTTATATAAATAGAAAATAAATGTATTAAAGCATTTTACATTAGATTTCTATTAAAAAAAATACCGAAAGAGGTTTTGTAGTGCGAATGAGACTTTATAGAAAAGCGCTTGCATATGTCTTTCTTGGGATGCGCACCCTGGCCAGTTGTCTTCAGCATCTTAACTGAACGGCAACATGGGAGCTTAAGTTTCAACCTGTGCCATGGTCCCGTGTGCTGGGCCCCTGCCAGGGTTCAGAGGTCACACTTGTGAGGCATGTGTGTGGAAGGGGGGACTCAGTTTGGGGGGCCCAGCTTCACACAATATGTCCGTCAGCAAATCTCTTTGTTTTCTCCCCTCTTAACTGCTGAAGTCCCCACTCTGTATCCAAGGAAATGTTGCCAGGGGAGATGAGCCCCGGAGCCCCTACGAGAACATAGGGTTATATGCGGATGCTCTGTTTACCTTGATAAATGCGTGGTGTCCAAGGCATGCCTGATTATTTTGCTGCTCCTTTTTTTTTTTTTTTTTCCTCAGGTCCTTTTGCCTTTGCTGCTCCTGGGGGACCCATGCATTCTGTGTACATGTGTGTGCGAGCTAGTGTGTGCATGTGTGAGTGCTTCCATATGTCTAGACAAGAGTGGAATCCCAGGGGCCCCACACGTTTAGACTCAGGATATTAAATGACCTAATGGCCATGTTATTTGTGTAGGATTCATTTAGAGAATCTGGCGAGGAGCATTAAATCATAATGAAGAGGGTATGAATTTTGATCGAAGGCGGAGGGCTGCTTTGGGAGCATGTCCAGGTAAAGCTTCAGCTAGCATAAAACCCTCATTGAAAGCTCCAGGCTGTGACCTAATCATACAGACAAGTTTCAACAGCCAGACATAGACACGACACGACCAGTGCGCGCTCAGACCTCTCCAACAGTAAGAAAAATGATTAACACCTAAACAAGACAGGGCAGACGTCCTCACTTGCTCTGTTACAAGAATCAAATCCTTTTAAGAGCCCCAAATACAACAGTTTTGCTGGTCTTGCATAAACTTGGATGATTAGTTTTGTCATTGCTTTAAGATTGAACATTATGTTTGGGGACTGCAGCATCAGGTGATATCTGAAACATCATATTGCTGAAGTCTGAGCTTCATTAAGATAAGAGAGAGACTGCTTTTCAGACACTTTATGTAATGACTGCCTTTGATGTTCTGGGCAGGCTAGGACAACAGTCCTCCAGCCGACTTCTGAAGAATTCTGTCGTAAGTATGCTTACCTTTGCTCAGCATACATTTCTAATGAGACCATTAGAAAGAAGTTTTTATTTGTTTGAAGTTTGAATTTTTTAAATATACATTACTGTTCAGAAGTTTGGGGTGTGTAAAATATTTTTGTATTTATTGTTAACTAGCTATTTTAACATTTTTAAACTATAATGTGTTCCTGTGATGACAAAGTTGATTTTCCAGCATCATTACTCCAGTATTCATTGTCACATGATCCCTCGGAAATCATTCTAATATACTGGTAACATTGTTCATATCAATGTTAAAAACAGTTGCACTGCTTAATATTCTTGTACAAACAAAGTTCAAAAGATTGATCACTGTACATTACATTGCAACAATGTAAACGTCTTTGTCACTTTTGAGCAATTTTATGCATTCATGCTGAAAATTATGAATTTCTTAAAAAAGAAGGAAACTGTGAAATTGTGAAAATTGATATACATTTTTGGACACTTCACATTTTATGCTCTAGTGCTCCTCTTAGCATACAAACGTTTAACTACATTTTTGGCTACTGCATTTTGCATGATTAAGTTATGATACCGAAGTTATATTATCTGGGTTTAGGGTCCAAAAACATCTATGAGTAAACTAGTTGTTTTCATTGAAGAGAAACACTGGCTTTGGTTGACCATGTTGACTTCTGGCTCAACTGAGTTTTTGATGGAACTTCCTGTTTGGCTGAACAACGGAGGACTGAGCAAAAGTTCAGGAATCCTGGTTTCGAAATGTTAAGCAGTCGTTATATATTCCGTTTGGTCCCGCTAGTGGCACAGAAATTACACTCTGCAGCTTTAAGCCTATTAAAGTTAGTTTACAGTCCCCAAGATACTAGTAGTTATACATAAATGTATAACACTTATGTTTAGCTCTTACTTGGGCCTATCAAATTCATCATTCCTGTATTATAAGACTTTTCAAACTGTTTATCTAGGTTAAGCAGTAATGTGCTGCACCATTATGCAAGTCTCAGTGGCGTGAGGCCTCTCCCTCACCCTACGTTCCTCAGCTAACAGGAACTCCCTTATTTCCTGAACTCCCCTCACCATTTTACTTCTGCGCTAAAGAGACACACACACACACACAGCCACACAGCCTCAGGTGACACCATATCCATATCCAGAGGCAGTTAGAAACTGTAGAAATGCCAACAATATGAACCCATGTGTCTGTTAACATCCATGTGCTGACACAGACTAACGTTATGTCCTAATCAAGTAGCAACACAATTTTCTAGAGACAAGACATTTATCTGTCCACATTGTATGTGAAAATGCAACACAATCACAGCCAATCAGAATGCATTTGATATGGAAAGGGAGTTTAGACCAA
This sequence comes from Opsariichthys bidens, assembly GCA_037194245.1. Taxonomy (NCBI): domain Eukaryota; kingdom Metazoa; phylum Chordata; class Actinopteri; order Cypriniformes; family Xenocyprididae; genus Opsariichthys; species Opsariichthys bidens. Next base: position 16,322,206 of record CM074279.1, on the reverse strand, counting down.
AGGGATTCCACTGTAGATGGGGTTAGAACATTGTGTAGATTTCCCTGTGTTCAGTTTAAGCTACATAATTGATCCCTGAGTTGAGGTAGATGTTCATTCATCAAATGAACACCTAGGTGATCACTGTCTGTTAAAGGTCCAAGGCACTGATTGAGGGTGCAGAGAGAACAGATTAGTGAAACATGTTCCTGTCCAGGTGTTAGACAGTGGAGCGTGTCTTCATGAGGTTGTGATCAGTTGATGTTAGAGGTCGTGTACATGTTAGAGGTCCAGATTATTGCTGGGTAAAAAGACGGAGTGAATGAGAGATGGAGAGCAAGCTCTTTGTAGACCCCTGCTCCAGGCTCATTGACCTTCCGTGCTCTGGCCAGTAGATGTTGGATTCTCAGCTCATGCTCTATTGATCCACATGAGCCCACTGCTCTCACATCCACACACACACACACAAAAAAAAAAAAACGGCACACTTTGGACAGAGAACATGCCTGCCCTGCTCACAAGGATAATCTGCACTGAGAAACTGCACTGCACTTTTTTTCTTTTAAAATAATCTAATCACTCCTGAAACAAGATAAATTTACTTGAAGCAAAATTGTGATATTAAACTTTATTTTAGACAATTTTCCCATCGGCAAATTTTTGTTGTTGTTTTTTTCCTTGTTTTAGGAGTAAACCTCACTAAATGTTGTCAGATTTACATTTGGGGGAAAAAAATAAAATAAATAATAAATAAATAAATATATATATATATATATATATATTTGCCATTGGGGTAAGAAAAAATGTAATATTTATTCTCTGAAAACAAGTCAATGTACATTGCTTCTCAGGTAAATATATCTTGTTTCATGAATATTTGGATATTCTTTGAAAAACAAGATCATTACTCGCTGAGAAAATGATTTTTTTTTTTTTTCGGCCTCCTTCTGACATGCATGGATTTGTTGAAAAATGTATTTTTATTCATGCATATTGCATTGGGGCATATTTCATCTAATTTATACATGATTATGTGTTAGGACTGGGTGATATATTAAGTATTCACAATATATATTCAATATGTATATTTCATGTGGGGTTTTTTTTCCTGTCGATTTTGCCAGCAACATACTGTAGACATTGAATATCATGATCTTAAAGGGGACCTATTATGCCCCTGATTACAAAATGTAATACAGTGTCCCTAGAATGTGTCTGTGACGTTTCAGCTCAGCATACCCCACAGATCATGGCCAAAATACCTCTTCTTGAAGCAAAAACATGTTGTTTTCACGTGTATCTTTAAAAACAAATTAACGGTTGCTCCACACCCCCCTTTCCAAAAGAGGGCTGTGCTTTCACCGCTCATGCCTCAGATACTCCGGCAACAACAAAATAGGAGAAATAGCATGAGGCCATTTCCACCGAATGTGTTTTTGCATTCCATTGTGCTGCCTTTTCATTATTTTCTATGTAAACACTCGCTAGATGGACCTTGCTTGTTTTTCTCCCATTCGGGGTCAATCACACACGTCGCACCTTTGCGTCTAAAAACACGGATATTGGAGAACGCAAAATGTCAAGATTCGTTTTTTTTCATTTAATGTCTTTTAACGTGAGAGCAGCATTTTTAGATTGCTGTGTCCTACAGGAGACATGGTAAAAGATGTGAGATGCGAGCGTGGCGGTCAGACATGTCCGTCTAGCATGTTTACATAGAAAAGCAATGGAAAAATAGTACAGAGGAATGGACATTCTTATGTTTCCACAAGTCACTCTAGCGAGGAGATAAACACAGTGGCCTGTGTACAACTCACTCAAGCGAGGATCGTCGTGGAAGGGGACGTTGTGACGTCATAACGTATAGAAAACGCAGTGGGAGGATTTTTGCCATTGTGTACGCACGCTGCCAACAAACATTTTTAAATGCCATATAAAAGTGAATTTTGCATAATAGGTCCCCTTTAAGGTTTTTATTTGGCATCAAGTTTACTAAATGTTTTACTAATAATAAGTTTGTTTTAGTAGCTGTGATGCATTACATTTTCAATGACTGTTTGGTTTAAACCAATTGCCTTTTTCGGTTCAAAATAACATTTTTACTCACATTAGTCTTGTAACATTGTACATAACAAATATAATAAGAACGCTTAACACAAATGTTTTAACTGCATCCCCCAGTCCCAGTTGCACATCGTATTTTGATGTCTGTTTGTGCTCTCAAGTGTAAGTGTAAGTGTAAGCGTTTGCCTCTGCATGTGTGTGTGTGTGTGTGTGGTCGCTCTTAAACAGAGTTGAGGGTGGGGAGAGAGGCAATAAGGGAAGAATGATTACCAGACAGGCCTCATGCTCGCTGCAGATATGCAGGCCTAGCAGTATTTTGCCTCTGCACAGTGTCAAGCATATTGATCAGCCTCTTGTAATAGAGAGAGGGCAGTGTGCAAAATCAATGTTCAATCCCCCCACCCTCTCACTTTCTTTCTCTGTCTTTCTGTGTGTCAAACTACCTTTCTAACTTGCACTGAAGCTGATTCACATCTCTTAACTGTTTATTCTGCCACACTTATGAACGCTGGAATGGCGTAACAGGGATTTGAATGTCATCACTGTTCCATTGTATGACCTTTCTGCTTCAAAGGCTTGAGAATGGAAAGAAAAACAATATAATATGCATTTGTCCAATGATAATGTTCAGTCTACATGATGTTAAAGGGTGGAAATGAGGTGTCTGTGTAAAAGCAAGTGCTAAAGATCTGCTTGTTTTAAAAGGACAGTTCACCCAAAAATGATAATGCTCATCATTTACTCACCCTCATGTCAGTGACTGACTTTATTCTGTGCACACAAAAGATTATCATTTGAATTTATTTTTTTTTAACTGTGCGTACTACAGTGTAAGTCACGGGGAGCCAAATGTTCCTCAAAATTCAGCCGTACAGGACATTAGAATCAGTAAATGATGACACGATTTTCACTTTGGGTAAACTATCCCTTTATATAGGCTGTCCAGTTTAGTCCAGTCCGAGGATAAAATCAGGCATCTTTTTCTGTTATGCAAGTGTTCCCATTTGTTCCCTTTCCCCCTCTCGCTCAGCGTTTGATAGAGATTATAAAAAAGATTAGGTCTTGCGTTACTGTCCCAGTCTGTCTACCATCAGAAAATAGAATTCATTTAGGTAATCCAGATGGTTTTCCTCAGTTTGTGTGTCTGGTATTTGGCCGGCAGTCAACAGCTTTTAGCAGCTCAGGGTGAGCTTTTGTGTTTGCACAGAGTGACGAAGACCTCGACAGAGCTACTGTTCATGCGTTCACCGGCATCATTGCTGACAATGAACAAACGCACACCTGCTGCTGATCAGTAGCTATTGTTGAATGTTACGAAATATGCGCCTCTGATCCTTTTAGCTCAACTTCAGTGTCTTTATTCTGATGCTACCGAGAGAATTGATTGATTTTGTTCTGTAAACCAATTAATGCAGCTAAATGCACCTGTATATTATATTGTTGTTGAGGCCTGGCTGTCGATATGTATTTGGCTAATTCATTGATTAGATTCACGAGAGAGCTGATTAGAATATAGCGAATGTAAAATGCTTGATCTTGAGAACAAAACATGTTTTCTCTAACAGATGCTGGTTAATCTATATTCACCTTTCTGTCATCTGTGCTTCGTTTCTTAGTCTCGACTGTCTGTTGCACTCATGTAAATGATCTGGCGTGGGCTGCCGTGTGACCTTATGGCAGCGCAGACCCCATGACATCAGTCAGCGCTGTTCGTCTCGAGGCTGCAGCATCTTAATGAGCGTTCGCTGTGCCAGACTTGGCCAGGCTCGGCCTCTCTCTGGTTTGGTTTGGACACCGGCCTGTGCTCCTCCAGAATCCACCCTGCCCCACTCGCAGCCCCACCGCAGACGCATGTGATCCACCCAGTGGGATAATCTTTCCCCACTGTTTCAGGAGAACGACGCACAAACGCACTCCGAGACGTGATCCCTCTGTGAGCAGATGCCCTATCTGGAACGCCTTGGGCCCTGGTGGTGCAGTGGGCTCAGCCAGAGCAGGTTGGGTTGGGTTGGGTTAAGGCTGTCGGGCTGGGGCTGGCCGTGTTGGATGGGCGATGATGAATGGGGCTCACCTGGTGGTCTCTGTGAGGGCTGGCAGGCTGCGCTGTGGGGGTCTCCCACCAGCCTGTCCCAGGCAGCGTGTGGCAGGAGGCAGCAGCCAGGGCCACATTAATCAAACCCTCCACCTGCCTCTTTTTCACTGTCTCCCTTGCTCTCTCCCTGCTCGTCTCTTTACACATTCTCCATCAGACTCGTTGTGCAGAACAATGAGTCTTTGAACAGAGCCAGAACAAGGCCAGTCTGTCTGACAGTGGCCATTTTACAGCTAAACCTTGGACTCTTTTTACATTCATCTACTAGGTGTTTAATGCTATTACGGCAAGGCAAACGTTCTTCTTTCCTGTCAAGCCTGGGAGCATGTATAAAGGCTAAAATAGACTAAGGGTACTTTAGCACTTAATATTGGTAGGCCTTTGCCCTGCTCTGAAGTCTTAACAGCTTTGGCTTTCCAAATCTAGAGTTAGTGACACCTCCTTTTGAGGTCACTGAACACATAATTGGGTACTTACTTGGGCCCGGTGCTTAGCGTGGATCCATTTCCGTGACTTGATAATTTCACCAATAAAGAATTGTTTTTGTGTGCTGAATATCTGTAAGACAAATATGTGAAATAATTATGTACTTTTTTGTTTGTTTGTTTGTTTTTTACTTTTTATGTATATATTTAGATAACATAAACATATTTAATGTTTACATATTAAGTAAACATTTACATCAATGTACACATATTTACTTAATATGTAAACAAATTATACTCTTGTGCTAATTTAATTATGTAGTAATATTTATATTGTATTTATACACATTTACAAATTATATTTTACATTTACAGAAAAATGTATAATACATGATACAAAAAAACATTTTCATTTATATAATTTTATATGCAATCTTATTGATTGTCACTACATCATTTTTTACAGAAAATTATATAGAAGACGGCTTTTGTTGTCTTGGATAACATGGAAAAAACTAAGCTAACAAAACAAAGCTGTAATTATCGAAGGAATTCGAAAGCCAACATGAAAAACTCAATTGTTATGAAATAAAACATAAGCAGCAACTCGTCCTAAATGATTATTTACTGCATGTGAAATTGACCGTCATTTCCCTTGTGATGTTTTTGGGGGGATCAGATGAGCACTCGAGCCTCATTAAATATACATGCTGTGTATTGAGCTGAGCGAGCCAATTAGCCGGGTTTTCTTTCGATCGCTAATAATTGCTTGCTGTTTGCAATATCACCCAACTCCACCTCTCATTTGCTTGTTTGAGACTTTATTGCTTGACTAGATTCACACAGCAGCAAAATTCAGTTGTCAGTCCGGTTTTAGAGCGCTGAATATAGTTACTTTCCCACATTGTGTGACCGAACTGACTTAATTAATTAGATTCAATCTATTTCTGTCAACTTCTAGACGAACATGACAATTTTAGAGTCACACTTGTTAGTAAATGAGATTTTCAGTTCTGTGTGAAAGTATCCTTTGCAATGTGATCACTAAACAACGCTTCCACCGGTCCGTACCTCCTAGCTACAGGGATTTCATGTTCCTCCTTCCAAAAGGCAGCATCTCAAACAGACGTTGATTCTCGAATGCAAGCTGCCTCGATCTGCAGGTGGCAGCCTGACTTCATTATCACACTCGTCTGTGTGCGCATGTTTTAGAGCAGGTTCTTAGATGAAGGCTGAGATGATACAAAGTGATCTGTGCAGAAGCAGCCTCCGTGCATCAGTGTCGACCGCGCGTGCGTGTCATCTCTATCGTGAGGTTGCAGCATGGCTTTCAGACATCAGTGGAGCAGCACTGACGCTTTGATGCTAAACTGCGTCATCAAAGCTGAATAAATAGTGTTTACAGATACATCCTCGCTCTTCCAGGATCAAACAGTCCTGCGTTAACCATGTACAATCAAACACAAAGTGTCAGATGGTGTTAGCTAGCAATGACGACATCTGCAAGCGAGGTTCAGTGCGGTGATATTGTTTTGTCTTACTGCAGTCATATTGCACATAGCTAAACGAGGGCAGTTTACGAATAGGCGTCTTTTTTTTTTCTTCGTTTCTTTTTAGCAGAAGCCATTTTGAAGTATTGCTCGCTGGTTAATCGTCTTATCTCCATGTAATTAAGGGCTAGAGTGGCCTTCCTTGCATTTCTATTTCAATCATGCCAGAGATACTGTGAGAAACAAACAGAGACGGGCCATACACGACTCAATTACTGCACGCTAGAGAAGATCTAAAACTGTCTATTACAGCACATTTTACGGATAAACTATTGCTGCTCACTCATAAATCCTGTGGCTCATGCGCGACTCAAATCTATTAGCGCAATTGAAGACTTGCATTTAAAAGTATATCTTCAAGATCTATCGCTGTTGTTGTGAGTGTGTAGACGTGTGGAAAACGTTTCCTCCATCTACAGATTTGTCAAAACGCTCGATTTTGATTTGGGCTTGGAAAGCTGGCTTTCCTCTCAGGAAGTGTTGTTCCTCTCCTTTTTCTATAAACAGTGGAAAAGGGACTTGAAGAATATGTCCCAGACTCACTATTTCCACTGTAAACATTCTGTGCTGTTTCCATCCACAGCAGTGGCTTTCGGCTGGGTCTGCCCAAGGCCCTTTTCTGGGGAAGGATTTTCCAGGGAAGAACTTTGTTTGGATTTTATAGCAGCATTGCTAACTGCTATCCCTACAAGGGTGTGGATGTTTATGCAAACTGTTGCATAGAGTTAATGTGTCCTCAGAAGAATCGAGTACTGAGAACCTGTTCTTGTTCAGAAACTGGATTTATTCTATTGTTAATACTGGAACGGATTGACAATTTTTTGTCGTATGAACCGATTCTTTTTAAGAATCAGCCAAAACCTTGTTTAATAAACAAATAATTTTGTTGTATTTACTCAATTGTGCACAGTGATTTTTTTTGTTCTCCCCCCCCATAATTTATAGTTGCAAGTCGCAAAAGTTATAACAGATATTTTCCTCCATATTGTGACGTGCATCCATGTAAAACGGATTATCAAAAGAAAAAAGTAGAGCGGGGATTTGGTTCTGTCCATTATTTGTTGATTGGATAGTGGTAGATTCAAATGTGAGCTTACGATCGATTTGTAAGAAAGTGACGGGGTTTAAATGGCATACGTCACAAAGGGAAGTCTGTTTAGTTATATTTTGCACAAAATTTTGTAGAAAATGACATTTCTTAGGTACATTTCAAGGATGTATCATTCACAATGAGATGAATAAGATACATTTAGAAATGCAAACAAATATTTTTAAAGTTCTGTTCCAAAATACTATGTGAAACGTACGTTTACGTTAGATTGCTGTAGTCATATCAAGAGGGGTTTTAATGGTTCGCTGTTGGGATTGGATAATTATTGTTTTTAGTGTAAGGTATAATATTTTTTCCCCCTTTTTTGTTTTGTGACTCTTTCTAGCCATATTTCATTCACTGAAAAATCTTGATATTTCTCCCCTCACAGTCTTCCTCCTTTGTTCTCTTCGCATTGACTTGATCTTCCACTCTCTCAACAAGTAATTAAACCATTGTATTAAGAGAAGAAAAAAAATCACCAGTATCTTACACCAGCTCTCTGGCCGATAGTAAAGGTAAACCTGTGTTTGAGGCCGGGAGAGGCATTTTTATTGCATCGTATCAGCCGTGAAAGAGGTGCTAAGATGGACACTCTGTATCACCGCCGCGCCAAAAACTAATCTAAATGGAAAACACATTGTCTTCATTATTTTGCAAGTGCTGAAAGAACATTGTTGCCATAGTAACTGGCAGGGGAGGCCGAGGGCTGCTTCAGGGCCAGTGAATGGAGTACAGGAGAGCCCTCCCGAGCCGACTGCAGAAATGGCCAGTTAGTGAGTGTAAAAGTGCTGCTCACTCATGTAATTAATTTCAAGGAGGATTGGTGTGCGGGGGGGGGGGCTGGGATGCAAGGTAACAGATTTAACATGGATACTTAGGAGCCGCAAGTCAAATGGCAGCCCCGGAGCACGAGAGAGAAGGACAGTATGCGGGCGTGCGGTGGGGGTAGATGAGGGAGTGTGTTTGATTAACAGCAGCGATGATGACATGCTGTTTTGCAAACATGCGGCTGAAATTGCTCGCATCCATAAAGCTGTGGCTGCCAGGCATAGCTTGAGTTTTTCTCTGGAGGATTTTTAACGAATGCCAAGAAAGCTGTTGTTTTCACGAGGTGGTACCAGGCATTGAGCACGCACACACATGCGCGGACCGAAAAAAGGCTGAAGAGCTTTATTAAAAATCGTATGAGGAAAAATAGCATCAGTTCATATCACTAATGCCATGAAATCCAGACCAAATCCATCCTGTGCTAGTATTTATCTCGTCACATATTTTGAATACCAAAAGGATGTTCTTTTCAAGCTGTTGGCTGTAATTCTGGGAATCCAAATGATAAAGGTCTTGCCAAATGGGCGGGGCTTAACAGTGTATTTTAGCATGAACATGTGTGTCAATCAGCTCACAGCTTGTTTCATTTAAAGTCGGCATGAAATGGAAGTTGCGATAGTTGTTTCTTCCCTTTTGTGACATGTATCCGAGTGAAACAGCCTCTCAAAAATAGTTACCGCCGATGGTCGCGTCATCAGAGAAGAGATTTCATTGCAGATGAGAGGGGAAGTTATTTTGATTACAGGTCATGAGGGCACATTTTAAAAAAAGAATGATGTGCGTAGATTAGGGTTGTGACGAGATCTCGCGAGACTAAAACGTGACGAGATTTCTCGTCGAGTTGAAAAGTTGTCTCGTCGTGCTATCAGTGTGAGGGTGAAATTATTATTCAAGATGCCCCCGCCACTTTCAAATCGTTTGTGTGGAAACAGTTTGGTTTTTGGCGCAAGAATAACACACAAGACACAAACAATGTGTAAACATTGTAAGAAAACTATGCCGTACACCTCGGCCAAGGTTGTACAGACTCTTAGTTCACATATTGCGCACATTTTCATTCGCAAAATGGAAGCGACACGCATATGGTACGGTGCGCTCGTTTTTTTCCTGGCGCGCTTGTGCCGCGGCGAGATGATGACTTGTCATGTGACAAGAATCAAGCGATGGTCGTGGAGAACACAGTTCATGGTTGCAGAGCAACGACAGACGCTACAGAAGCGCGAGCTCCCGAACGCTCGCAAAAGAAGGCTTTACACGCTTTATTAGGCGCGATATGTGAACGTCCCCTAAAGAGGCAGAAAGCATCGCTATCACTGCTGACGGTTGGACTTCTCGGTGTAAGCAGAGCTATATAACAGTTACAGCCACACAATCAGTAGTGACGGGGAAATGGTCAACTTTGTACTGCAGTTAAAGTGACACTTAAAGTGTAATTTGAATTTTTTATTTTTATGTTTATTTTATTTATACTGTTTATTTTATGTTCAATCTGTAGAAAGAAGTTCAGTGAGATTTCTCATGTGAAATTATACAGGGCAGAAAACAATTGGTTGATTTTGTGGCAAAACATTTAGCAGTGTTTGCATGTTGTTTTACTGCAAATAATTCATTAAAATAGAAGTAAAATGACATGCATTACAAGTTGATTTCCAAATGCACCAACATTTTTGCATTTTATGATTTTCAGTTGAATAAAAGACTATTTTCCCTTCATACGTTTCATTATTGAGGATTTCTTCAAAATACTATAAAAATCTCGTCTCGTGAACCCAATCTCGTGTCTCGTCTCGTCTCGTGGGATAGTGGTCTCACCCCTAGCGTAGATGAATCATTTATAATAAATATTTCAGTATTGCATAAAAAATTTGAATTAGACATTTTGATTTCATGACGCGTTTAAATGACTCTGTATTGCAAATTTGGAATGTCTAGTTGGTTACAGTTCTCCTGGTCAGCTAATGAGAAAGAGCTAACCGAGGTGCTCTTCTCCAAGAGGGAGGACAGTGGCCTGACCGCTAATGACCGTGGCGCATGTGTGCGGAGGCTGTTTGTCATGGCAATTCATGTCAGGGTGTAATTGGTTTACCTGGCCGTGTGTGTTGTGAGGCTTGTCTGCATAGCTAAAAACAAATTACCCACCACTGACCTTTCAGCTACACCAACCACATGGCCACACAGAGGCAAACGGGTTGGGAAAAAGATGGGAGTGTGTTGGAAACAGAGTTTGAGTGCCATGATGGTGCTATTTCTTGGCTCTCCGCTGTTTGAAGGAGAGTGTTTGAATGAAGGATGCCTTTGGGGATATTTATTTGAGCCGGTTCACAGCATGAAAGGTTTTAAAAGGAACAGCGGAGCATATGTCCCTCACAGACTCGGCCGTCCCATGCTCTATTTGCCCGTGCCTACATGAAAACGACCGCTGGTTTTGAAAAGCAGCGCCTGTGCAATGCGGCTTTGCTTGCACCACTTATCTGTCAAGAGCAGTAAAGGGGGGATAGAGGGACGCCGTAATTCCCTACTTCCTGCAGAAAGGATACAATATCCATTTTAGTGACAGTGTAGATGGGCCTCAATTTAAATCTTAATCCACGGGGGCTGAGTCGCAGTCGGCCGGATTGATTCAAGCCCGCTGCGCGTGCGACTGCGTGCTCCAGGCGACACTGCACAAGTTGATTTTCTTTGTAAAAGTCTGACACTTTGCCGCCACCCTCCGCGTGCTCGTTTCTGTTTTTGCTGGCATGTACGGATGACAAAAGCACTCTAGCTCTGTTTTGTTCGTGTATTTCTCCCTTGCCAGAAGCCACTTCCACATGACGACTGGAGATTAATTTCTTAATTAAACTACAACAGGCTTGTTTGGATCTAATGTCATAATAATAATAATAATATAATAAAAAATTTAAAATACTGTCTACATTATAGTACAAGGACAGTTGTATCACCCTGAAATATGTCTGTATCATTTTATTTTGTTATAGAATTATAATTATTATTTAAATATTATTTAAGAAATTATGAATACTTACATTATTTGTAGCTATTTATTTTGTGTGTGTGTGTATGTGTGTATATATATATATGTGCTATTTTCTCAAAACTTTGTGGATGAGGCTGATCCTCTCGATGAGGGTGGCTGAATTATGTTGCCAATCAACTATAGTTTTTTTTTTTTTTTTGACCAGTACTTATGCAGACAGGGCATGGCCAGAAGATCATGCGCTAATTGTGAGTTTGATGTCAATCAATTTCAAATTGATCCCATTAGCTGTGCAGTCTGAGTGCTTTCTAGGCAGCAAAACCTCTTTTGTAACCTGCTGTACTCAGTTCTCTAGCCCCCAGACAAAGCACTTGTAAACAGGTGTAGCAGCTATGAGCTATAACCGCTCTGCCATTGATCAGTCTCTTTAATTAGAGAGTGAGATAATTAAAACGATGTATTTTCAGTCAGCTGGGTTCATCACCATATTTTTTTTAAACCAATACCGAGTAGCAGAGTTACACCCTATTGACAAGTTCTATTCCTGAAGGTTTTTTTTTTTTGCCTCTAATAGTTTTCTTTTCATTTAATTGGAGTTTCACACTAATTAGATTTGTCTTATAAAACACAAGAAAACTCTGGCACAGCAGGAGCTGCCGAGGAGGAGGTCGGATGTTGAGACATTTTTGAAAAATGTTAGTCTCGGTTGTGAACAGTATGCAAGCTTGTGGCTGTGTTTGAATCACTTTGTTTTTTTTTTTTCATTTGTTATCTTGCTTTATAAAATAAGGGCAATGTCTTTTACGTAATGTGTTTTTTTTTTGTGATCAGTTTTTGTGTGGATGTAAATTTACTGAAATAAGTAAAACACAATAGCTATCAAATTAAAAAAATCTCCTTTTTTCCCTTTTAATGATACATTAAATGCGAGAGACATTTATAATGTTACAAAAGGTTTCTATTTCAAGTAAAAAAAATACATCACTATTTCCGCCAAAATATTAAGCAGCACAATTGTTTCCAAAATTGATAACAATTGTCTCATTTGCAGCTTTTTTTTATCCGAGACAAAGTTTGTGCATAAATGAAACATAAGTGAGATAAATAAAATGATTGGCATTAGACATTGAAAAAAGCACTAATGGCTAGAACATTTGTACAAATTAAATTGTTTTTGGATCTTCTGACTCCTGTCCTTCAGTGTGTGAGTGATAGAGTTCAGAGCCCAGCGGTAGACTACAGTTGCTGATGTTTCAGCACATTTAGGGCCGGCCTGAAACAGAAGGACGTGGAATTTCTCAGCTTACCTATTCAGCAGTAGGAGCCCTGAGGTGTCCAGCAACAGCCAAACTGGTCTGCTGCCTGCAGGGTTCGGTTTACACTGGCCTGTCAGCTCTACTACTCACTCATGGTCCACAAACCCAATGTTCTGCTGAGCTCTCAGACAGAGCCAGGGCTTTCGTTCCCCAGCCTGAAATACAGCCATTCACTTTTACCAACAGTGCAGGAACGTAAATTACTCTCTCTTTTTTTCTTGTTCTAAAAAGCCTGGCCTGGAATTCCTCCTCTCTGCTGTCACCCTAAATTAGAAATCTCAGAATTTATAAAATCCTTATGAAAGACTGCATTTTCTTTCAATGATACCACAGAAATGATAAATTGGTGTAGTAAACTATCTGTCTCATATTGAAGTCTTACTTTCTCTATTTTTAAAGAAGTAAAAAGATATGTAAACTTATGAAATCTTTGTAACTTTCACATGACAAGCATTCATCTCACGCGACTGTGCTTTCAGAATCCATGTGAAGGCGTCTTTTATGCTCTGAGAGATGCTCAGTAGCTTCCTTGCCTTGATGTGCATTAGGGGCTATTTTTAGATGGGAACAGTACATAAGATTCACAATCATGTGTCTCACTGTGACCTGATTTTTGAAGACTTACTGACCATCCATTCATAACCACAGCCTGGAGTAATAGTAATGAAAAATATACAGAAACGGATATAAAACTACAGTGTATTTCGATTCGCTTTACATCGGTATATCAGTTTTTGTAAAAGCGTTTTTAATTACATAATAAGCACTAGTAGACACAACTGATACTGAATTAATCAACTGATACACTGTTCAAAAGTTTGAGGTCTGTAAGATTGATCTGATCCTTAGCCGGCAGTTTGATTGACAGGCGATCTGACCAATCATAACCCCGAATCCACCATATATTCTGACATAGCAGTCAGGGGAGTTTGTAGTAACTAGAAAAATTGTATGTACTTGCGGTTGAAACAATATTCCTTCTGATGTCCATTCATGTTTATTTGATTCTATAAATGAACTAGTATGAAGAGATGATCGCTTCACGAGCTCCTTGAAAGAGCTACAGTGAATTGTCATGACACATTAAAGAGCCACTATACGGTATTTATTGTTTAAACTTCTTTAAAAAATTACAATATTTTAACAATGAAATGTTTCATATCAAAAGTAACCTGCTCTGTCTTGTCTGTCGACACGTTGTCAGTGTCTTCTTTGCTCCGGGATGTATTCTTCACTGTGAGAACGTGTGGTGTGAGAGTGGCTTGGCTCGTCGGACATAGCAACAGTAACTAAAGGGGGCGGGTCGATGCAAAGGGTCAGTTGACATCTGAATTTTCAGCATCATTAGGACTGGTTCGCACAGAACGCATTTGGGCTTTGAAAAACTCAGACTCAGGCAGTGGAATGGGGAAATAACGTGGTCTTGAGTTAAACTGAATTTAACTTGAGCGCCGTGATTTTAGACGGCGCGAGACTCTGCAAAAGACGCAAGAGGCAACAGTGTGTTTACATAGAAAAATAATGGGAAAATAGCGCTTGTTCTGTGTGAATGGCCCTTAATCCAGTTTTCAGTGTCACATGAAATGCTTATTTGATGCTCAAGAAACATCTTTATTATTGTCAATGTTGAAAATTGTTGTGCTGCTTAATATTTGGATACATTTTTGAGACATCAGGATTCTTTGATGAATATAAAGCGTTGTTGAATTTGAAATAATAATTTATTTAATAATAATTTTAAAATATTTTCTATTATCTTTACTTTGATCAAATTAATGTATTCTTGCAAAATAAAAATATTAATTTCTTTAAAAATAAAGTCTCTCTTTTAGAATGGTGGTCTAAATTAAATAATTAAAATGAATTAACTGAGTATGAAGGTTTATTATGAATTAACCAGTCAAGTTATTTTCAATGAATAAAGAGCAAAACGGCATTTTGGCAAAATTATGGATTGGTTAAAGTGAGACAACTTCAAGGGATTTCCAGGCTGTGATGCACATTAATTCAAACTGTAAGAAGTAGTTTTGATATTCATTTCGTTTTTTTAGTTAGTCCACAACTATTGTTTTTCTGACATAGTCCACTACCTGAAAGGTTTAACAACCACCATTTTATAGTCATCATACAATACAAGAGGAAGCAAAGGAGCTTAACAGAAGCGGTCCGAGCAGTGGGGGACTTGAGCGGGTTTACTGCTCCAGCCACTCTAACCCACTGAGAGATGGACGCACTTCCTGGTTTATTTACACAGGGCTGTCCAGGCCTGGCAGTTGGCGAACTCTGACAAATGAGAGAATCTCAGGATGAGCCAGAGGAGGGTGAGAGAAAATTGTTTGGAATGCTGGACATGCTTTTGCTCAGCCTCACAAAGACACACACACACACATACACACCAACAGCCATGATTGGCAATCCTGGGCAGTTTGTTGATAAGAGCGAAGGGTTAAATCGTGATTTACGCACACAGTGATTTGTTGCCGTCTCGAGTTAGACAGGCCGAGCGCCACACAGACCCACAGAGCTCTTATCTGAGATAGCTGGAGTTTTTCACAGCTCTGGTCTTGCCCTGCACAGTGAATCAGAGCTGAAGTGAGCAGACACCGAGGAATGAGAGCAGAAGGGAGAGTGAGTTCACAAATCGCCCTAGAAACACCATCTCTGTTTCCCCCCCAACGTATTCATGGCATGACGGGATTGTCCTGGGGTATCTGGTGACACATACCTGCCATTGTAGAGACCCCTGGCACCGTACTGCTGTTCAATATTTATAGACGCCAAACACTCTCAAATATCAA
Organism: Opsariichthys bidens; assembly: GCA_037194245.1. Lineage (NCBI taxonomy): Eukaryota > Metazoa > Chordata > Actinopteri > Cypriniformes > Xenocyprididae > Opsariichthys > Opsariichthys bidens. The sequence continues at coordinate 16,307,084 of CM074279.1, read as the reverse complement.
ATGGTTAAACAGCTGCGGACAATTTCAAAACTGGCTGCCCGTTTTGGGAAGTGCACAGGCCGCAGGGATAGTTGCCAGTGTAAAAGAGTTCAGTTTCTTCATCACTCTCTTTATAGTGGGTAATTAATTGATTTTAAAGAGTGATGTCGTAATTGTTTCTGTGTATTGAGGTTTAGGGTGTCTAAACGGACACTGTGGAGGAAAATTTAGTGATAAATCACACTGATACACAATATAGAAAACTGATCCCAGATTAGAAGAAAAAGGTTATTTTGTGTTGGCATCATGTGGTGAGCTGATGAAAAATGGCTGTCACATCCCCAACCTGGCGTCAGCAGCTCCCTCGTGAGAACTTCCCCTCAGGTGAGAAATTAAAGTGGATATTATGTGCAGCAGCCCAGCAGCAGTTCAGTATGAGGCCAGGATCCATTTTGCTCCCTTCACACAGGAAACGCTGGGTTGACATTATTTTCAGGGTGGCCTCTGTTAGTGATGTGCTTTTCATTCACCTACTCAAGGGCAAGGTCAAACTGACTGAGGTCGTTCTGCTTCTACAGAGGTGTAAAGGAATCTTGACGAAATACAGTACGTGAAGAAACACAGGGTTGAACGTTGATAATATATGATACATGATAATATGTGTGGCTATAAAGATAATATCTGTTCGTTCCATATTCTCCATTCTTGGACAGAAGTTTACTGTACACAATGATTTGTCTTGGATTGTGCAACAGTTTGTTCTAGTCCTCAATTATGATGGTCCCGGCAATGTTCCAAACATGCTTATGTATTATATATATCTTTGAATTAAGTTAATGTAATATTTGTATCATTTAAAAATGTTGTACTTTTAATTACTTTTAACCTTTTATTTATGTATATTTTGCATGGTTTCAGTCCTTTTAAAATTGAAAAAAAAAAGAAAATTGTAATTGTCCATTGAAAACTGAAGATGAACATTAAACAATTGATATGTACTTATAATATATATATATATATATATATATATAAACATGGCTTTAGTATTTTTCTCAATATGTTTATTTCAGAATATATAAATTATTTTCCATTCACACATCTAAACATCCAATTTTATTTCAAATTTATATACGTAAAAACGTTAAAATTAACGTGAATATATATATATATATATATATATATATATATGTATGTATGTGTGTGTGTGTGTGTGTGTATTTTATCTTATATTTTATATTATATTGTATTAGAATAAATAAATAAATAAATATTATAATATTATTAATAAATATTTATTTATTTATAATATAGTAGTGGAGCAAAAATAGACATTTTAACGTTACCCAATATTAGCTGCATATCAACCATAAATTGTAATAAAATATTCACAAATTTCAATTAAATGTGTACGTACTTGATATATTTGTGTAAATATAGTGTATTTTTGCTTAATTTTTGCATTTGAGTATCTCATTTGCTTTAATAAATAAAACGTAAAATATAGATTGTACTGGCTAGCATCACATGTATATCAGCATTATATTGAAACCCCCTTATTTGACCACTAATTAAAATAGTCTGTTAGTTCAGGGGAGTTTGTGGTGGGGGGTGGTCTGTCTGTACATATGCCCTCCCCTCTCAGATCAGTTCACAGATGGGCCACAACAACCTTCTGTTCCAGCAGGGATCCCAACAGATCCCAGCTCCACACAAATAATGAGAGAGAGAGAGACAGGTACAGAAAGAGGAACAGAAAAGACAAATTAAAGCGAGCAGGAAGGATGAGGACTGTGATGACGTGGAGGATGAGGTGAGGAGAGAGGTGAAGGGACAGAAAAGCAGACTTGAGTCAGTAGCTAAGTGCCTTGTGACCAGAATGAAACAGAAAGCCTCAGGCAGATGTAAAGAGTAAAGAAGAAAAGGAGGGGGTGGCAGAAAGGGAGGGGGGAGGGAGCGGAAAGGGGGAGTTGGTTTGAGAGTAAGAGGAAGGTAGAGTGAGTGAAAGAAATAAATAGAGAGCGTGAGAGGAAGAGAGAGAGGGAGGGAGGGCGGCGGTGGGGGAAGATGGTGAGCCGGTGCGGCCATGTTGATTGGCTTGTATGAAAACACATGACTGCAGTGGGGAGCCTCTTGCTCAGGGTGAGTGGCTCTGCTTCAGACCAAACCACATTAGATGAAATGAATCCATTCCCCAGCCTGTTAAAGGAGCGCGCTGCCTTGGTTCTGAGGAGAGGGAGAGAGAGAGAGAGGAGAGGGAGGAGGGGCGGATTGAGTGGCAGGAGAGAATGGGGGAGAAAGAGAGGGAAAAAGGAGAGATGGGGGCAGAAGGAGGCCAGCACACACACATATGGTGCTAGAGAGACTGCTCGGGAGATTACGGCACATTTTAGGTCAGGACAATAGAGAGCGGTGGAGAGCCTTTACGCTGCCTTTCTGGACTCATATAACAAACGCTGCCTTGTGCTGTCTGCAGGGGCCACTGTCCAGCTCGCTGCTCCCCGCAGCACACGCGGAAAAAAAAAAAAAACAGTGCTTGGTTATCTTTCGCTATTTGCAAATTACACACTTTTTGAGTTTCATCTTCATTAAAGGTGTTTGATGAAGCAAAACTATTATGGGAAGGTTTGTGTGCTTTTGATTCATAGTGGGCCTGAAAATGTTAAATTACACTTAAATATATTAGAAGATCATTGCTTTAGAAAACAAAGTATTTTATTTCTAAGACAAGCTACACAATCACAATTTTTAGTGCAAATGCATTCACAAAAAATACATTTGATTTGTTTTAAATGTTTACGCAAAAGATGCTGCCTATGTTTGTGAGAAACAAATTTAGGGCAACTTGAACGGAATAGTGTTAGTTCAGAGATGCTCTACCATAATTTGTTTGCCAAGCTATTCGCTTTTATGTTTTGTTATCCAATCATGCAATAACATCAAAAGGTTTGGGTTCAGTTCATTTTTTTTAATTAATATAGTTATTCAGCAAGAAAGCACTAAATGAACTTTGATAATGTTACAGCTTTCTATTTCAAATAAATGCTGTTCCATTCCGTCAAAGAATCCTGCAAAAATGATAGTTTCCACAAAAAAAATGTTTAGATGCACAGTTGTTTTTAACATTGCTAATAATAAGAAATTCAAAAGAAATGTTTTTTTGAGCAGCAAATTCATTCAAATGATCTCTGAAGGATTATGTGACTCTGAAGACTGGAGTAATGACTGCTGAATATTCAGCTTTGCTGTCAGAGGAATCAATTACATTTTAAAATGTATTTAACAATATTTCTGTTTGTACAATATTTTTGATCAAATAAATGCAGCCTTGGTGAGCATAAGAGACCTGTACTGTAAAATGTACTGACCCCATACTTTTGAACGCTAATGTAAGTTTCCAAATACTTTTTGCAGCACTGTATGTGGCTTAAGGGTAGTTTGTGGTGATCGATTCAAGCAGACGGCAGAATGTGGCGCCAAACGCGAGCGCCCTTGCTGTGGACCCTTGTCTCTCTGGCACTCAGCTGCGGCGGTCACACCAACAGGTGCTGAGACACTTTCCTCTGTCTCTTCTCTGCAGGCGGTCTGGTCTGATCTTTAGTACGACTGCACTCTGATCAGCCAAGCTGAAAGTTTCATGCGTTACACCCACAGACCGCCCACAGTCCATGCACTGACCGTCTGAGGCATACTGTGCACAGGACCTGACTGAAATCACCAGTTCCAGTCTGTTTGGCTGCATGGTGCTATGAAATGCCCTGACATCAAGGGTTCACCAGTTCACAAATGAGTTTTATGAACTTTTTTGATGGAGAACTAATCATTGGATTAGTTTGACAGGTCAGTGGAATCAAATCTATGGGAAGTAGTTAAATATCAAAAAGTTGTGTTTGAGACTTAAAAAAAAAGAAAAAGTAAACTAGGTTAGAGCAGAATTTATTCCTCTGGATACTTCTTCAAAGGAACATTAAAAGGATATCTTGAGAAATGTCTATATTTTTGTCTGTGCAATGGAAATCAGTGGTAACCAACTTTTTAAAAAATATCTTGTGTTTTCCACAGAAGAAAGAAACTTATACACGTTTGGAAGGACATGAGGGAAAATTATGATTTTAGTTTTGGGTGAACACCTGTTAATCACTTGCGATTGTTCGGGTTACATCTCACTTAGACAAATCTTTCCTCCATGTAGTCGGTTGGCCAGAATTTGATTGAAAAGACATTATACTGATTGAGTTCAATTTCTGGCTGTGCAGAACTACATTTCTGCATGCATTAAAATGGCAAATGAGACGTATACACCACGTGAATGAGTCGAGTTGCTTTGAGAAGATCTCTTGGTCGGATCAGAGCGTGAGCTGTAATTATGATCTGTCTTTTGAGCTTGGCCTTTTTCTTGAATTGTGTTCCAGGCTGGTATCAGTCTCTCAATCCCTGTCCTTAACCCAAGAGAGTGACTGATGGTATTTATAGAGAGCTACCTTTGAAAAGGGAGTCAAGCGTGAATGGAAATGCAAAACTCACTCATGCGGCGTGTGTCTGATTATGAAGAGATAATTCTCCCTGCACAAAATAAGTCCTCTCTCTCTTTCTCTCTCAGCCCTCTTTCTGACCCCACCTTTCTGAAGATTAAACTCAATGTGTTTTTTATACTTCACTTCCTTGCTTTTGTTTTTGTTCTGACAGTATGAATTTTTTGTAGTCTCATTCATCTGATATGATTTATCTTAGTGTTTTTTGAGGTTTAGGTTCTCTACCTTGCTGTTTTACTTCTGAATACCTGGATAATCTTTTGTATGGTTTGATGACGTGAATTCCACAGAATATTACGATTGTCTAAAACTGATATTGGTTATTTGTAACAGTAATTGGTTCGAATTTCACAAATAGTTTTTTTTTCCCTGTTATTCACGCTTAGTAGTTTTAATGAATAATGACTCTGTAATATTAAAAAAAAATTACGTGAAATTAAGTTTTTGTAATATTGTTAATTTGTAATATTTGTAAAAAAAATGCATTAATTCATGAATGCACTCATTCTTTTGTTTAACGTGTTCATTATAAAATGGTTAAGTAATGTGTGTGTTTAATAATAATAATATTAATATTATTATTATTATTATATTTAAAGAATATGTGATTTGAGTTAGTCAGGGCCAAGAGCAGTGAAATATTGTGAAATGCTACCATCGTGGCCAAGTATCTGACAGTAAACTTTCTGTTTGGAGTGACTCCATGGCTAGCTTCTGCTTCTCTTTGAATAATGAGAACAAGAGTTTGTTTTCATTGAGGTAGTTGATGTGTTATATAACTGGTGTTTTTCCAGCCTTCATTGCCTGAGGGGTGAGAGAGCGACAGAGAGAGTGAGAAAGAGAGAGAGCGAGAGAGAGATGCGTGATCAAGCTGTGTGGAGTTTTGGACTCTAGGCTCTGCTTTACGGCTCTGTGACGTCATAGAGCAGGATGTTCAGCAGCCACTGTAATGATGTTTTCATGTCATCATCACCCTCTTGAAGCCCGTAGCTTAGAGTTTGCGCACCAAACAAAAGCCGTCTCACGAGAGAGAGGAGGAGGAGAGTGAGAGCACTCTTTCTCCCCCCCCCCCACCCTCCCATTCTTCCTCTCACTGCTCGTAGCTGGAGGTGAGAGTGACAGCGGGGTAAGGAGGGAAATAGTTAATCAATAGCCACAAGGTCAGACAGGCGAGCCTCTGGTTTGAGCGTTCCCTGTTAGTGGGTTGGAGCAGAGGATTTGTAGTGCTTGTAAAGGCTTAAAGGAACACTCAGCAGTTATTTGTGGTGGTGCTGATGGTCAGGGTGGCAGGGATGCTGTGTGTGTGTGTGTGTGTGTGTGTGTGTGTGAGTGAGAGAGAGAGACACCTGCTGTCCTTTGACCGTCACTGCAGCCACACCGACCCAAATCCTGTCAGAGCATTTTGGCCAAATTAGCATTACATTTACTCTTTGCCAAAAGAGGGACATTAAAGGGACAAACTTCTGTTTGCACTGTTCTGTGGGAAATGAACCCACACACTTGCTGTATTTAGTGGCAGAACAAAATGTATCTATATTTTTTGTTCTTCAGAAACAAAAATTTAAATCTAAAAATAAAATTTATTAATATTTAATTTAGAGGCATAATGTTTGACTATTGAGAGTATATTTTTTCTTATTTTATTTTTTCAAAAGTTTGGGTCAGTAAGATTTCTTCAGTACTTTAATTCAGAAAGGTTGCATTAAATAGGTTAAAATTAAATAAAATTAGATTCATTTAATTAGATTAAAATTTTTTATTTTCAATCTAAAATTATAGATAAATAATATTTCTGTTTTACTGCATTTTCTTTTACTGCATTTATTTTTGATAAAATAAATGCAGCTTTACTGACTTTCTTTCCAAAAATCTTACCGACCTCAGCTTTTTGAGGGAAAAAAAATTGTAATGCTGACAACAAAGCTTATGGTTTACAGGGAACACAATTTTTCTTCACAGGCGAGTTTATATATTTTGTGAATGATTTTTTTTTTATACTGGAAAACAATACAAATACTGATAATAATAATTATTGTCTCGCAGTGATTGCAGTCAGTTCAACATTTGGTGGTGATTTAGGCTAAAAATGGAGCATGGCGTGCTGTTGTTCGAATCTGACTTTGTGGGTTCAGCACACTTCTATTATGCAGGTACCAGGCATGCCGTCTCATCCGTGACTTACATGCTTAAACATTTCATGCGGGCTTAAGAAAGCACCCTTAATACCTGTCCCGACATCACTTCCTGAAATGCACTGACTGCTTTAACATATATAGGGCACTATCTAACCCTCCTGAGAGCCGGAGACTCTCCCCGTCCTGTCACGCACACAGAGGTATTTGAAGAGCGCTTTATCAGACCGCTGCAGTGGGTGGTGTGGGAATTTTGCTGTCTGCCTGTTTTTTTTTTTGTTTTTTTTTTCACATTTGTGCCTTGGAATTTTAAGAGTGATGGCAGTAAAATGGTCAGATGAAAGATGAAGTCCCGACATACCCGTTCCTCACCAATTAATCCTTCCGTGTGTCGGCCCAGTGAGTTACAGCGCTGAGTCACGGAGCCCCATGTTTATTTGCCAATGAACGCAACAGTAAATCAGCCCGCAGTGGCTAAATTGATAACCTTGAATGTAAGGCCTGATACGTTTAGTAGCATGTAATGGACACACTGATGGGGTTCAGACATTTGTAGAGGTCTGATTGGAGTGTAAGCACACATACTTAGCCTCCATCATTAATGAGTTGTGCTTTTGCTGGCAATTTATGAAGATCAATGTTGCGCTTTATTTGTAAGAAACTGAGAGGAGTGTCAAAGTTATACCGTCAACATGATAGATGGATGGGACGGCTCCTCCTCACGCACAACTGAAATGTCATCTGAGCACTCAGTGTCTTTCAGGGCCTTGTTGAGCCTGTGAGGAGATCACAGATTTGTGCTGAAGTGCTCTCCCGTTTTTCTCTCAGCCTGACACACTCCTCTCTTTGTCTGCCCATTTTTCAGAGAGAAGAACTTTAATGGCTTCCAGGTAGAGAGAAAGAGGCAGCAGTCAAGATGAACTCGATTCCTTCGATGGACAGGCACATACAGCAGACCAATGACAGGCTGCTGTGCATCAAACAGGTGAGGAGAAGAGAACCACAGCGACTCAATGACTGTCTGTTTGTCTGTCTGTTCATTGTTCCAGACTTGACTCATATCAGGTTGCTGAACATGGTTGGTGTCTGAACCCTGTTGTCCTCCCCGGGTATTTTCCAAGCATCTCCTATCAGCCTTGTACACACACAACACATAGCTACCAAGCTAACTGCACTACCATTAAAACGATTTATTTTAAGATATTAATACTTTTATTCAGCTAGGATACATTGGATTGATCATGAGTGAAAGTAAAGACATAATGTTACAAAAGATTAAAAACATAAAAAAGCCTTACCGACCCCACACATTTGAGTAGAGTATAACAGTAGAGACAATAATAGTACAAATGATTTGTCAGATCAACTCATTTCTGAGGACAAATTATGTATGTATGTACAAACACATTGCAGAAGCATGTTTTTTTTTTTTTTTTATCAGAGTTATATTTAATATTTTCTAAACTAATCAGTCGTTATCTGTACATTTAAAGCTAAGGTTTGACTTATTTAAGAGCACTTCAATTCCTGAGAACCACTTCAAATGTGCTCATGTTTCATTATATCGGAGAGGACATTAGTCAAACTTATGGACACACACACACACACACACAAGGAGGTATGACAGAAAACTATCTTGTGATTCTAGACTTTGATAATTGCAGTGCGGCATTATGCTTCTCTAGACAGATTTATGGGAATATTTCACATACCAACTTGTATATTACCGATACTTCATAATTTTTCATGTCCACACAGTTTTTTGCTAGGCTTTGTTGTCTCTGCATCAATTAGGCAAGTCTTAGCGCTAATAAGATCATGTCTACAGAATGTAAGAATCCATTGAATTTCTGAGCCTATTTAATTGGCTACAAATGACACCGTTATCTCCGTTTTGCATAGCAGATTGAGCCTGATTAAAACTAAAGACAAAACGCAATCGATTGCTGCTCATTAATCATATTGATATGGCACATTTAGTGCGGTGAAAGTTGTCGGTTTTGCCGCCAGGACTGTTGTCCCAGTGAGCTCAATTTAAGCAGAGACAGTATTTGTATTTGGATATTTGGAAGTGTACTTTATCATTTTATTTTTTCCCCTGATATCCACATATCATTTTTATCAAGGTTTTTGCACCAACTAATGTAATGTAGTTTTACACAACTGTTGTTCTGACCCTTAGAAATAAGCAGTCAGTTTTCCATTTGTAAATGACCTCTAAAACTGTATGTAAATGCAAAAATGTCAACAAGTTCTAAATGTTCCAATATTTGTGACAATATGTCAACAACCTTATACTCTTTCAATCAAATGGCGGTGTTTCCTTTCCTCTCTCTCCCGTTTCCCTCCTTTCATCATTCTGTCATCCTGTCACTCAATCATACGCCTGCCTGTCATGCAATCTATTCTTCCTTCAACTTTACTCAGTTGGTTATAATGACAGAAGTGTAAAACATTATGTCCAATCTCATGACTAACACCCACATAAAGCCATCAGCATGTTGTGATTTGTAATGTCGATCAAATGGACCATTTTCTCTCTTGACTTTGACTTTTTCCTATTCTCATACACCCAGTCTCTCGCACTGCCATCTGAGTTTCATTTACAGAGCCCTTCCTACAGAATTCCTCTGTTTTCTCATTGCGGGCTTCCTCACCAGCAGTTAAAGCCCGCACACTGAGCAGTCAGCAGCCAATAGCTGTCAATCACACAAAATGAGATCCTCTTCTGTCTGAGAGGAACAGACTGACATTACAATCGACTCAAGGAGAACTGTTGCATTCAACAGAATCTCACACTCACCTAAAGAAATTTTTCCTGCAATTTTTCAAATTTTTCCTTCAATTTTAAATGTATGTGTTTATATGTGTGTGTGTATATATATATATATATATATATTATAAATACACATTTAATATAGTTCTGGAATCTGAATAGTGGCCCCATTTTCCTTTACTTATTTATGCAGCTTCAATTTATTCTGCTAACTAACTAAAACTCAAACTTCTATCATTCACATTGTTTACCTTTCAATGCACGATAAACGTTTGGATGATCAGAACAATTCTCTTGGCTCATTCTCCATCAAGAACATGAGGAGGAATTTAATGATTAGAAATAATAAGTGAAACATGCCACAGCGACTCAGTTTAATTAGAGTCTTTCTTTTCTCTTTTCTTCTTAAGCAAGAAGAAATTATCATTCACATGGAACATGAATACAAATTTGCTGAAGAGTATTCAGATGCTGGAGGAGACAGTTATTCATGGTCCATGTCCCGTGTAGGACTGATGAAATGAGCTCGTGCTCAGGGATTTCCTCTGACAGATTAGTTGATGAGAGCAATTGCCCTTAAGATTTTAAGATCCTGACCCCCCTTTTTTGTCTTTTGTCTGAGTGAAGTCTTGAATGTGGTTGAGTAATTTGAAGATTTCCTTCCATAAAACCGCCTAATATGGGTTTCATTTACCTAATTTAATATATTCATATTCTTTACAATATAATATATTAGAATAATCCACTTGTAAAAAGTTAAAAACAGAAAACTGGGCAAACAAGATGGGAAAAAAAATAATTTTCTAGAAATTGTATTGTGATTGAAATATTTTAGTGAAGTGTTTCTAGAAATAAAAGGTATATTCATTTTTTTTAATGAAGGAAATGTCCTGGAAATTCTACATTTTAAAATGCCCTGATATTTTCAGGTTTTCCATGCATGTGAACTGTGTGTGTAAACATCATATGTAAATATTGTAACGATTGCTTCACAGTGATGTGTTTTTACATCTTTTGTTACTAAAACTGGACTGAGAAAAGAGCAAGAAAAATCTTCCAATTATACTGCCACTTTATACTTGTATACAGTGATTTGCAGAGTAGATGAAGAAGTGTAGATGTCCAGACCTGGTCAAGCAACATGATTTAATGCCTCTGGAGTGACTGTTCACAACACACAGAGCTGCCCTGAGGTGGAAAGGTCCTGTTTGGACACCGTGGGCTTGGCAGGGGAAAGATGCAGTGCTGAGATTTGGCCACTGTTACGTTAACACCTGTGTTGCGATCCTGCCAAAAACCCTTCATTGCTGACACACCACTCTGAGTGCCTACCATCACAACAGCGAGCTTTTCATCCCCTCCTGTCTTTCCTCATAATCATGCGGTTGGACCCTGACATCAGAATGTTCACTTAAACAAAGAATTGCCTTCCTCAAAATGGATTTTTTTTTTTTTTTTTTTTTTTGGGAGAGAGGGGGAATGTTCGCTACCCGTATATCCCTTATGCTGTGCAGGATTTACTCAGCAGGGTTCTGCGGCAGTAGACATTGGCTCTTTGTCAGATGAGCTCTTTGTCAACACACACACACCAAAGCCGCTCATTCAAATGGCGACCTCTGCCGCCCTTGGAAGACAATGCCGCTTCCTCGCTGCAAGCCGGGGAAGAGGAGGTGTCCGTCGGAGTATAATGGTCTTCAAAGTGCGCAGCCTCCTCATCGAAGCGGCCAAACATTGCCGGAGCATTAAACGTGCAAAGGCTCTGAAGAGGGTGTACAGATTGCTCGTTTGTTTAAATTTCTTGTCATGTCTTGTGCACCACCAGTCACTGGAGAGTTTGGGTGGGGGCAGGGCAGTCCTGAGGGGAGGATAAACAACCTCAGCGCTCAATAAATAAAAAAATCGGAGGGAAAAGAGAATAAGCCTTTTCTCATTCAATTCTGCCACAAAGCCCGCCCTCTTGTGCTCGCCTTATTGGCCGGCCTGTTTGAGTATGGCTTTCAGAGGTGCAGATCTATTACATCTTAGTGGACAAAAGATGATGAAGAGTCTGGATTAGGACGAACTGCGGTGTGTTAGGAGGCCTTGAAGCACACTGAGCTCTTTGTCAGAAGAGTGGATCTGTCCCAGAATGCACAGCTGCGTTCAGACCAGGAGGCCTTGGGTTACCGGCTGGGTTCTTGCAGGGCTGTGCAGACGCACCAAGTCCAAGGGCAGGGGAGCTGGAGCACTTGGCTGACTGAAATATATACAGTATTTAAAAGCTCATATTTAAAGAAATTAAAAGGATGTCATCATTTGTCATCTGTCATCATACTCACTTCATCTCTTTTTTTCTGAGGAACACTAAATATTTTAAAATATTGGTTACTATTGACTTTCGTTGTACAGGTTTAGAATGACAAGAGGATTCCCTTTTATGGTTTTCTAAATCATTATTTCGTTATTTTTCTAGGTGGAAGAACTTACTAATGCTTATCCTTGAATTCCTCTACGTGTCTCTGCGTAAACATAAAATTATGATATTTACATGCTAATGTGTGTTGTGTTGAAGCTTTATGGTTAAAAGTTCAATATATTAACCATGCACTATTTGATTTCTTCTCTTCAAACAGCACTTACAGAATCCGGCCAATTTTCAGACGGCGGCCACAGAGCTGCTGGACTGGTGCGGAGACCCACGAGCTTTCCAGCGGCCCTTTGAGCAAAGCCTTATGGGATGCTTGACGGTAAGCCAGCAGCTGCTCAAATCTTGTCCTCATGTCAGGGGCCAGTGACGAAGGTTAAAGCAACAGTCATGCTTCATGTGTCCCTCTGCCCACCCACTCATCTCTCTCTTTTTCTCTTCTTCCCTCCTCCAATCTCTGCTTTAAAAAAATTATATATATATATATATATATATATATATATATATGAGACTGATGTTTAAAGGTGTTAATTAAAAAAAAAAAAAAATTCTATTCTCTCAATAGGCTAAAAGTGAGCCTCTAGTAGGCTGATTTTTGAAAAACATTTTTTCAATTTTAATTATGTTTGGTGATGCTAATGGTGCAGAACATACAGTAGGTTGAAAGGTAGTCCCCCATATTCTCCATGACAGTCATTGATTGTGGCACACTGCCAGTGTTTAGCACCTTCTGATTCAGAGTCCAGGTGCTTTTCATGGGTGTACAGACATTTTCCATTAATTTCCACTGGACTTATTTCAGTCCCACTCCCACTCTGTGATCTAAATTCCTCAGATAATGATTTACTGGGAGGCTTTCAGAATGTTTCATCTAGCTAGACTTACATCAGGTATCTTAACTGATATTTCTTTTTTATGAAATAGCTTCCATTATATCCTAGATCACTGGTTCTCAACCAGTGGGCCGAGGCCCATTAAGGGTCCGCAGCAAACTTCCAGGAGGACCCCAGTAAGTCTTAAAATTATTTAAATTTAGTTTATTAACATAATCTTAATTAAAATGAAGTCTTAAAAAAAAATCAGTATCAGACTCCGATGTTGAATGACAAAATAACCTGTTAATATTCATACACTAGATGGTAGAGTACATCAAAGTGCAAAGTGCATCATTTAGGACAAAATGACAACTTTTTGCCAATAACAATGTAATTATTATTCTTTAAATAGGCCTGCCCTGTAAAACCCATATCTATATTCCATTAAATTACTGATTGAACCCCTTTTATAGTTTTTATTTTATTTATTTATTTATTTATTTATTTTTTACAATTTTACTGAATGAACACATCCGGTCAAAAGTTTGGAAAAGTTGTTTTGTTTTTGAAAGTCTCATTCTCTGAAGCAGAAAATACTGCTTTCATTTGATAATAATACTAAGAAATGTTTCAGCGTATTAGAATGATTTCTGAAGGATCAGAAATCATTCTGAGTGACACTGAAGACTGGAGTAACGGCTGCTGAAAATTCAGCTTTTCCATCACAGGTATGAATTACATTTTGAAATATATTAATATATAAAACAATTCTTTTAAATTGTAGTAATATTTCATAATATTTCTGTTTTACTGTATTTTTTTTGAGCATAAGAGACTTCATTCAAAAACAAAAATAATTGAAATTATTCCAAACTTTTGCCCAGTGCTGTACATGCTGTTTTATGTTTTATGTTTATAGTTGTTTGGCATTTTCATGACATAATTTTTTGATTAGTCAGATGGCATTAGGTTTAACCAACCTGGCTGCATCACAAACTTCCAGGGCTTTCTGCTACTGCCCTTGAGATGAATGTGAATGTTAACGAACGGCTTTCTCCAGGTATTCCAGACCTCCTTGCCTTTGCACGGCTCTGACAGCCTGAGTTTGGTTCAGCCTCCCTCTCTGCAGTTAATGTCACGTGTGTACATGACAATGTGTCCCCAGACCCCATATTCACACCACACATGCTCACTCCGAAAGAATGTGCAGTATGTTTGTGCTCTGTATATTGTAATTAATTTGTCTGATGCGGTGCGGTCTCTCAGAGAGCAGCGGAGAGGTTCTTCTCCCCAGGTGAGGATGTAACGGTGAGGTTTGTGGAGAGATGAAAGAACTGGGGAGATAAGAATGTTGGCTGACAGATGTGGACATGTCTTACACATTTCCCCTCAGGCAGCAGGTAGCTCTCTGCTCTCCGCAGACCTACATATGGAGCTGTTCTTCCATTGTCTCCCAGCTGCACAATATCAGCACTCAGCCAAATGATAAATGACATCTCCAAACTGTCAGTAGCTTTAGCGATGACAACTATCTCTGCTGTTCCACTGTCTTTTCTTGTCAACCCCTGCATATCTGCAGTGCTTTGAGCCTCGCTCTGAAAAGAAATAAACAGCCATTTTTTCTTTGTGTATTACTTTATGTGTCACTGTTTGTGTGCACTCGGCCCTTTAGCAAAACTGTAACGGAGGACATTTGCGTGGCTCAGTGATTCTATTTTTTTTTTTTCTTTTGAATCACTTAATATTTTAGGCCTGCATTCTGAGAAGAGAGATTATGTGGAAAAGGCTTATGAGAGGATGCATTTCTAAACGCCAGTGGAATCTATACCAGCCCTCATGGCAGAACGCCTGGCTGCTGCGTTTGGCAAGTGCAGCTGCAAAAAGGAAATTAAAGTTTGGCAAGAGTGCAGCGGCGCTGCCTGTCCAAAAATCCCCAAAAACTGGAGGACAAAAACATCTCTAGGTTTTCAGTTTCATAGATGTCATCCTAGAATTCCGTTAAGCCATTATGTGACCATTAAATCACAAATAGAGATCTGTCAGCGCAGAATTGATTTGTCGTTTTTGTTGCACCTTCTTGGTAGCAGATGTATGACAATTTATGATTAAGAAGAGTCACGTTCGCACTTGATGTGGAACATGAATTGCACGTCAAGCGCTGGGTGTTAAGAATTGAGAAGGTTAGTAAGTGGATAAATGCAGCGCACAGCTGCAGCAGTGTGATACATGAGTTATTGAAGATCATGTGCAGCCTCATTCAGATTTTACAGCAGATATTACAAAAGGTTGAATGCCTCTCGTTCTATATTGGTTGTGTCATTCTTGATAGATAGATAGAATAATAGAGAGTGAAAGGGGAGACAGTGAAATTCTTCAAATTGAATGTTATTCAGAGCAATATTTAAATTCATAAGTTAAATAGGCACCTTAAATACTGTAACATTTTTTTTTATTATTATTTGGAATCTCATTGGCAGTCTAAAGTATTTAATTGTCCCTGCTGTGTCATTTTAAAGGAATAGTTTACCAAAAACTATTAACTTATTTATTTACTTAAATGGTGACTGGGGCAAAAAAATGAGTTGTGATCAGCAATTATCAGTTTCATGCGCTTTAAGGCCTATAAGCACATGCCTAAAAAGGTATAATGTTTTAACTGGCAAGCCTGTAACCATATCGATCATAGATGTAAAAGACCAGTTACAGCCAATTCAGGCAATTTACCATAGGAAATTTATGGTTTATGCACATGAAAAATGTCCCTTTGGGACCGTGAATCAGAATTTCAATTTTTTTTTGTTTTTGATAACTATGGACAACCAGACACTGTTTGGGTTAAAAATCTAGGACTAGTTCACCAAAGTAGGTTTTTTCGCAGAGCAAATCCAAGGCATGCATCTTGTCCGTCTTGAGCCAACGATATAAGACACTTGAGCCTATGACTAACGTTTTAGGAGTTATGAGCCATTTTGTACTTTTGACTGCTGTAGCACCCTCGTCCGGCCGATGGGGCAGAGCCTTGGTGACGTTGTAGATGGCATACTACTTGCCCTCAAAGTTTCAAGTTTCTACGACTTACGGTATGGGCTGCCCAATTACTTTTAGGGAAGAATGCCGATCCTTGGAAATTTTAACAATTACAATCAATTGCTACACGCTTGAATCCCTTAAAAAAAAAATCATGTTCATGGTACATTAATTAATTTGTTTGTTTTTGCCATTATTCATGTAGGGTAGTATGGAATTGGGAGTGAATAATAATTTTCAATTTTACTCTGTCGGACCAAGGCCCTTAGAATCTCCTAATCTTCCTCTCCGTTATGACACCCCTGGTTCCTCCCACAAAGATAATGTATTATTTAAGAAGACTTGTAATACACAGCCCCAGTCACCACTGTTTCTAGTGGTTATTTGTCATTTCTGAATCTCGAAGGCAACCTGGTCACCATTCATTTGCAATGTATGGAATGGAGATGCTTGAACATTCTGTCTAACTTCTCATTTTGTGTTCTTTGATATATAAAGTAAGCCATGCAGGTTTGACCGTAAGTAAATAATGTTCATTTTTGAGTGAACGGTCCCTTTAAGAGATTCCGGAGGTAAAGCCTCGGTTATGTATTCTGTGTGGTAACATTGTCACCTACCGTCTCTGTCTTACATGTGGCTTTAGAGTTTTATTTACACGCTTTTGAATTTTTCCGAGAAAGATCACAAGATGCTTTGAAAGAAGCTGGAGTTGCGAGTTCAAGGGGCCAAGTGCGGGCTGTGGTCTCTGCGGATCAGGGTATTCAGAGAACAAACAGAGACGTCTGTGCACCAGTCACACAGATCTCTGGGGAAAGCTCATCAATCGTGCCCTGCAAATATCAACACAGTCTTAACACTATTCTGCATCAGTGGAGGTGGCTGTTTTATCTTTGAATATATTATTCATGCACATATATAAATATTTGATATGATTGCACTAAAAAAGGGAAATTGCTCTTTTATGAGTAGTTTTTGGAGAGATATTTGGTGTACAAGGAAGAGGGGGGTGGTAGCCGGGTGATGCGAGTGTACCGCTGCTTCTTGCGTCTCTCATGGGAGTCTAGGGTAGAATTTCAAGGAAGCTTAATTGCACATAGCTCATGTAGACTATTGAAAAATTCAATAGCCCTAATGCTAAAGAGTGTTTAGAACATTTCAGCTTGATTTTCCTTCAGTCTTTAAGCAGAGAACTATGTGTTTGCACCTCTCTTGTGAATGCAAATAATGGACACACACATACAGACAAACCCACATGAGTACACAAAGACGTTTTAACGCTCATGCGGTCTCTTTTCACAGGTCGTGAGCCGCGTGGCAGCGCAGCAGGGCTTCGACTTGGACCTCGGCTATCGGCTCCTGGCCGTGTGTGCGGCAAACCGCGACAAGTTCACTCCAAAGTCGGCAGGTGAGACCTTTTCCTCTCATGCACGGTTTCTTCTCACTCATCATTGCTAATAAAACTCAGAGACACTCTGCCTGTAATGAATCCACATTTCTCATTCAGCGATGTGACGGGAAATCTTTTAATTGCGGCATTATGCAATCACAGCGCACGGCCATGCATTAGCATCCTTTCACTCTCCTTTGTCCAACACTTCACCCATCTCCTCAAGACGTCGTGAGCGATTTAACTTCCAGAGGTTGTCTTTTCCAGACGATTTTACACACGGAGCTCACGGCGTGCCAGAACCGCCCCCCAAATAATTCATTGATAAGCCGCCAGAGTTCACTTTCCAACAATCATCCATCAGCAGAGCAGCATCGCTTTGTAATCAGCTCTGTTTGAAATCCTGACCTTCTCAGCCAAAGCTGAGTGTCCTGTTCTTGTACATTTGTCAAAGTGAATTGCGGACGGGCATCAGCCAAACAGAGATAGATGGCCGGCAAATGCTGAGGTTGAGGTGTGTGAGTGTACTTTATTTGAGAAAGGCCTGACACGGCTCGCTGTTCAGAATGAAGATAAACTGTCCATTTGAACCATGGTTACTGTGGGACACCTTGGGCCTTCAAAAAAATGTTTCTGGCCGTTTGTTTTACTTGTTCCTCTTTTTAGATAACTGCAAAATAATTTTCTTAATCAATATTTTTGTCTTATTTACACTGTATTATTTATATACTGTTACAGTATTTAATCATATTTTGAAATAGCTTTTATTAGTTTAATAGTTGTGGTTTTCATTTAAATTTCACTTAAATTTAAATCATTTTGGGATTTCATTAAATATTTCCAAATAGCTTTAATTTATTTATTATTTCACTTTTAGTTTTAATAATTGTAGTACTTCAGCTTGATAAGATTTTTTAAGTTGAAGTTTTTTCCATTATATTTTATTTTATTGTAGTTTTAGTTCATTTAACAAAAATTAGAACTTTAAATAGTAACAACAAGCTGGACAACTTGTTTAAATTGTATTTGAATTTATTGTATTTTTTTAAAATTATAATTTATTTCACTTTTTTACCCTCGGGTTGCCAGTAATTGATCTTGCCTTAATTATGTTCGGACATTTGTTCTTGAACACAAGACCAATATACTCATTGATAAATGTATTTTTGCCGTGAATACAACTGATTGTGGAAGTATTGCTGTTAATAGCGCTCATGTGGCATGGGAAAGATGTGGCATGAGATATTTGCTGAAATATGTATCATTTACAGTAATATCTCAGACATTTCAATTCAAACAGAGACTGTATAGAGCAGTGGTTGCATTTAGAGCAGCTGGTGATAAAGAAATGGCTGGAAGCAGATATGACTCAGACTCTGTCAGTGCATCATGGGGGCATCCATCTTACCTCTATCATAAGGGCGTCTGCTGCCCCAGACACCCAGACGACAGTGGCAGAGCTCAGTCTCATAAACCCACTCTCGGTCCCTCTCATTTTTTGTCCTCTTTGATGCCACATACTCTTTCTCTCTTTTTCGGTCTTCATCCTTTCATGCAAACACACACACAGAAAACGCAAATGGAAAAAAGAGATAGGAGAGATATGCATGTGGGGTCAGGGATTTGTCGAGAAAGTGCACCCCCAGCGAAAACCCAGTGACAGGCAGGATGGCGACAGAGGGGCGGCCACCCGACACCACACACCGGAGTTCAGTGTGTCTGGCGCGCTCAGAGCTTTAGAGAAGCAAGACACTCCCATATTACACGATCAATGCACAATCAGGCGGCCGAGGAGAGGTAGTCACTGGCTGCAGGATGAATCCGTCATGTTTTGCTGTCTCTGTGATATACAATGCAGCTGACACTTGCCTGTGAGGATGGCCAAAAGTCATCTACTTGCACTCAGAATTACACTTTTATTTGCCTCTCGTAAAAGAATGTTAACTACCTGTAATGGATAAACGCCAGAAGATGTCTTGTGAGATAAATGTAATTCATATATCTACGCTTTGAGTTCTGTTTAATTGAAACAGTTATAGTGCTATTAAATGGTCAATTGGATTCCTTTGTTTTTAGATATGTGATTGAACCTCATTAGATGCTTGAAGCGTGTTTTGAAGCGTTATATATATTTTTTAATTGACAAAGGCAATGACAACACATTTGTCGTTACTGCAAAACCAATATTAATCAGTATATCGGTCTTGTTTTCCAGTAAAAAATGAATTTACTTATAGAAACATGCAAATTAAATAGTAACATTTATGTCAATAAATGTTAAATGTTTGCAAAAGTTACAAAATATAAAATATAAATTCCAAATAAATAAAATAAAAACAAATTATTTATTAAATCATGGGGTAGGAAATAATTGAAAAATATGAATAATTTTTTATGTAAAAAATAATAATAATACTATTAAATATCGTATAATAGTGTAATATAATATGATAACAGTGTAATATAAATATATTGTGCTATTAATTGTGTATATTATTATTCATTATATTATCCCATTAAAAATTTGTTTCTTGTGTAAAACTCACTGATTTTTGATCATTCTTAAGATATGAAAAAAAGTCTCAATAGCTTAGGCAATTTTGTAGTAAAGTAAAGATGTTTACTCTATTTATTTATCCTGGAAAACACTAATATATAGAGAAATGATTTTTGTAATGGACTGACAAAATACAGATATAATCAGTGTAAAGTGATGAAAGCGTGTTTGGCATTATCACCATCTGATCTTCAGGAATGTGTCAGAGATGTGGTGTGTGTGAATGAAGTCTAGTATGTCAGTGCGTGCTGGTTTGTGAGTGCTGACCTCTCTGTCAGCAGGATTATCTGGCAGTATTAATCTGTGATTATGGGAATTATCTGTCCACGGTGTGTTTGCATGTGTTTTCGCGTGTGCGCTCTTATTTAGTCTGATCTTCTCTGCTTACATGCTACTGACAGACTTTTTAACCAGGCTTTGTTTGGCACCCCACTGCCAGTCCAATAAGATAATTTAGTCTAAAATCTCCCTCTTCAGAGCACACAGTTGTGTC
Organism: Opsariichthys bidens; assembly: GCA_037194245.1. NCBI lineage: Eukaryota > Metazoa > Chordata > Actinopteri > Cypriniformes > Xenocyprididae > Opsariichthys > Opsariichthys bidens. Next base: position 16,286,985 of record CM074279.1, on the reverse strand, counting down.
TTTACCAAGAAACGTTAAATACCTTGTCTGAGACTCTTTTATTGAGTGTATGTTAATTATACACAGCATCACAATTGCTTTTGATAGTATTTCAACGGTGCTGTCAGTCACGCTTAGATCAAAAACGAGTTCTTCCCTCCATATGTGTCATGCTGATATTTAATCGAGAGCAGGTTAGTTGAGAGACTGACAGCTAATGTGTTTGTCTATTAGGACATGTTTCTTACTCGCATACCCCTATTCAGAAAGCCTGCTATTATTTAAACATTTGCCTGAAAAAAAGGTCCTCACGTTTGTGACTGCACACAGGAGCGGAGATAGTGTGCCATTGTTCAGAGTGAGATGTTGCGACAAGATAATTGCAAGGTGTGTCTCAATGTAAGTGTCTTTAAAGTCTGTTATTGAGCAGATTTGGCAGAAGAAGAATTTCATAGTTTGCGTTACTTATAACAAGACAAAAAATACTATATATTATACATATGCCGTTCTTTTAAACCTTTTATTCATCATAGAACAGTTTCCACAAAAATATTGAGCAACACAACTGTTTTCAGTATTCATGATGATAATAAGAATTTTTTTTAGAGCAACAATGAGCATATTAAAGTGATTTCTGAAGGATTATGTGACTATGAAGACTGGAGCAATGATGAATGATGAATAAATACAATTTAAATACAATTTATATCAAAATAGAAAACACTCAACACTAAACAATCTTAATCAAGTGATGGTGTCCACATTTTTGTGAGAGACCTTTCACAATATTCTTGTGTGTTATTTTTTTAAAGAGATATAGTTGTTTATTGCAGTTGCATATCAAAGGAAAGCTGACACATGTCTCTTCTCTGAGTAGCTGATGGGTAAAAATATTATATTGGCCAATAGCCACAGTGTGGGGTGAAATGAATCTCTCAACGCAATGGTGAGGAATGTTCCTGCTCTACATAGGAAGTCTGTCAGCAGCTTGTAAATCAGCCCAGCTGGAAGGCACGTCAGGAGAGCAACCAATCCGCCATGTTGAGGGTGACGGATCGCTTTCCAGCACCCAGCCGTAATTCACATGTCATGTACACACATGACGCGAGCACAAATACACAAGAAACCCAGGCCCGGGACCTCCCCTTTGGTTTGATATACCGCAAACCCAACTAACCCAGTATACAGTTCTCACCCAACAAGCAACAAATGTGAATGAATGTTGGCTTTGGCTATTTAAGCAAAATAGTTGTTTGTCAGTTGGATAGTAATATTAAGAATATTTAATAAAAATGTGTTTTTGAAAAAAAATTATTTTTGATAAATGTCAGAAAGTATTCAGACCCCCTTAAATTTCTCACTCTTTGTTATATTGCAGCCATTTGATAAAATCATTTAAGTTCATTATTTTTCCTAATTAATGTACACACAGCACCCCATATTGACAGAAAAACACAGAATTCTTGACATTTTTGCAGATTTATTAAAAAAGAAAAAACTGAAATATCACATGGTCCTAAGTATTCAGACCCTTTGCTCAGTTTTTAGTAGAAGCACCCTTTTGATCTAATACAGCCATGAGTCTTTTTGGGAAAGATGCAACAAGTTTTTCACACCTGGATTTGGGGATCCTCTGCCATTCCTCCTTGCAGATCCTCTCCAGTTCTGGCAGGTTGGATGGTAAACGTTGGTGGACAGCTATTTTTAGGTCTCTCCAGAGATGCTCAATTGGGTGTAAGTCAGGGCTTTGGCTGGCCCATTCAAGGACAGTCACGGAGTTGTTGTGAAACCACTCCACCGTTATTTTAGCTGTGTGCTTAGGGTCATTGTCTTGTTGGACGGTAAACCTTCGGCCCAGTCTGAGGTCCTGAGCACTCTGGAGAAGGTTTTCATCCAGGATATCCCTGTACTTGGCCGCATTCATCTTTCCCTCGATTGCAACCAGTCGTCCTGTCCCTGCCGCTGAAAAACACCCCCACAGCATGATCCTGCCATCACCATGCTTCACTGTTGGGACTGTATTGGACAGGTGATGAGCAGTGCATGGTTTTCTCCACACATACCGCTTAGAATTAAGGCCAAAAAGTTCCATCTTGGTCTCACCAGACCAGAGAATCTTATTTCTCACCATCTTGGAGTCCTTCCGGTGTTTTTTTTTTTGCAAACTCCATGCAGGCTTTCATGTGTCTTGCACTGAGGAAAGGCTTCTGTCGGTCCACTCTGTCATAAAGCCCCGACTGGTGGAGCGCTGCTGTGATGGTTGACTTTCTACAACTTTCTCCTATCTCCCAACTGCATCTCTAGAGCTCAGCCATAGTGATCCTTGGGTTTTTCTTTACCTCTCTCACCAAGGCTCTTCTCCTCCGAAAGCTCAGTTTGGACGGACAGCCAGTTCTAGGAATGGTTCTGGTCGTCCCAAACGTCTTCCATTTAAGGATTATGGAGGCCATTGTGTGCTTAGGAACCTTAAGTGCAGCAGAATTTTTTTTGGATCCTTGGAACTTAAATGATTAAATGGCTGCAATATAACAAAGAGTGAAAAATTTAAGGGGGTCTGAATACTTTCCGTACCCACTTAATAAATATATATATGTATGCTTTTTTTGTCAGTTAAGAAATATTCATAATCAGTAAACAATTTAACCATTGTCTGGTGAGAAAAATAGTTCATTTTGGACTCTCCTTGAATACATTTTTCAGTATAATCTTTTATTTCCTTCTGATGTAATCACTTGGCAACAGATCAGTTACTTCTAGTTGCTCCAGATCAGTGTTTTTTTTTCTGTTCCATTTGTGTTCGTATAGCATTGTTGCTCATAATCTGCAGTCATTATGCTGTATTATAGTGGATATATATTTTATATATAAAAGTAAATATAAAGTGTTAAACATAAGATTGCTCATTTGTAAAGTACTGAAGTTCAGAGCTAGAGAGAATGACTGGAATGGTGTGTTTGTGTTAGTGGAGGGTTATGACTCACTGCTTTGCAGTAAAAGTTAAAGGAAGCTCAAGTTCCTGTTTGAGCCAGCTTTAGCTCTTCACCTCCTTTTTCATGTAGCCTGTAGCCTTGACATCTCTCATTTTCTCTGAGTTATTTCATCCCCTTGTAGCTTGATATTAAAGGTATCTGTCACACGCAGCACTTCAATGCCGGCCATGGAGACGGTGTGCACGCTGAGGTCTTGATGCTTCGTACTTCATTGTAAGTCTTTGCGGCAAGAGTGTATTGGAGCTTTTAATGAATTATTGCTAATTTGATGTCAGTGGAATTTATTACAGTGCTTTTTTTTTTTTGCAGCGTCAAGAAAAATCCTGCTGTTGATACAGCATTTTTATTAGCAGATTAAGCGACGCTAATTCAAAGACTGAAGAACAGCTATGTATTAATTCATTAATGGACGCACACTATTGACAGCCCGGGGAAGTGCTGGATCTCCTTCTGATATTCAACACTTTTAGATGTGTGTAATTAACAGTGTTAGCAAGTGTCAAGTTAGGCACTTAGCGTTAAAAGCTAACACAGTTTCCATTAATTTCACCCTCACATGACACTCAAGAGGGCCGCCCACCAGCCCCGGGCTTAATTAGCGTGCACGGTCTGATGGATTTATACATCGGTGTCATGTGATTAGCTCTCCAATGGACGGGATTCACCCGCTTTGATAGCAGTAATCGTGGGGCTGCGAACACAGCTTTAACTGAATTGATCCGAGCGTGTTGTTTGTTCTCAGTCTTTCTCTGGATGATTTGGTCACTGGCCAAGATACAGCCCATCTGCTGTGATAGGCCCCGCCCCCCTCTTTGCAAGTTTGAAATGTGAGCCGCTCTTGCTTCCCCCTCTTCCGCCCTCTGGCAAAGTGGCCGTCGCATTGCATGGGTGTGTGTGTGTGTGAGTGTGCGCGTGCATGCCTGTGTGTTTGTGTGTGTGTGAATGTGTGGCTTCCATCAGTTCCAAATGAGCGAGGGTTTTAGGCATGTGGACGTCACTTACAACACCATAAATCTGAGGTGAGAGGACATTTGCAGTTTTTTCTTCCTCTGTCTCCCTTCTTATTTTCCTGCCCCCACGTCCCTGTCTCTTTCTCTCTCTCTCTCTCTCTCTCTCTCTCTCTCTCTCTCTCTCTTGCTTCTTTTTTTTTAACCCTTTTGAAACACAACTGTGCTTCCTGTTCATTTTGTGGTTTTGCACTGCAGACAGTTTACAGGCTGTCATTGTGTGCGTGTGTGTGCGTCTGAAGTTTTCGAAGAGCTTAACCTGATTCCCCGTGGGCTACGTCTTGGAGCAGAGGAGCCAGGTATAGCAGGAGCCCATTAGCACAGAACTCCATCTGTGATTGGCTTTGCACTGGAAACCCAGAGACCGCCGCTGAATAATTGATGTGCGTTGTGCAGTCGCTGGACAGGCGAAGAGAGGGAAAACAGAGAGAGAGCCCCAGACAATCAGACCGAGATAGACAGAAAGCTCGTAGATTTCTCACGGGTCTTTGCCTGCTGGTAAAATCCCATATTTTCTGTGAAATGAGAAGACTGCGATGAGAGCCCGATCTCGACCGTTGGTAAGTCACGTGACAGACGGAGTGCATGCAGGCAGGTGTATGTATGCGCAGGAACTAACTCGTAAAGAGACCCGCACATGATCGAGTTGTAACAACTGAGTGCGTTTGACCTAGTTCCCTCTCTCCTACACAAACGCTCACACATAGAGGGTCAGAATGGGCTTGATTATCTCCAGGAGGAGAGCTGACCTACTTGAGGCACTGTGTTTTTGTCAGTCCTTTAGCGGTTTGATGCGAGTCTGGCGACAGCTTGGCTCCAGCCAGTTTCATGGAGCAGCTCTTGCTCTTCACCGGCTACTGTTGGTGGCAAGTGCATGTTCGTTCTTTACGGGGTTGTAAATCATCGGATGGGAGGAAAGTTTTTTGCATTGCATTCGAGGTTCTGTTCTATGGGCCGTAGGGGCAATTTGAAAGGGCAATGAACGTGGGAATTTCTGAAAGTGGGGGGGATGTGTGCTTGCTGTGCCCCTGCTGTTTGTATATTTAGAAAGCTGGCTTCATCTCTTGTGTTTCTACAGCACTGTCTGCGTCTAGGCACAATCCCTAGATATTTATAGTAAGTAGTTGTTTCTTGTAACTGCTACAGGGCGGCAGTTAAAGCATCGTAAGGATAATATACTGCTGGAGCAAAGTCTACAGGTTCCTGTGAAGTTTTGTTAAAGCTCTCGGCCTCTGAGTGCATGCTGATGGGGAAATAAACAGCAGTTTGCTGTAATGAGGATCCTGCTGTTCATGTGTGAAGCTTCCTCCTCAGTGGTGAGGAGCTTTTAATAGCTCGGTGCTCTTTGCCCATGTGTCGATTGTGTTCGGTGGGATTACTTTATTTAAACATGCAGATGTTGTGCTAATGTTTTGGCATACGAATGTTTTAAACAAGTTTAAATTTCTTAAGCTATCTAAAACTACGCTACTTTCTCTTGAGGTTAAGATAAGACACCTGGATTTCCATGCTTTTTTTTTTTGAAAGTGTACTTTTGAGAGGTATAGTGTTGGGATTTTTAGAATGAAGCCCAATACATTAGAATAATTAGAATGAATTATAGACTTAAAGAGGTCGTACTATCATGCTTTTCCTTTTGCTTTAGTGTGTAATGGATCTGTCTATCTAACAGAGAACATTGCTCCAGACCTGCCTAAACACCTTGATCAAAGTCCAGATATTATTTCCTCAAACATCTACGTCACAATGTGTAATATTAGCATGATGCGCGGCCAGAGGCATATACAAAGAAAGAAGATGAGAATTCTGTGAATTGTAGTGTTGTCGTCATGTCTTTGAGACACTGTGTATTTGGATGCGAGAGCAAAACCTGTTTATTAGGAATCTGTGGTCAAGATTTATCTATAAAGCTGTACAACTCAAAAGTTTGCTTGTGCACCGCGCATTTTACAGCTAAAGCTTGTGATTATGGTAGGGGTGGTTACATTTTCGACACACGCTTGTAGTGTTTGGCCAATCACAACGCACTGTGTCTGCTGTCCAATCAGAACACTCTGAGACAGAGAATAGAAGTACGATATAATAATATTGATGAAGAGTGTGTGAATTTTTTCACCAAATAAACAAAATAATGAAAAATAACGTAAATAACTTTTAAATTAGCATCACATGATCACTTCAAACGTGTCCTTTATTGCTGTGTTTTTTAGTAAGTGGTTTAGATAGCAAAAGATGCAGGTCTTGGGGCCGGCTCACACAGAATGCATTTTTCCATTCCACTGCGCTACTTTTCCATTGTTTTTCAATGTAATCAAGTGCTAGATGGACGTCTTCAGCAGCGTCTTGTACATTCTAAAATCGTGCCGCTCAAGTTAAAATATTTTATTTTTTTAAAAATAACTTAAAAAAACACTTCTCTAGACATTGTGTCCCCTTAAGATGATAACATACATCATAGGTTATATTTTACAGCTTTAAAACTCAAGCTTTTGTTCAACTGAGTGCAAAAAGCTGACTAGTAAATGCATTTCATGAATTTTCCACAGACCCAAATAAAGTGCCATTTCCCCAGGGCAAACATTTACTGTTGCCCATGGTTACAAAGTGGATGCAAGGTAAACGTCAAAAGAAGTAGGCTGTGTTAACAAACAAAACAAACCATAAACTGTCTGATTACTGTAAAGGTTTATGATAGAATAGTTTAGATTTTAAATTCTGACTGGATGAGCTGCGTTTAAAGACATTGTAAAAATACAGATAACACTTTCTATATTAATGTGCTAAGTTGCTACGTTGCTTGACAACCGTAAACAGTCTGCAGTAGTCCAGGGAACTACAGTAAATAAATTATTAATAATCATCATAAGTGTAACTATTTATAAAACATTGATTCAGTATTTTTCTTAAGAAATTCATACTTTTATTCAGCGAAGATGCATTAAATAAAGACATAATATTACAAAAGATTTCTGTTTTTAAGAAAAATGTGCTGTGCTTTTGAACTTTCTATTCATCTATTCTATTCTATTCTATTCATCAAAGCAGCCTGGGAAAGTATGTTTCCACAAAAAACAAAAATTCAACATTGATAATAAGTTTCTTGAGCACCAAATCATCATATTAGAATGATTTCTGAAGGATCATGTGACACTGAAGACTGGAGTAATGATGCTGGAAATTACACTTTGCATCACAGGAATAAACTATATTATATTGATATAATTCTATTTAAATAGAAAACTGTTATTTTAAACTGCTTTATTGATAAGTTTTCTATAAAAATACACACACGCACATGCATATTGAAATAAGAATATGAAGGAACATATAAGATTAACCATCTATGTCTGAGTTGTCTTGTTATAAGGACCAGTTTTAAAGTCCAAGTGAGAATTTTCATTAGTAATATTGGGTAGTCAGAGTCTATCGGAAAAAATAGTGACAGTTGAGTTGTGATGTTGTTAATATGACTAATTTGATATTTCGATGTGTCCCCATACAGAGACAAGTGTGTTAATCATATGAAGCATCATCACGATTTATGCATATTTTCTCATAACTGTAGTTAAAACGATGTGTCGTGAGATATTCTGTGGTGTATTTTTGACATATTTAGATTTGTAGATGTTGGAATGTCATGTTAGGATTTTATAATCAAATTCAAAAGAATCGAATACTGTTTGTTAATACTTTTAAATGCATCAATGTTTATTAGTAATGATATTATTGTGATGGACCAAAATACATATAAAATTCTTCAGAGCTTGAAATTTCTGACAAATGTGCAAGCACCTGGAATATTTCAGCAAATCCATTGATTTTTAGATCATTTCTTCCTCTAAGATGAGAAGTCAGTATATCGCACAGCAGAACAGAACAGAACAGAACAGAAAAAGGGTCCCGTTAAGTCCCATCAATTCAACCAGGACATCAGCTCACCCATTGATGACGTCAACTCTGCTTACTAATACTATCTTGTCTTAATATTGCTTTGCCCCCTTGAGTAAAATGTTGAATTTGAACCCTACAGAAACCACCACCTGCAGGAGATGTCAAAGTGACACAGGTACTCTTCTGTGTTCTAGCATTGTTTGGCTTGTGAAACACATCTAGTGGAGAGCTCTCTCTCTCTCTCTCTCTCTTTCTCTCTCTCTCTCTTCATCATCACCCTGGGCATTCATTCTGTTTTTTTTTTATTCATTTGTACGCAGTCACAGGAGATGAATCACGGTGACGCAGACGCTTTTGATGTGCTTCCTTTGTTGCGGGGTGTGTATGTGGGGGGTCATTGGCTTCTGACTGAGCATCCATACCGGTTTCACAGACGCATGAGCTGCACTGTCATCTCAGATTGTCCCGGGATTTTCTCCCGTCATCTATTGCGCAGACACTGTTGGTTTACAGCTCAGGTTTACTTTTTTTTTTTTTTTTTTCCCCGGACTGTGCAGCTCATTGAATAGGAATGACGTCCCATTTCGTGGTATTTTATGTTCAAAACATAGCCTTCATTCATATGCCACTCACTTCTAGGGCTGCCCTGTGTTTTGTGCCGGTCTTTCTCTCAGCTCTTCCGTTTCATCGCAGTCATTCATTTCCATTTTAGACGAATCTGTAGCGACAATGCACTGTGCCGTGTGCTTCAAAATCCTTTCCAATTCAAAAGAGCATCAAGCTGTTTCGATTCTCTCAAACAGACAGCAGAAAGTCAGCAAGCGCACATTGTGCGGATGTTACTGCACTGTAGGGAGCGCATTACATCTGTCACTGACAGAAACAGACACCGACATCTGATCGTTTATGTATGTATTCAAATGAGAAATACCAGTTTCAGCTCCTCTGTAGGTGTGTTTGTGTAAATCTGTGTGACGTATTTCAATCTGCCAGTATCTGACTGCTGTTTGTGTTTGCGACATTGCGTGTGTGTTGTGCTGGAGAGAGTCCTGTGTGGTTACGTCACTCAGTGCAAGCAGTGGTCACTTTGTGGACTGTTAGCCACAGTTAGGGGTTAATAACTCTTACTTGTGTGTGTGTGTGTGTGTGTGTAGACTGCACTCAGGTTCAACTCTGGCCTTAATTAATATGTGAGCCTCTCGTACGTGAGGACCTGCCCTGTGTCATTAGTTAATAGTAGTGCACTGCTTGAGCACATGTCTGCTGTACTGCCGGCCATTGAGGGAATGGGAAGACTGTTTTATAGACCGCACCAAGCCACAGTCACATCAGCTGTGCATTTTTACAGTTAAAACGTCCCTCTTAGCAGGCCCAGACAGCATCTGCTGCCATTTTTCTCAGCAGAGCTGACAGTACCATGCTGTTTTTGATAGCTGGAAGGATAAGAAAATAAGCCAAAATGTTTAGTTACTGAACATGCGATTAGCAAGGAATGTAAAAAACTTTGTGAATGATGGTTGTTGTTTTTGCACACATTGTTTTGTTGCTGTTTTTTCTACACATACTTTTTACGCAATAAAGTGTAGACATGGTTAAAATAGTTGATTAAAGATTAAACTCTTAAAATAGTTATTTAGCTTTAAGAATTTTGGCTCTGGTAATGCAGCTTCCTTGTTATACACCTTGCGTTTTTTCTGGTCTCTTCTTGTGTACCCATCACAAGTGTGCATTTTTCTGGCTTGTGTGTGGTGGCATTACACAAATCTCTCTATGAAGACTGTTGGGAAGTTCGCATTTAAGCTGCTTACACTCACTGGGAAAGACCTGCATTAACAGATTGAAGTATTTAGGATGGATGAATCGAGGAGGAATTTGTAAAAATTAGACTAAGGGACCAGTATTTTAAAATAAACTGATTATTTAAGCTTCAATTCACAATCATATTCCGTGTCATATTTTCCTTTTGTTGCATAAAAGACTAAATTATTGCATAACTGATTATTTGTCATCCTAGTTGTCAGTAAAAATATCTCTTAACTTTCTCTCTAAATTCTCCATTACCCTGGAGCAGTATCTGTTCTATTGCTTTTATAGGTCAGGTAAGGTGATGTGATGGTCTCAGTGAGATGAGGATGAAGGGCAGACACAATATGGCCATGTGGACAGCAGGGTTGCTTATTTTTTTTACTGAGTGGTCCAGGAAGGTCAGTCAGCATGTCTGCCAATTCACTGTGGCATCGTCAGATACTCTCGCAGACTCTTGAGGAGATGCTTTGTGAGATGAATTCCAGCCACATTTACTTTCCACACATCCTCTTTGGGTTTTAAATCTTCCCACTTTCCAAAGCTGCACTAATCAAATATCTAATGCATTCTGTGAATAAGAAGTGGGCAGGACATATGTGTAATTCTTTCAGTGAGGTTTACCCTTTGGCAGGAAATCAGATATTTAACTTTACCAAACATTAGCTCAGTTCCAAGTCCAAGTATTGTGGTTTTAAAGCATCATTGAAAACATCTTTCTCTGCCTTCTAAAATGCCTCATTTTGCCAAATTTAAGGCAGGTGTGGTAATCATCAAATTAATGCTTTTCCACAAGCTCAATGGAAAAAAATCCAACAAGGTGGATGAATTTTGGGTATTGACTGTAGGCATGCTTATAATCCATTCAAAACTGAAATTAATTGATAAAATTGTATGTAAAAAAAAATAAAACCCTTTATTTGACATTATTGAGTGTACAGTGCATGCTTTTGTATATTGGATTTTTAGCTTCGCAACATGCTAATGGAATTAGTAGCAAGTTGAGTCATTGTGCAGAGTACTATCTGTATAGATGTGCTGCCTATATAGTGTGCCCAAATCAGTCACTTATGAGGTCCCATTTCAATTAGAATTATGTCTATATAGGTAGTAGGACAGCATGGCAGCTCACTAGGTTTTTGGAACAGACCCTTTCATTAAACATTTAAGTTTCTGCTTGATTTTGCCCATTTTGACCCAATTTCCTTGTCCTAAACTCCATTTACTGACATCCACATTTTGTTAGAAACATCTTAATCAAAAAGCGCATAATTTAAGCCAGTAAAACTGGGCAAGAAATGAGAGTTTGGTCGAGATGGGATTCTGGCAGAGACGAAGCAACCAACCTTAGAAGGAATGATGGGCAAACATTCTTGGGGCGGCCTCAGAGGCGATTTGGGTAACCGGGGGTGACCTGGCTTCCCTACATGCCGGATCATTTGGGGATTTACCCTGGTCAGTTATTCAAAGCTCACTAAACCTGCTTGGAGAGCCTCTTCTCTAGACAATGAGCAGACAGGGAGGGGGGCTGGTTTGAGTTGGTTTATGTAGTGTCTGTCTCTCTGCTCTGTTTTGCCAGAAGTCTGTAGAGCCACAGGCTGTTGTCCCCTCAGTAAGATGGTTTCTGCTGCAGTCTGGCACCTTTAGGAACGGCATAACATGGCTATCATGAGTCACAGATCTTATATTTCTAGCAAATATGGCTGTCTACTCACCTGGAGTGCTGTTTTTTTCCAAAATTTCTTAACAATATTAATATTTAAAGTGTTTTATGATGACACAATGTAACACTGTAACCTATTAATTTGTAAACACTGTTAATGTATTTGTTTTCACTCTAAAATTACCCTTTACACTCTGTTTAACAGCAGTTGTTGCAGCTGCCGTGTGGTGGTGATAAATTGCACACAAAGTATGCTAAGTCTTAGACTGTATTAGAGTCTGGCTGGTGTAAGCAAACCTCAGTTTTAGCATCTGGCATGGCTTTCTGAGAACTGTGCTCTATGTCGGTACTCTTCTCTTCCTGCTGGGATCACTGCCTGGTGCACTCCGCTGTGAGCCAGCCCTGCCACCATAATGCCCGCTGACATAGACCCAACACACAGCCATGCCACTGAAATGTCCATTGCCACAGACCCAGCATAGAGCTACTGTAGCCTACTGCCAATTTAACACTCAACACAACCCTTTCTGGAGCAGGTGTCTGGCAATGTGTGCAGGACTAAATGAGGGAAGGGAGACGGATGAAAGGAAAACGGAGACTGAGAGAGGTGTTTTAAATCAGGGAATGAAAGAGAAATGTGATTAATGCTGATTTACTGGTGAGTAGGGATGCATGATACCATTTGTTAGAGAAACTTTTTGGTACTCGCAGCTGTGTTAATGTGGTAATGTACAGTGGGATGTATGATTTGAGGACAGCATGACTGTGTTAGACAAAAAAAAACTTCATACAAATATGAATATTCATTATATAATAAGAAATAAATATAAATAATAAATTGTGCATTCATTATGACCATTTTTAAGGCTAAAAATTCTACTAAAGCCTCTATCCTACACCTGCGCAGTCGTCTACATGCACAACAGGAGCTTCACGCGGCTGCAAATTAATTGTTGTTAGTCTTGAAATTTCTCCAGTCTTGAGACATTTTGTTCTGCTGCCAGTGTTTCACTATACAGAGTATTTCGCGTGTATGCGCAATATTGGTTTTTTTTTCTTTTCTTTTCTTACTGAAGCATTTTAATGAGAATTTTTATATGAGCTCAATATTGGAGCAAAATCAGTGCATGCCTACTGATGAGAGAGATCACGATACAGTAAATGCTGTGCATTAATATGGCAACACAGCCCCGTGGGCAGTGGTGGAGGCGATGATGTTTGCGGGAGAAATCGTGTAGCTGTATTCAGCTAGGTGAGAGAGATATTGTACGCTGCCGGAAGGTGCCGTGTTGATTAGGTTGTTTTTCCATGAGTTTACTGGTTGAATTGCAGGCAGGAGAGCTCTAGTCTTTGTTAAGTGTGGGAGGCATGCTAGGCGGGGAACATCAGTTGAAAATTGGCAGGCGGCGTCTGGCTGTAACCTGTCATATGAGCTCTAAGTTGGTCTTTTGTGAGAAAATAGCAGTTGCCAGCATGCAGAGGTAGTGATTTAGCTGGCCGATAAGCTCTCTGTAATGGCAGGGTAGAATAATTCTCATTGAAGTAGGTGCGTGATTCCAGCCTCCCGCTCCAATCCTGCTGGGACGGCTTTCACGCCTGTCGCAGAGAGGTGAGAAGAGTTCTCTTTGAAACAGACCCCTTTGATATATTTACACAAACGCGATTTTCTCACTGTAATTGTGTGTTTGAACTTGGAAGGGAAAGTGCGTCAGGTGCCGCTGGGATATTGAATAACTTAAAGCCTTTTCCTGGAAGAACTCCAGTTAGGATTCAATAATGCATTAAGGCTCCTTGAATTTTACTCTGAAATGATTATTAACACAGGCATTAAATGACTAATGCCACACTAAAACAAATGAAAATTGTCATTTTACTCAATTACTTCGATCCTAATGTTGTTCCAAACCTGTCCGACTTTCTTCCTAAGACCACAAAGGGAGATATTACTAGGTTAGATATTCACTCTGCCAATTTCCAAACACATCACAAAAAAAGTAACATAAAGCAAAAAAAAAAACCCATAACTTTGTATGAGGAACTGACTGAAATTACACTTGCTATTTCGATGCACCTCAACTCTCAAATCTCATTTATTTTGAACATTTACATACTAAACAACTCCCTTTTTGTTTCACGGAATAAATACTCATGCAGGTTTGAATTGACACAAGGGTGAGTAAATGATTTTAGGTGAACTATCCCTAAAGTGCAATCTGAGGTAAATAAGACTGAGGCGCATGTGTGTTGTAGTGTTCTTCAGGAGCTTGTGTGCTCGTTTACATTTCCCCAGCAATAAAGGCGCTGGAGACAGCTGAGCAGTCTTCATAGTCATTACTGGCTGATCGATTTAGAGAGGAAAGAGCCAAGGCAGACGTCTGTCTCTCTGCACCAGGCTCAGGGAGAGAGAGAGAGAGAGAGAGAGAGACACACACAGAGAGTGAGAAAGAGAGAGAGAGAGACAGATTCTGGACTCTTGACACCACCCTCTCTGTTCAAATAGCCGTAGCAGTTTTTTTTTTTTTTCTCATCTCATCTACTGTCTGTAAAGTAGATTTAGAGAAGAAAGAGGGGTATTGTTCCATGTATGAACTCGTCTTAGGGGAAAGAGAATATTTTATAAGGTCCCTTGCAGAATCTGTTTGATGGCAAAGGAAGACTAGAGGTGCAGCACCACTGAAACGGTTCCTGGCTTTTGTTCTTGTTCTGTCGGCGTGTGATTCAGTTTTTTAGAATTTCTCCACAGTTTTTTCTTGTTCTCTATGTGCAGCTCTGAGTCATTCAATGAAACAGGCACCTTTTTCATGTTAGAATGGAGAAATATATTGTATGATTTTAAATATTCTTTCAGATAGAGAATGTCTTTAAGTGCTAATAATTTGCATTGTACCACCTCAAGTTAAAATATTATTTTGAGAGCTTCTGAACTTGTGACTTTGGAAATGTGATGAGGTGGAATATTTCAAACAAAAAAAGAACTGTTCTTCCAGCATAGTCTCCTTTATAATATTTACATAAATGCACAAAATGCAAAATAATAACACGAACAATGTTTTAATACAATACATTTGTAATTCATTTTTAACAAATATGCATATATTTATAAAACACTTCATAGCAGTTGTTGTTTGTGTTTTTAGTGCACTTGATCAGATGTTGTGGACACAAATGGTCCTCTTGTCATGGAATGACTCAGCTAGTAGTGAGTATCTATCTAAATAGTGTCAGTTGGAAAGTATGAGGACTGTTTGTATGAAGAGCACTTAAATGCAGCGCCACTGTTTCAGCCGTATGCAGCATGTAAAATGGATTAGACCAGTATCTGGCTACATGCCAGCTGCTGCCATCCTGAACCGACTCCATCACCATGGTGAGAGGTTTGTTTTGTCACCCCTCTCAGGAGTAAAGTGCTGCCAGGACACATCACAGGCATGATTCACCAACCTCAGCACTGATTCTCATCTTCCATTTCTCGCTCTTTCTCTCCCCGTCCTTCGTCATCCTCCCTTCACGAGAGGAGAAGACAGGTCTTCTGTAGTAGGATCACTGCTTAAAGTGCACTGCAGATGAAAAGCATATGATCCTATGAGAAGCACTCTGACAAGCTGTTATAGATGATCCTAAGCATGCTTCTACCTGTACTGTGATTGTAGTGACCTCTAGTGGTAAAGACATGAACTGATTAAGATATTGCAACACCTTTGGCACCACTATAACCAGTGCTCATACTGGGGGTTTGACATTTGAACAATTCGCTTATCTTAAAAATATGGAAATTTGTACATAAATGATACCTCAAATTGTGCGACTTAAGGAGAGATGTGCATGTGACAATGCTTTTCTAATTGATCAGCCTTATGATTTACACTAAAAATTCCATAGACTTGGAGGAACCAGATGAGCTTGTTGGACTTGGATCACCCAGAACACCCTTGTAACCACAATGCATCACACTGAAAAACCAGTCAGAACTCTTCAAACTACATAGCAATACAATAGCATCCAATCTTGAATCATGGCGCTAAGTTTTGCTCCCGCTGAATAGCAATCTGAAGATAGAAAAAGGAAAAAGTAAAAGAATCAGCTAAAAGTGTATTTGTCTCTCTTCCAAAGATCCTTCCTGATCTCTCTCTCTCTCTCTTTCTCTGTTTGTCTTTTTTTCTTCAGCACTCCTGTCGTCCTGGTGCGAGGAGCTGGGACGGCTACTCTTGTTGCGACATCAGAAGAATCGTCAGAGTGATCCACAGGGCAAAGTACCCTTGCAGCCGCCCATGAACTCTATGAAGCCTTCGCTCTCACATGGGTCGGTACCCTGACAAAACTCTGCTCTACTGCTACCCGATGCTCACTGATGCTGTTCTAAGCACTGTTAAAACTC
This sequence comes from Opsariichthys bidens, assembly GCA_037194245.1. Classification (NCBI taxonomy): domain Eukaryota; kingdom Metazoa; phylum Chordata; class Actinopteri; order Cypriniformes; family Xenocyprididae; genus Opsariichthys; species Opsariichthys bidens. Next base: position 16,271,277 of record CM074279.1, on the reverse strand, counting down.
ACATTAGTCTCACCTCTTCTATTTTCTCAGAATTTCCTCTCAAAATGGAGTCTTAGTGCAATCATCCAGCAAAGAATTGTTTGTTTTTATGTGGCATGTGATCTTGACTACTAGGCTTTTCCTAGAAGTCACTGACCAAGCTTTCAATAACAGCCATGTAAACATGATGACATAACCACAAAGCTGTGCTGATTAAATTTGTTCTCGCAATGTTTCAAACAACAGCAGATAAAAACATGATAGCGTACTTTAACATTACTGTCTAGGTACGTCAACTAGAGTTTGATAGATTGCCAGAGAAAATGTTACCATGCTGGAGAAGTTGTGAGGCTGAGTAAATTCTAGCTAATAATGTTTTACAGAACATTTGGTGCTCTAGGGCTGGTGATTGACCTCTTTTGCAAACATTACAGCTTCATTTTCATGGAAAAACAAATGTTCAGTAGTCAGGAGAGTGAGCATTTTCTCTATAGGGCTGTGTTGAAGTCAACTCTTTCTCAGTTCGTGGTTAATGCCACTGATCTCACATTACTATTTGAACACTGTTTTGTAGTGATGGGTCCTTTCCATATGACAGCGTTCCCTGGCAACAAAACACTAACCAGGCCCCAGGCTCGTTGTCAGTGGTTACAACGGTGTGGGGAGTCACCAATACGTCACAAAGTCAGGTGAGTCACTCATATACTGGCACTGTTTGAAAACAGTAACATTGATAGTGATAACATTGATCTTTTAACAAATGTTGCTTTTGATCTAGGTATTGGGTAACCCCATGGCCAATACCAACAATCCCATGAACCCTGGAGGCAATACAATAGGGTCGGGTATGTCAGCCAACAACCCGGGGATCAACTCACCTCAGTTCCCTGGCCAACAACAACAGTTTTCATCCAAAGGGGGATCCAACCAGGCCTACATGCAGCAAAGCATGTATGGGCGTCCAGGGCACCCGGGAGGAGGCGGCTTTGGTGCAAGGTAATGTTTCAAGACGTTTCAAGCATTAGAGAGGCCCTTCCAGACAGGATGACGGGAAGTTGTTTGACAGGGTTGCTTTGCATCACTCTGAGAGATTCAATAAGCTGTAGAAGTCTCTCCCATTAGTGATACTAGACACAAGGTTTTAAAGCCAAGCCAACACTCAAGGATGTTTTTCTCGAAAAGGGATGATATCACCTTCTTGTTGTTCCAAGTGCAAATCCAGGAAAGATTTATGTGGTTTTCCTGCAAGTTTTATTCCATTAAATAGACATTTCTGTCTCTGTTAGTTGTGATATAGACGTTTATGTGATGTGTATTCTTTCTATTCAGTTACCCGGGCGGGCCGAATGCGCCAGGTGGTATAGGCATGCCACCTCATACACGACCACCTTCAGATTTCACCCAACCTGCTGCTGCTGCTGCCGCCGCTGCTGTCGCTGCTGCCGCCGCCACGGCAACAGCCACTGCCACAGCAACCGTAGCTGCCCTGCAAGAGACCAACAAAGACATGAACCAGTACAACCAGGTTGGTCCCTCTCTGGTTTTGGCTTCTTATACTGGATTTCTAAATGAGTCCAATTGTTCATCTGAAATCCCACTGGCCTTCTCCACAGGTCTGCTCCTCTTTCCAAATGGGGCCGACGCAAGGCTACAACAGCCAGTTCATGAACCAGCCAGGGCCCCGTGGGCCCCCGTCTATGGCAGGAGGCATGAACCCAGCTGGTATGGGTGGTGGTATGAATAGCTCTAACATGAGTGGCCCTCCGATGGGTATGAACCAGCCCAGAGGCCCAGGGATGGGACCCTTCGGTGGCCATGGGCAAAGGATGCCCCAACAGGGTTACCCTGGACCTAGACCTCAGTCTATGCCCATGCAGGGCACTAAGAGGCCCTATCCAGGAGAGGCAAGACCATCATTGGCTCATCAATGAACTTTCAGCAGACATTCCGTAATTGCTATTTGTATTGGTGAACTAATAGGTTTTTTATTTATTTTTATTTTTTTTTCCACAGCCTAATTACGTAGGCCAGCAGTTTGGACCCAATGGCCAGTTTCCCAACCAGCAAGGGCAGTACCCTAACCCAAATGCTTCTAGAGCTCTTCCATCACCCAATTACCCTGGGCAGAGGATGCCAGGACAACAGAGCTCTGGCCAGTACCCACCAACAGGGGTAGCCATGGGCCAATACTATAAGGTACATTCATATTGGTTGGATTTTATTAGACACAAGTTTCTTGAGGAAATTGTTTAATTCAGCTACTTTTTTTCTTTTCATTTTTTTTTTGGAAAGGCCACATTCAGTTTAAATTTGCGATGATGGAAAGTAGCGACAGATCTTTTCTTCCATATTGTGATGTACATCTAATTGTAATGAATTAATGAAAAAGACTGTAGTGCAGGAAACTGGTTCTGTGCATTCAGTTGCTGATTAGATTTTTAGCTGTATCAGAAGATTGAGTTCACAATAATATCTATAACATATATTTATAAAACAGATGGGTGAATTTTCATTTCATCCTCACTTTCAGAGTTTTTATTGAACAAAACAAAAATGTTATTTAGGATTTAACATTAATATCTTTCATCGACTTTCATGACTTTTAATCGCTTTTAACTCTCTATGCTCTTCCCTATTTCAGCAAGAGCCATTTAATGGTCAGAACACCAATTTCTCTGGAGGTGGTTATGTGTATAATCAAGGAAATGGGGTAAGTGTGTGTGTGTGTGTGTGTGTGTGTGTATGTTTACAAACACAAATATATGTAATCATCTTTCATTTGTACTTTGTATTATTAAGAGATCTGCTCTATAATTAGTGATTGTACTAAGTAATTGAAATGTCTCTCTGGCTAAAGCCTCCTCGGCAGGTGGTGAACTATCCACACTCACCTGTTCCTGGGAACCCCACGCCACCCATGACTCCAGGAAGTAGTATCCCTCCATACTTGTCGCCTAATCAGGATGTCAAGCCCCCATTTCCTCCAGACATGAAGCCAAGCATGACGTCTCTGCCTCCGCCTCCAAGTGAGTCCCGCAAAGAAACCACACGCATAACCGTTATATTGCATTGATCTCCGCTCTGTCTGTATTACAAGCTCGGTCACAGTCTATCAGAATAAACCCCTGAGAATCCTTTGATCCGCCACCTGCAGCGGAGTAGAGAAAAAGTCCCATTGCACATTTGTCTGAGATTCATGCATTTTTCACATCCACTCAGAGCTCATTCATAATATATGTGCTTCGGTGGGAAAGGGTGAAACTAGGTGAAGTGAAAGCCAAACTTGAAAGCATTGATACTGTAGTCTACAGGAAAAGACTATGAATTCATCTAATCTAAATATTTGTTCCCATAGCCAACCCCAATGAGGAGCTTCGCCTGACGTTCCCCGTGAGGGACGGAGTGGTGCTGGAGCCCTTCAGATTAGAGCACAACCTGGCCGTCAGTAACCACGTCTTCCATCTGCGCCCCTCCGTCCACCAGACACTCATGTGGAGGTACGTGATGCGTGCATGTTACTGCCATAAACTCTGCAGGTACTTCCCAATGGCAACCTTACATTTTTAAGCATATTTTTGTCATTTTTTACAACTCCTCATGTTGTTCCAAACCTGTATGATTCTCTGTCTGCCGTGGAACACAAAAGAAGTTTAGCAGATCATTCACGTGATGGCAAAGCTGATTTTTCAGCAGCCATTAACTCCACTCTTTAGTGTCACATGATCCTTCAGAAATCATTCAAATACGGTGATTTGATGCTCCAAAAACATTTCTTTTTTGACAGCTTCTGGTCACCACTCACTTTCATTAAATGAGTCCTTCAAGGTCTTTCAAGAGGACATTTTGGGTGAACTAGTCCATTAACACTAGAACCTTCTCTACATGTCCTACAGATCTGATCTGGAGCTGCAGTTTAAGTGCTATCATCACGAGGACCGACAAATGAACACCAATTGGCCCGCATCCGTCCAAGTCAGCGTCAACGCCACGCCCCTCACTATTGAGAGAGGCGACAATAAGACATCCCACAAACCCCTGCACCTAAAGCATGTGTGTCAGCCAGGGAGAAACACCATCCAAATTACGGTCACAGCCTGCTGTTGTGTGAGTATTCCTCCGCCGCCCTTCAATAATGTATAGTCTGTCATTTAACGGCCATGTCGGAGAGCTGTTATACAGCATGTGATACGAAATCAGATAACACTGATTTGAAGCAGCTTCTGTTCTCTGCCTTCCCACTACATTTGCTGGTATCAGTTTTGTGCTTCCCTGTCTGTAAGCTGAACGGTACAGATAGTGTATCATGTGAAGGATATTCTGTGGTGAAGATGCTTGCTATCTGCTTGTTACATGTTCGGGGTCTTGTTGCAGTCGCACTTGTTCGTGCTGCAGCTCGTCCACAGGCCGTCGGTGAGATCGGTCCTGCAGGGGCTCCTGAAGAAGAGGCTCCTTCCTGCCGAACACTGCATTACCAAAAGTAAGTAGATGCTGCATTCCTTGGAATCCGTTGATGACTGTCACTCTGTATTATCCTCTTCATCAACCCCTAAACTCTCTTGTCTGTTTTTCTGCAGTTAAAAGAAACTTCAGTAGTGTAGCAGCATCCTCTGGGAATGCCACACTAAATGGAGAGGATGGAGTAGAGCAGACAGCCATCAAAGTGTCCCTCAAGTGTCCAATCACATTCCGACGGATCCAGCTCCCTGCTAGGGGACATGACTGTAAACATGTGCAGGTAAGCATTGCTGAAGTGTGTATCTTCATGTTCTTAATCGTGTTCTGAATCTTTTTTTTAATAAAACAAAATCTAGAAATCTGAAGATTTCCTGAATTCAAATGATACAAGACAGTGAGTGCCAGAACTAAACCTCTGATGTGAAATATGTACTTACACTCTGTAAAGTTTCAGGAGTGACAACAGCATTTAAATGTAAGAGTAAGTCCCCTTAAATTATAGTCCATGTTAGTACTGAACATGACTTACTCCTGAAACGGTGATGATTGACACCTTGGTAACCATAGCAACGGTTTTGACCAAAGAAATATTACAGTGACAAAAGGAAAGTTCATGGAGACGTTGTGTTTTGCTTGTGCTTGGAAAGGCTGCTTCACAGAGAGCACTCTTTCAGTGTTGCCATGTCCGCTTATTATTATTTGGGTTTTTAGTTTAGGCTTGGCTCATAAAGCGATCAAGTTTATGGAGTTATTAAAGTGACCAGGGGCCTCATTTATAACCGTTGCGTACGCACAAAACATGCCCTGGAAGAGGCGTACGCTACTTGTGACGCAAACGATGGGTTTTATAAAAACAAACTTGACAGGAAAATTTGCGCACTTTCACGCAAACTCTGACCCATCCGTACGAACACTTTTACTAGACTGAGCAAAGTAATGAAGTAAACCGAAGGATTTTAAACTCTGTTTTCGTTTTGATTTACACATTTACATTAATATTCCACCATTATTAATGTCAATAAGCCCTAAAATGACATAAAGTCATTACGCAGAAAATAAACAAAAATGATATGGATTTAGATAGTGGATGTGCTACTTTTGATCACTTTTCCTGTGACACGCTGTTTTAATGACAGTGAGGAGTGATAGGAGCACAATAATTCCTCATTTCATGATCAGTGATGCACACTTACTGCGATATAGTGAAAGACACTGCTGGATTCGATGGTCGAACAGTCTGTAGTCCGGTTTGAACAAGTTCAATGATAATATCTTACTGTACAACCGCAGCTTGAGGAGGTGTTGATGTCTGTACAGGCATCTTCAAACAATTATGAATAAGACCTCTGAATTTGAAGGATACAACTTGAAGGAAACGGTCAAATTTAGACGTTTCCTTTTTAAAATACTTTGTCCGAGAATTGTATTTACAATGCAATAAATAAGTAGGCCTATATCTGTATCCACGAAAATAGCCTAAACATCCTAAAAGATATGTTCACCTTATCAGCAAAACTGCATAAACTCGATTTCATTCGAATTGTTTAAAACAATTAAAATACTATTTAGACACTAGAAATTAATTCATCAATTCTATTCTAAAAACTTTATCTGAGAAGTAAGCTATTTTATAGCTACAATTTTGTTGTTATGGATATTTTGATATATTTATTATAAAACAGCAAGGATATTAGATGATTTTTAGTAATATGTATGGCACAAATAGCATTTATAGTCTGTATGTAATATTTCCCAATGTCTTGTATTTTTGACGGCAATAAAAATGGTGTTACGTGGATGGAAACGTGCATGGAAATGATATGCAGATGCGGTTATGCATAGTAAAACTAGGCATTGTAAGCTCCATATATGGTGATTTCGGGAGGAGACGAGGTGGAGATGTACGTACGGACAATCTTCCGCCAACTGGGATTTATAAAGGGGTTTTTGCGCAGGTTCTGGTGTATGCATGGTTTTATAAATCTCTTTTTTTTTTCTTGCGTACACCATTTTCAGATTTATGTCGTACGTTCACTTTTAGTAAGGTTTATACGCAAAGTTTTATAAATGAGGCCCCTGGTGAGGGTTGCAATGTTTAGTTTGCTGTTTATCTAGCAAGATCTGGCAACACAAATGATTTAAGACCCGTACTGCTTTCCCTGTGATTGCACCGCACATAAAGAAGAGAGAAACATCTCTGGAAAAAAATAATTCCAATCATTGAAAACTGCTGAAATGAGCCTTCATCAGTTCCAGTTATATACTTCCTTTAATATACAGTTGAAGTCATAAGTTTCCATACACCTTGTAGAATCTGCAAAATGTTAATTATTTTAACAAAATAAGGGGGATCATATAAAATGCATGTTCATTTTTATTTAGTACTGTCCTGAATAAGATATTTTACATAAAAGATGTTTACATATAGTCCACACGACAAAAAAAAATTGTTCATTTTATAAAAAATGACCCGTTCAAAAGTTTACATACCATTGATTCTTAATACTGTGCCGTTACCTGGATGATCCACGACTGTTTTATGTTTTGAGATGGTTGTTATTGAGTCCCTTGTTTGTCCTGAAAGGTTAAACTACCCAATGTTCTTCGGAAAAATCCTCCAGGTCCTGCAGATTCTTCAGTTTTCCAGCATCTTTTGCATATTTGAACCCTTTCCAGCAGAGGTCCATCTTTTCACACTGAGGATAATTAAGGGACTCAAACACAACTATTAAAAAAGCTTCAAACATTCACTGATGCTCCAGAAGGAAACACGAAAACAAAAACATAATATACAAAAACATAAAATTTTATGTCAAAACATAAAACAGTCATGGATAATCCGGGGTAACGAGACACATTACTTAGAATCAAGTGTATGTAAACTTTTGAACGGGTCATTTTTATAAATTTAGCTATTCTTTTGTCTTGTGGACTATATGTAAACATCTTTTAAGTAAAACATCTTATTCAGGACAGTACTAAATAAAACAATAACATGCATTTTATATGATCCCTCTAATGCAATTTCCCCACTGCGGGACAAATAAAGGCTAACTTACTTACTTAGTTAAAATAATTACAATTTTGCAGACTCTCCAAGGTGTATGTAAACTTATGACTTCAACTGTACCTATGTAACAATAGTCCTGTTCAGACGGAACAAATTTTCTAAACGATATGAGTTACAATTCTTATCACCCAGTGTCTGTGAGTTCATGTACCAATTCTGATGGGACTAACATCTGTTTATTACAGAAGTGAGAGTATGTTTTCTAAATGTGGGTATTACAGAAAGTCTTCTGCTCTTCTTGAGTGCATCATGTATGATGTATATGTATTTTTTAGGGAATTACTTATTGATATTGCTTTCATTAATTATTAAAACCCTATTTAAATAAACTTCACATAGTTTATAGAAGTTCACATATGTAAGCAGAAACATCTAGACTTATCTTACCTGACACTGATAAAATAAGCAGTCTTTGTAGTTCCCATGATTTGGCTCTAATTATTAATTTGATCATTTTATATTTTGTTGGATACCAAAAAACACACGAGGAGAAGCTTTGGTTTAATACAGTATCTGCAATCACAAACATCTGCATTTGGACGGGATTAGATTTCTCAGAGGACTGTTGAGTTTACCATAAAACAGTAGGTAATTTTCTCTGGAATTTTTACTGAGGTTGAGTGAGAAAAACACAGACGTGGCAGATTCAGACAGAGATTAAAATCACAAAGTATACCTGTGAAACACAAATTTTTCCAATGTCCTCCTTGAAAACTAGTCTCGTCCAAAAAGGGCTAATGTAACAAATTTGCTTAATCCCAGCCTATGGCATTATCATTGGCTGCCTGTGAACGACGTCTCCTTTGACCCGCTCTCAAACTAACTCTGTAGTTGTAGCTGAGTCCTGGAGAAGGTTGGTTCGTACTGACATGCTATGAAGATGCTGTTTTCAGTGCTGCGAATCCACTTTACATGCACTTTCAAATGATGAGGGCTTCACTGTGTATCAAACGCTGAGGAAGCCTTCAGAGCTGAAATTCAGATATGGTTATAGGCGTTTTGTTTTCGACACGCTCTGTAAGCGGTAGACTAATCTCAATAGGCTGGGCTGTCTGACCAATCAGAGAGTAGGCTCATGGAAAGCATGGGTTTAGAGAGACTGAATCTTCGAATTAACCATTATTGATGTGCATTTTTCATGTACGGTTCTTTGATTTGATTTGTTTTTTTTGGGAATAGTTTGAATTAGATTTTTTATTTATTTAAAAATAGTTTTTGAACAAACCCCCTGCAGTTCTCAAATTTAGTGAGGTTTATAATTGCAAGTAAAACTTGTATTACAATTGTGTACGTATAATAAACTCATTTAAAAGGAAAATTATTTTAATATCTTGTTTTTTTCTTTCTCAGATAAATTTTTCTTGTTTTGGATGTTTAGACATTTTTCTACAAAATGATAACAATACTGACAATGTTTTTTTTTTTTTTGGGGGGGGGGGGGGGGGGTTAATTCTCCCTTACATTTTTATCTAAATGTGCGTTGGGATTTCCTAGTGGAAATTGTGTGAAATCAAATAACCACAATCCCATGCTACTACAATTCAATCCCTGAATAAAATTCTAGCTTTAGATTTGTTTATGTTATTTTACATTTGAGTTAATTTTCTGTTGCAGTGCTTTGACTTGGAGTCCTACCTGCAGCTGAACTGTGAGAGAGGAACGTGGAGATGTCCTGTATGCAAGTACGTGGCAAGCCACAGCAAGAATTGTTTACGCAGCTAAATTAATGTGATGCGCTGTTCCTCTTGGCTACGTGTTTAATATGTTTCTGTCTGTCCCTAGTAAAACAGCATTATTGGAAGGATTAGAGGTGGATCAGTACATGTGGGGAATTCTCAATGCGATTCAAAAGTAAGTTTATTAGTCACACATTGGGTCCCACAATTAAATGCACTTGAGATACAATTGTTAAATTATAAACACCCTGTTGTACCATTCTTGCAGTTCGGAGTTTGAAGAGGTCACCATCGACCCTACGTGTAGTTGGAGGCCGGTGGCCATAAAGTCAGACATTCATATAAAGGAGGACCCAGATGGCCCTCTGGCCAAGCGTTTTAAAACCATGAGTCCTAGTCAAATGATCATGCCTAATGTGATGGATATGATCGCCCAGCTGGGTCCTGGCCCTTCACCCTACACCCCCCTCCCCCCTCAGCATGGAGGAAACAATGGCGAATATGGGGGCCAAGGTAGAGGTCAGCACCCGATCAGACTTTCTGCTCTTTCCTCTCTGTCTTATAAACTAGTCCTTAGCTTTATTGTTTAGGTACGCTTCATTTTTTCCCTTCAATCGTAACAGTCAGAAGAACTTACGCCTGCAAGCTTTTAACAGGCTGATTTGCTGTCCAAGCTGTCGAAATCTCTCTAGCTCTTTGTCTTTGCGCTTCTGAGGTCATCGCTCCTCATTGCTGTTTCTCTGTTTTGTGCATCAGGCAATAGTTACCAGGGCCATGGAAACTTTGACTTCTCCCACAGTAACTCTGGTGGCGGAGCTCCCATGAATGACTTCATGCATGGACCCCAGCTCTCACATCCACCAGACGTGCCCAACAGCCTCATGGCCCCTGACAAGCCTCTCGCCCACGGCATGCCCGACTCGGTAAATCACTTCAAGCAACAAGCACTGATGTTTAAGACATGTTTTACTACATTGTTTTGATTTAAACCTGGCGACACAGTCTCTTTTAAAGTTTGATATTAGTCAAGCATCCAGCGATACTAGAGTAAAAATGACATGCCTTCATTAAAAGGAGTAGAAAGATGAGAAATGGGCATCTGTTTATCCACCAAACAACTAGATTAGTGAGTGGACTTATTCATCTAAATTTACGCTTATTTTTAGCTGCAGTTCTGTGATGTCTAAGGGATGAATTTGCGATTTCTCAGAGGTAATTTTAGTATGCTGACAGCATATTATTCATCCTCTTTAAAGCATCAACACTACTGCTATCAAAACACTGCTTATGTAACAAATCCATCAACCTTCAAAAATAAATTTTGAAAATTACTCTCAGTGGCTGTTCACTGCTGCAGTTACCATTATGACTACTAATATTCAAGGCAAAGTTCTCCCAAAAAAACACAAAACATATTTTGAAGAATATGTCGGTAACCAAACAGTTGATGGGCCCCATTGACTTCCATAGTCTTTTGTGAAAAGGTTTGGAATAGCCCCATGCATGAGTAAATGATGACAGATTTTTCATTTTGGGGTGAGCTGTCCCTTTAACGTGAGGCAAGTCCCACATTCGTAATATAAATAGTGCAAAACTTATTCAGCTTTAAACACAAGAATATAAATGTGCGTGAAACTTAATTATGGGATTAATCACTACGGTCCTATTACATTGTGGGCAATGTACTTGTTATTAATAAATCTACAGGTCTCTGTTTTTGTGTTAAGTTCAAACTCCGAAGAAGAAGAAAAAACCCCAAATAAAGCATTTCCTCTTATTATTAAGCTAAATGTATACTTCGGTTTTGCACAGTCAAACGCATAGTATTTCAAAGTCTGCTCCATCCTTTGAGAGTGTGTGTGAACCGCAAACAAAGGCAGGCAGCACATGCATACTAGCAAGTTCCATCCTTGTTTAGTGTCTGCGCTATTTCTCCCCCAACGTCATGAATGAGTAAAAATGTCCTTAAATAGTTTAACTTACACCAAATATCTCTGACAATCCACTGACTAGTTGAATATAAAAATGTCATTTTGCAAATCATCTGTTTAATTGAAGGTGTATGTGCTCTGGAATCATCTGCATGGCACTTGTCTTGCTCTCTGTCTGTCTATGGCCACCACTGAAGCTCTCTGTCTCATCGCTCCTCTTTCCTCCCTCCGCAGATGCCCCATCCCGTGAGTGCTGATCAATCCCATGCTTCCATGCAGCCAGGCATGCACGCATCCCCTCACCCCAACAGCCAATCAGCTCAGCCATTGCATCACAGCGGCCCCCCATCCTCCCAGCCCCCACGCCAGCCCCCGCCCCCACAGCAGCCAGGCCAAAACAGTCACCCACATGCCGACATGACCTTCAACCCTGCCGCTGATGGGCAGGCAGGTGGCCAGGGACCTGCAGACATGCCTGAGCCTTCTCTGGATGTGAGTATCCACACCAATGGTTGTTTATCTTAGGCTTCTTCCATTTCTGGAGTCACTTGCTACTAACATTACTTGCACAATCATGTTAGTGTCACGCTTTTCTCATGGTCCAAAGCTCTGAGCATTTCCAATAACATCTGATTGAAGGAATGTTCAGATTCAGCACAAGTTAAACTCAATCTACAGCATTTTGAGAAATAATATTGATTACCGCAAAACTTCTTTCAAAAATCTGGGTTACGCTGAAGTGATAAACGTCACAAAAACCATTCACCGTTTTAGTAGTATAGCTTCATAAAATAGAAATGTGTATTAAGATGATTTAAATTCAAATTTAGTGTGAAAATAATCTTTTTCTGTGTAAAACGATTTAAAGCTGCAGTATGTAACTTTAGTGTTCAAAACTTACACAATTTATATAATAAGCAATTTTGCTTATCCTGCATCACCACGCTACACCTTATGATAAGTGTTTATATTTGGACTATTTTAGACCGCTAATAGTGCAGCTTTACGCAGCTCAAATAATGCACAACATTTGACAGATTTAATATACCTGTTTTTTTATAAAACATTTCTGCTTTTTAAATCTTCCAAAAACTGAGCCCATTCACTTCCATTTTGAATGTCTCACCGTAACCTAGGTTTTGACTGTTTTTCCAAGAGCTGAATTGAAATTGAGCTTAACTTGTTTTGAACTCCGTATATTTCCATTAAGGTTCTTCAAGATCGTTTCAAGCTTGTAACGTAAATGTGTCTGTCTGTCGCCCTTCGCAGCTTCTGCCAGAACTGGCAAACCCAGATGAGTTGCTGTCGTACTTAGACCCTCCGGACCTCCCAAGCAGCAGCAATGACGATCTGCTTTCCCTCTTTGAGAACAACTGACTTGCTTCAAACGGCCTTTTGGAGAGGCCCTAATTTGTTTGGCTGTCAGGAATCAAGAGGCACCTGAAGACTGACTCTGTACTTTATAAACGGGAAACAGCCATCCTTTTGCCTCTTCCTCGTGTAAATATCTCACTCTTTTACAAGGAACCTTTTCCACACATATATGGCAGCCATGTTGGTTGGCACTAAAGTGATATCTTTCAATACTAATGGAAATACATGTGCAGCTATAATCAGTTCATATGAATAAGTCACACAGAACTGTGTGTGTGCTCACTAGGAAAGTATTGTAGCATTTTTAATTCAGATTTTTTTTCCTTTTGTGAAAAGAAGACCTGAATAGAAAAAAAAAAATATATATATATATATATATAAATAAATATATATATATATATTTCTTCCTGTACCGGCCTCTGTGTGTCCGCAATCTCTTGAAGGTTTGTTCTTCCAAGCTCTACCACCACGGCTTCCCAAATCCTAGTCAGCTGGATGTCCACACTGTTTGTTTGTCCATCTCCCTCGAAAAAGCACAAGAGAATGCGTCAAACTGCACCTGGAAGCCTGTAAAGGAGACAACAAAGGAAGAAAGCTTATCTCGCAATCACCAGAATGATCTAACCCTCCCATTCCAGAGACTAACGATGGGAGTTTTGCAAAAGTCCTCCAAACTCTCACGCCACAGGACACGAGATCGTGTTCTGTTCTGGTACACCATGCGGCTTTGCACCTCATTTTGTAATGTGATTCATATGTCCGGCACCTTCAGACATATGCATCATGTTCTAAACAAATGCTTGAGGGCATCACGGCATGCATTCTTTACCTAACAGAAAACATTTCAGCACTGTACCCATATCATTGTGCATCTTCCGACAGACTGTTCCTCCTCCCGCAATGTCCTGTGGATTTTCCACACTAGCGGTCACAGTGCAAGAAGAAAGCAATTCACATTTCAAAGGGCAGTCAGTCGTGTGTCATCTGTCTTCACTGTGAGTTCTCTTCATGCATGAGGCTTGGTCGTCTTAGGCCCTTGATGTTTGTACCCCTCTTCTGACAAACTGCATACAATGTTGAAACATTCACTGTTGCCAATCGCCCCTTATTTTATTGATTATTTCTTTCATTATTTCTGTTCTGTTTTTATTCAGCCTTTTGTTCATGATCTGTCATGTTAAAGTTTTATTTTATATTGCACAATATATTGTTCATATAATGTTTTTTTTTTCCTGTTGTTACAATTTTGTAAAAATGTACAAAAATATGTACATTTCTCTCAAGATGTCCATGGAATACCAAAGTTATGCACCCTGATTTGAAAAGGTGGCCCAAACCCATTTTGACAAGCCCATTTTCAAATTGCTACCCATTGAATTCGATCTAATGTGTAATTTGCCCCACTTTTATCATTTTGTTTACATGTAAAATACTACATAGTTATTATACAACAAACAATGAAGAAAGTGTTTTTAGAATATGTTCTATATTTATAGATTTGACTTTTTATTTCAATTATATAATTAAGCTATATATTATCTCAATACCCATAAATGCATTAGCCAGTGCATAAAATTATTACAGCAACTGTACATTTCAGTAAAAACTCAGTAAAACTTTTATAACAGCAGCTCAGTGAAGGCTAACCATGTCCATATATACAAGATGGATTTTTAAAATGATTTTTTTTTTTTGTTGTTGTTGTTGTTGTTGTTTTTAAATTAAAACAGCCCACTCAAGTAATTGTCAGTATTTATGATATTTGTAGTAATGACATTTCCATGATAATACTGATGTTATTCAAAGACTGTTGAAGAAGGCTGGCATCTGAATACTGTTTGGGATGTGTTTTGGCACCATTTGAAACATGTTTCCATTTTAAGTTATTTTTTTATGAATTGCAATATTAGGTTTTAGGGTTTTTTTCTGTTCTTCTTGGTGTAGAATTATGTACAAAAATGATGTTTGTCGTTGACAATTGAAATACTAAGAACTCCAACCGGAAAATGTGGGTTCAAGTTCTATAGCGTTTGTCTGTAGTTCACTTGTATATCCTTTTTCGAAGATGCACTGCCACATATTCGTTCCCACTTTGTAGACACAAATAGGCATAAACTGAACTTTAAGACTCCTAAAGTTGTCGGCTCCGAGCTGTCAAATACTATCGATGTACAGTCGTTGAAGAGACAGTGGGCGCTGAGGCGGGAACAGAAGGGGTTGAATGAATTAGACTGTGTTCACTACTCAGCCACAGGTGAGGGTTCAGAGAGAGTCGAAGGAAAAGGGGGGGAAGGGGCACATTAGGGATGCATGTACATATGTAAATGATAAATAGAGACACGTTAACAGAAATGTATTCATTTTCCCCAGGGGAATGTGCATTGTGTGTATTTAGAATTTGTAAAGCTTGCATCCTCCCATCAGAATCTAAATTGGGTAAAATGAATCTGTGTTTGTTAGCGTCTGTGGAACCTCAAAGCATTTGTTCACTTTTGTAAAAATATTCATCCCACATGACTGAGGAGTTTGGGGGGGGGGGATAAAATGAGACACATTTGTTTTACATTTGTGTAATATTTAGCTTGTGTATTGCTCCATTTCTTGTGTACTTAATAAGGTGCTACAGAAGATGATGAAGAAAATCCTGGGGAAATAATTTGGACAATAGGGATATGGGGCCAGGAGCGGTTCCAAAAGATTGTAACCAAAATCCAGAGTTTGTACAATTTTGATATCATGATCAGGAAAATTAAAAACAAAAATGAGGTACAATCTAAAGTGATTGGCACCAAATGTTGCAGTTGTCTTTGCTTGTACATTCTGTTGTACAATCATTTCATATTTTAAACTGGTCAGAGGAAAAAAAACAAAAAACTAATTGTGATTTTTAGTCTTGCAAAACTGTATGTAGTTAGATGCTGTGACATCCTAATATTTATCTAATAAATATGTATTCAGATGAAACAACCTTGCAGTGTTTCTGATGTCTCGTTTGGTGTGCGTGCATAGCTGTTGAAAACCACAGGTTTTTACAGTTACTGCAAGAAAACAACCACAAAGTAACCACGGGGAGGCGAATGTTTCCTATGCATAAAAAGTCTCCCTCAAGGGAACACATGGGGCATAACAAAGTAGTGGGGAGTTTGATTCATCTCAGTGACTCGAATCTTTTAAAGCAGGTTCGCTACTTCACAACTAGGTTTCATATACAGATATTACAGCTAGCTAGATATCCAAGTACTTACTGGGAGTGATTCATTTTTTTTAAGTAATAAAAAAAAAAACATCGGGTCATTCAAGACCGAAACGAACATAATCACCTATCGGCCGAAAGAAGCCAGAAAGTCGCTTTAAAGAGCTCATTTTCACACATTCATAATTTTCTAATCCATTTTCTTCTTCGCTGACAGTCACGTTTAAGGAAACCGAATTTAGCCACTACGCCCATAATGACTAGCGCGGAGGAAAGTAACATCAAAATGTGGAGAGCAGTTTCCATCTGAATATTAATGACTCCAAAGGGCTTAAAAAGTCGGCTAATCGTATCAAAGTTAGACACTTATGTCGACTCCCCAGGCCACGTGGTGTCGCTGTTCGTTTCAACTTGACCATATTATAGCTCTCCTTGCCTCGACCATAGAAGAACATGTCACTGTCACGTGACTGTTGCTAAACCTCGAACGCGTTTCATGTATTTGTTGATGGGTTTTCAACACTACAGCAAGAATGTTACAACTGAAAAATCGTTTGAAATATTGCTCTGTCGCAATCGCTGGAAAACGACTGGTTTCAGGGCCGATGAAAAACCCTCTTGTGTTTATGGACATTGCAGCTGACGACGAGCCCATTGGAAGAATTATTATCGAGGCAAGTCATGATTTATTAAAGCGGAATAGTGCATAACGCTATATAGCATAAATGCTTGAAACGGACACTGAAAAGTCGAAATGAATATAAAAGTTTACAGTGCAATGAAAAGAGTGAGGGGGAATGACATGAATAATGCAAACATGTTTTCAGCAGTTGATTCCGTCCTAAATATAGCACATTTTATAATCATATTATCAATAATAGTAGTAATAACAATAATTGTTGTTGTTGTAATAATATTCTGAAGGCCGTTTTTCTCGTTTTATTTGCAGCTTTATGCTGACGCTGTACCCAAAACGGCTGGTAAGCAAACATTGATTTCTTATAAATAATGACTTTAGGGCCCATTAAAAAAATTGCAATATAAACTATATACAATTTATAATGATTTTTGCTTTTTTAATAAAAAAAAAAAAAAAAAAAAAAAAGCTAAATTCCACAGTTTTATGTAATGGATCACTTCTCATGATTCCTGTCTTTTCAGCAAACTTCCGGGCCCTCTGTACAGGAGAGTATGGCTTTGGATATAAGGGCTCAGATTTCCACAGAATCATCCCTGAGTTCATGTGTCAGGTAACTGTTAGGGCTACTGTCCATTTAGCATTGCTGTGTCTGTTATTTATCAAACTTAAAATGTCATCGTATCTTTTTTTTATTGGTTATGAGTTATATGTTTTGGCCCTAAGGCCATCTAATTATTGATGTTTCGCCGACAGGGTGGAGATTTCACTAATCATAATGGCACCGGTGGAAAGTCTATTTATGGAAAGAAGTTTAGCGATGAGAATTTCAAGCTGAAACACACTGGACCAGGTGATGTCACTACTGTACTGTCACAAAAATAGAGGTTTAAAGCTTTTGACTACACTCGTGATCATACCCATGCATCTGATTATTTTGTATTATTTATTCACTCATTTGTTTTGCATTTCTGTGCTGATTTTATCGGTGGTGGTGGTGGTGGTGGTGGTGGTGGTGGTGGTGGTGGTGGTGTGGACGAGGTGCTTCAGAATGTGTGAAAATAACCAAATGTATGTACAATTTGTTAGCAGTAGCAGATCTTGGTACGTTGGTTGCTCGTCCCAAAATATGAAATGATGCAATGGAAACTTTGTGAATGGAAGACAGTACAATTCTATGGAAATCCTTCATCCATTAAGCTATGGTATCTAGTTCCTCTGGGATCTGATTCAGCAAAATTTTATCATTATAAGCCTGTCAGAATGTGCAAAAAAACTACATGTGCACATCTCTTTAAAGCCACAAGGTGGTGGTAAGGATCCCTCAGTTGCAGAAACAGATTTTGTAATCTTCAAACAAATGACCTACTTTCTAAGCAAGTCAAAGCCAGCATATCCGAGTGCATTTTTGGTGCCAGGGGGATCCTACACCAGCACAGCGTTTTGATAGATTAATATGGGCAAATAGTGTTGGGTTGTGTAATACATGACTGGATGTAATTGTAGTAGAGAGCTGTAACTTACCCAACCCAGATGTTGTCTTTCATCCAGTACCCCCTGCTGCTTTTCAATCTCTCTTTTTGTTTTTTGTTTTATTCCTTGGTTTTTATAGTGGAACTGTTGATTGTTAGATTTTCCTTGAATCGCTATATCATTAAATTATTCAAAGTGACAAATTTGCTTATATAAAGCATGCAGTAGGTGGTCTGATTCTCTCTCTCTCTCTCTCTCTCTCTCTCTCTCTCTTTCTCTCTTGTAGGTGTTCTGTCTATGGCAAACTCTGGGCCCAACACAAATGGATCCCAGTTTTTCATCTGCACTGCAAAAACAGAATGGTATGCTGGTGGAGAGATCATTTAATTATTACCCATGCCAAGTGTTTTCCTTTTTTATAGGATTGATGTTCCTGACATTGTCTTTTTTTAGGCTTGATGGCAAGCATGTTGTGTTCGGGCAGGTCAAAGAAGGTATGGATACAGTCTCTCTTATGGAGTCCTATGGCTTACATGATGGAGGAACTGTAAAGAAGATTGTCATTACAGACTGTGGAGAACTCAAGTAACCCGGGAAAAATATGTTCATTTTAATATGATCAAACTTTTTCACAACTGAAACTGCTTATACATGTGTTTTGAGATTAATTATATCTATTTTTTTTCTACATTTATGTTACGTACCTACCTATTGCCATTTTAATTTGTCAGTCTGTGGATTCATTAAGGTGTTTTATGCTTGCTAAGTAAGCAAACGACTCAGTAAGTATGGCTACTTACCCCTACACAAGAAATCTGCTTATGGGTCAAAAACCATGGGCCATGAGGAAATTTATACTGTTAAAGCCATTTTATAAAGGCTATATGGAGATTGTTTATCTTCGAACAGCTATGCCAGAGAAACCCCAAGAGATATTTTAAGTAAATAAATGCACATGAAACTGGATTTGACATATGGAATTTCTTTTAGGATATTTGCATCCTGTGCCCATTTTTTTTTTTTTTTTTTTAATGACTCAAGGCTGTTTTCCAGATGAGGGCCGGCTACAACTGCAGCAGTATATCTAGTTGCGTGGCATGCTTTTTAAATCTTCCCGAGAATGATCCCAAACCTTTTTTTAGACTCCATCCAGCGACAAGATTTCCTGTCCCCCTAAAGCAGGATATGACATCCTGTTTGGCTATGAAACATCTCCACCTCCAACATTAAACTTTCAGCAAGAGTCTTCCAAACACGTTAATACAATAGTTGTGGAGACGCTTGAGAATACGAGTTTGTCAGATGTATTCCATTATAACTGCAGCAAGCTGACCCCGAAATGAAAATGAGCAGTCCGTTTTAGGCGGTGTGTAGGTGTAGCTTATCATAGTAATGCCTTATGAAAGTAAATTATGAAGCTTTGTGGAGAACAGTGCTCTCTCCTAAATGAAACCATATGGGGTCTGAACTCACAACTGATTTGTTTGACTTCTCCGATTGCACGGTTGCTATAGAGACATTCTCATTCCCGTTCTGTTTTAGTCTGCATTGTTGCAACAAACTTGATATAATTTGGGCCTCCACCCTCTAGTGAAGTTTAAGGGATTTGGAATGTGTAGACCAATTACTTAAAGTTGGCTTCAAGAGTAAAGCCAGCGCCAAGTTCTAACCTTCACATACAGCGCTCATGTGTTTACAATCATCACAAGTAATTAGGTCGAGTGAAAAAATACACATCTGTGTCTTCAAACCTGTGCTGTTGTAAAGACCAGGCGCTTAAAGAAACGCTCTTCGATACATGATTGTGATGTCAGAATGACAGCTGTTCCCCCAAGGCTTCAGACTTTGGTTTTCAATTACACGAGCATCATTCCCAAGGACCATATCTAAATAATTAATCAGTCCATACCGCCTTCGGCACGACTGATTTAAAATGGACGCAGTTTCCAACAGCCAGAGACGGGCCAAAGAATAGGTTAAAACCCATGCATATATTTGGCCCCAGCTGAACAGACATATATCACTGTGTGCTGTGAAAAGAAACGAAACGAAACCGAGTCATGATTGATTTAGTCAATGTTTTAATTGAATAAACTTCTAAAAGCACAGTCTTCAGTTTTCCTAACTAACAAATAAGGCACATATCGGAATGCCGTTTCATGGACTACGGAGCTACAGATTTCATCTCGTCTCACATTCTAGTACATTCCATCATCAACGCTTTCTGTTGCTCGGTCCACTCCAATATGATGACAAATATTTTACAGACATTACAAACGTGAGTGTTAAATCAGTACATTCAGTAAAACTAATAATGGTACTGGAAATCCTAGGACTGAACAGAGGCATTTATTAATGACTAACAGAGGTGTATTCTACAAAAGATATCTTGGCAAGAATTAAACATGTATAACATTAATATTAAATAAGAGTACATTGCACAAATTATATTTCTTGAATCGTTTAAAAAACATGCACATGCAAACTTCAGTCCCACACACTTGTTTAAAAAATAGCCTTCGATTTTTTTTTTTTTTTTTCTTTTTTTTTTTCTCTCTTTTCATGTGAAGAAAACATTTCGACATCATTCCTGGACTTGGCAGTAACTGGAGACGGCTAACCAGAGCTCACAGTTTCATACAGTATGGACCTGATTCACTAACGCATTTTGACCATGTAAAAGGTTTGTACGTGCAATTCAGTGTTATGGTCAATGACTCGGTTAGTCACGTCTTTTTGCCACTGTTTTGCGTCTATAAAACACTTAAGCAAAAAGGCCCTACGACTTACAGTGTGTGAGTCAGTCTCTGTCATGTTGAAAACAGATGCGGTGATGTTAAAGCGAGTGTTATAGGTTTCCTATAAATGCAAATCAAAACATTCATGCTATATATAGCAGACACAGAACAATTCGAAACAGTTGAAGCACATGTATGCTCGTAACAGGTAAGGTTACTATATACCAATAACATCTAGAATAACAAAACACAAATAAAATGGCTTGTAAGGGCATAATAATTATGTACCAACCTTTGAATAATATTCTATGTTGTCATCAATATTTTCTTCATAGAGTAGCTTCTGTTGCATATTTTATACAAAAAAATTGAATGTTAAAAAAAGAACAAAATCCTTCCATAAATATTTCTGTAGGATATAACCAAAGATTATTGTAAAACATCAAAAGAAAGAAAAAAACCTCCCAGATCTTTTGCATCTCAGCAATTTGCCCTTTTTCACATACAAAGTTTTAATATTGCATCATAACATTTTGAAATAGCTAACTTGATGATGGCAATCAAATATATACATAAAACACACTAGTATCTTTGTAAGGGAAAAAAATCTTGTCTGGATATCAAATTGCCCCAAAATCTTCATTATCTATATTGTTTCCAAAATACACATACCTTTAATAGAAAATAACACGTTTATACTGAAAGTGAGCTATAAAAGTCAAGTATATGTATTTCAAGACAAAAACACATGCGCAAAAAAGCACTTTGTATAGTTTTAAATGCATGGACACTGTCAATACCACCAGCTCTGTCTTTCGTTCAGGATAACAAATACCAACCGGGGAAGCTCATTTACACAAATCCGCAAAACTCCGGGCTATTATCTTTTTAGTCATGCATATAGTGCAACAATAGTGAAGCAAATTTAATAATGGGGCCTTCTAGTGTCTTCTGAGACATCTAGTGGCGCATTCAGTTCAGGCATACAGAACTGACGATAAATTGAATTGATCCCAAAACTGCAAGGAAATCGTTATGTGTAGACTACCAGCTATGGGTGATCAGCAATGATTATGATGAATCCACAGTAATCGTTTATTTCACTGGTTATTTTCATTACGCCACTCATTACGGTGTTTATCAAAAAGTAGAGTATATATCTCATTCCAGCCTCAATGAGGCCTGAAGTAAACCTTGGCGTGCAAGAATGTAGGCACAGTGAAGCCATTAGCAACACCGTTACCAAGAAATAAAGGGTCTCCGAAACAATGACGACGTCCAAAAAAAGAAAGTAGCGACTTACAGAAACAGCCTTGTTTTTTAACAGTGACCTAATGATTGACTGCCTGGCAGCTTTTACTCCTTGAGAAAATCAAATCCATTTTTTCTTTACTGAAGTACAATTAGCTGGTTTACATTCTAATTACATCTAATCGCATCTTTTTTATACCTCAGCATCATACATGACATCCCCTGGCAAAAATCCTGATTTTTCCAAAACCAAACTGAGTTAAGGCACTAGATGTTCCCTTCAGAGAAGATTCATAACGATCTGAGTTTATTCCAATAACGAAACATTAACTAATTTTCAACGAAATATGTGGACTCCAAAGATAAGTAAACAATTATACACATTGTATTTACCATATAAATGCGTTTAACTTCATATGTACATCTAGGATTAACAACGCAATGTCAGTTCTCACAATATCCATCTACGACTTCCCACTGGAACACGTAAAGCTACATTTATTGTTCAATAATTCTGGGTCACACTCAAATATGATCGATTAGTACTTTGTGTGAGCCATAACAAGAGGTAACAGCACATAGATGAGATCCTGTACAAACTTACTTCCATACAAATATTAACACGCTCCTATCGTAATTCTCTCAGAAATACGTCTCTGTCCAAAACTACTTCTGACCAATCAAATGTACCCAAATTGTTGTCTCATTGCGTCTCAAAAAACTCTTCAGCATTACTTACTTTGTCCTTCTTTTCCCTTTACAACTAATATCCACTCAGATAGAAAATGCTTCCCAAAATCACAGTTTAAATAGGGTGTAATTCATCAGTTATGTTTGCAGCTAATGTATAAACATACACATATGGGGTTATGCAAAAAAAGACATTTGAAATTAAGGATTTCATTCTGAAATATGATCAGAATGATTGTGTAAACAGCGGAAAATTTCTTGAATGAAACATTTTAGTGCAAGGGTCAAATTCAGCATTCTTAAAAATAAAGGTTCTTTTCGCAACAATGGTTCCATGAAGAACCTTTAACATACATGGAGCCTTTTTACTGCACAAAAGTTTCAGATTACTCAAACGTTCTTCATGCTGAGACAAAAATGGTTCTTTTTAGAACTGTTCACTGAAAGGTTCTTTGGGGAACCCAAAATGGTTCTTCTATGGCACTGCTATGCAAACCCCATTATGGAACCTTTATTTTTAAGAGTGAAAGAATGAATAATTTTGAATTTAAAAATGAGTGAGCAGCGTTCTTTTAAGACGCATGCACACTATTTCATCTGAGATGTGTCATTCAAACACGCTCTTTTTATCCTGAGGCAAACATCTCAGTGAAGAACAGGCGTTATGTTTTTGAATGTTTGCACGTGGACTGAAAAGCTCACATTTTGACCCCTGTACCAAAACACCTTATAAGACGTTTGAAGCAGTTCTCTGGCAACAATTGACGACATACGCGATCACATTTCAAAGGACAGTGATGATCAGCAAGTCGTGGATTTGTTTCGATCATCCGCACAATTCATTCGACTTTGCGGCAATGTAAAGGAACTGATGACTCTGCATAAGCTGCAATGGTTTTGCATAGTTGCCAACAACTCGATTCAACTGTTCTGGGTGCCTCCAGGGTTGCTTCTAGCATTTGGCAATTCATAAATGTGTGTGAAAGATATAAACTACCTGACGCGCTAAACCGAAGCATTAGAAAGTTCTATTCTACAGTAGTTTCTAATGGCAAGAGGTGGGGTTAGACGATACCTGTCCAGATATAAACACAGATGAAATTATCCCAGTTTAGTTAATTCAATTGCACTACGATACGATATACAAACATAAATAAATATGTGACACAAAAGCTAGGGATGGAAAATCCATTATCCCTCTGTTAATTCACAGTTAACATGATGTGCTATTGACCCAAAAACTCTGCAAAGGCACACTGGGCCCTTGTTTGACTAACGCGACACCTTTAGTGCTTGGCACATCCTCATAGTTCACTTGGTAGGGAGAAAGAAGGGAGAGTCTGTAAACACACAATCAGGGGACGCAATGGTGAGGTAATCCACTGCATCCCGTACGGATAGAAATACTGTTCCAAACATATTCAATTGTCCATTATACACAATAAATGCGTCGCATGCTGCTGATACACAAAGCCGTTACTAGCGTTAGAGATATTTACATGAACATTTTGGCACTTTTCACTTTTTCTTGGAGCGCTTGGTAGGCGAAGTGATGGGAAAGGGGGGAGACGACCTCGGGATCCTCCTTATTGCACACGGCGGCAGTAGTAGCCCAGGACTTTGCACTTCTCGCACAGATGCTGCGGGTGCTCCTTACTCTGGTCGGAAACATCCAGGCCATCGGGTTTCTCTAAAGGACGCTGAGAGGAGCAGAACATGTGAATCACACTTTGAGCGCATGTGTATTTCTGTCCACGACATCAGTCAGGTTGAAACATGAGATTTCTTTTAGCATTTGGCCAGACTCTTTGGAGATATGGTTTTGGAGACGAAGTATCAGGATCTCGAAGGTCCAAGTCTCAAACCACAATGGACCAACCGCAGGGGTGTGTCAGAAATTTGTTTGGGACCGCTATCAAGAGCCAATCCGTCCTTGTTGTGTTT
Source organism: Opsariichthys bidens (assembly GCA_037194245.1). NCBI lineage: Eukaryota > Metazoa > Chordata > Actinopteri > Cypriniformes > Xenocyprididae > Opsariichthys > Opsariichthys bidens. The sequence goes on along the minus strand of CM074279.1, from coordinate 16,246,866 downwards.
GAAATGGTTGCCAGCAGTACATGTTTTGTTGTTAATACTTCATTTCATTTTTTTCCCTCAATTATTTTGCGCAGATTATTATACGAGAAGACTCCAAGTCATTTTAGATGTCTACAGGATTCCATCGCTCAGGACGACAACCAGGGAGGGAAGACTCTATAGTGAATCTTTGTCTTGGACTCGACGCAAAAGACACTGAGAACGTGCGCGAGCCAAATCTTTTTGGCTGTTGATCACAAATAATACTTCTGCAATTATTTGTTTTCCCACCCATTGCTTTTGGAAGATCGTTTTACAATTTTGTTATTCTTTCCTGTACGTCTCAGTTGCGCTCCGTGAATTACGGAAAACCAGGTTACAACGGGCCATTGGGAGGAGACAGCACCGCAACACAAGGGAGTGTTTGCTTGTGAGCCAAAGGCTTTTGTGAATGATAATAAGAGGAAATGTCTAATACCTCTGTGAATTAATAATTTGGCAACAGTGGCCTGATGCTCCTAATAAGCAGAACGAATTCCTGCCAAAACCGAAAAAGCGCAGGAAGCTGGGGAGGACTTTATATAATACCTCTGGTCCATGTCTGCTCTCATACTGTAAAGATGTCAGCCGTGTTCCCTGTGCATGTCGTTAAATATGAGAATGATAAAAGCAGGGATCTCCGGACGCCTGCTCCTTGAGCATATTCTGGCGCAGGTCTGACTTTTTTATACAGCAGTGTGGCATTGGCACTGCTAAGATACTTTCACTTAATCATCCATTGGGAAATATTGAAAATATAAAATACTTTACGGCGTACGATCTGGAGTATTGAGTGATTTCCATACTGCACGACTTGGAAGAATGATTTCCATTGTGAGAAAACAATAAAAACTGATTTCATATGTTTGCTTGGGTTACAGGGAAAGAGGGCCAGCTGCAAACCCTTAAAGGCTTTTTGATATATATTGCAGTGAGCTGCACTTCTCACACGCTTACTGCAGGAAACATGTTAAGTGGGTAAGATTGAAAAGGTAAAGAATTTGCTTGTCAGAAGGGAATTAACCATAATACTCTGTCCTATGGAAGAGCTGGCCTTCTCAACAGCTGGTTCCTTCGGCACAACGGCTGCTATTCCAAAATACTTGCAGGCAAGGTAATTGCAATGAATATTTCCCTGCCGAGAGCTGCTAAAACATATCCACTCTTTAAAAGCAAGGTTAACCAGCACGACTACAGATGTGGTTTGACTGATGCTTTCTATTCTTGCCTTATCATGTTGGCTGTAAAATAATTACCTAAAAATGTGGAAATATCCAAATTAATTGACATTATTCAGATCAAAAACAATATTTAACGCCAACAAATCAATCTAAATACAGCTCCTTAAGGTAAAACTTGTAGGTTATCCCCTTTTTTTACAGTGTAGATAAGATTTACTTCCTGAAAAAGGACCCCTTCTTGAGTTCAAGGGGTATTTGGATTTGACGGATGCCTTGGGTTTGTGTCTCAGGTTTCAAGGGTACCTGCTGGGCCCCAGCCATAAGAGCTTCTCGGAAGATTGTGCTCAGACTGATTGACTGACAAATTAGAAAAACTTGCATGTAGTATTTTAGTAATATAGTGTCACATTATATGATCTGTTAAAAGACAGATACTGTACCTGTTTATGAGGATAAACATTGATATGACATTTGATGCATTCTTGTCCCATGTTGGCCCAGGAGTTCCCACTCATCCACTTCCTCTTGCACTTAGGGCACTTGTATTCACCAAAGCACCGCTTCTTGCCTTGGTATGGAGTCAGTCCTTCGCCTTTGGGTCTTGCCTGAGAGGGCATGTCAGAGACAGAGTTTGATTAACGACAGTTCAGCGCAGAAGATCTACATTCATCTGAAAGAGTTTCGACTTGAGTGTATCTTCTGAACAATTTGAAGCTTCTGTTGTGGAAAATTTGCGTGACCAAAATTTATGCAAATAGGTAAAGAACAGCACATGATGTTATTGGAGAACGAGAGAATATTATATTCTTTAATTATATTAAAAATTCTGCACTGGTTCATTGAAATAAAGTAAAAATAAGAGCAAATTTGGGCATTACCAAACTAAAAAAAAACATTGTGTAGAATATTGTCTAAGAATATATAATAATAAAATATTGTGCAGAACTGCTTGTTCATGTCCACTGCGTTCCCTACCCTCAGTCCATATTTCCACTGTCTAACATGCTGTATTTCTTAAATAATAATAATAAAAAAATAACTCCTGTAACAATTATCAAAGCAAAAGAAATGACTAAAATTCGATAGGAGGGGCTGTTTTTCATTCCTATACAGGAGAAAATATTCTCATAAGGACTTTATTATGGGAGTAGTTTCAACAAGTGAGTCAATGCTGACATCAATATCTAGGCCTCTGTACAACTGCAAAAGAAAAAGACTAAGTTTTTCCCTCGAGCACCCCAAACACACTTAAAATGCTTAAACTAAAGTCGGTCAAACGCTGTCACGACTGATCCTATGCTGTGCAGCAAAACAGAAAAAAACATCTAAACAAAATGTTGATCCTTACAGAGAGCTGCTGACTTGAAATATGACACCAGTTTTTTACATCTTCCTGAACTGAACGACATGCTATGTGTGGTATGGCAGACTTCTCCTGGAGAGTTCAGACTCCAAACCACTACACAAATTTGAGAACTCTGTATATGGGGAATTCTAATGATTTTAATTATGTAAGTGAATTCAAACCTCAACAGATAATTGCGGTGTGGTCTCAATATACTTTCTGGTCATTGTTACATACTCTCTGCTTCCTTTTTGACTCAACTCTCCCAAAAGAGAACAGAATAGTGGCTATGGTATAGTGCATTATGAGCACATATGAGTGCCTGATAACACTAAACAGGATTTAAGAAGTGAATCCGTGCGTCCAATCATCTGTAATCTCGCATAACAAATCAATGGCTACCGGAGTGTTTATTCCACACTGTGGAGGGGATAGGCAGACCTAAAGCTGCTTTACTGGTGAGAGGATTTCGAAATGAAGTTCCAGGTCTCACATGAGAAAAAATAGGTGATATCATTCATTAGCATCTGCTACCATCCACCCAGAGCCAACTGGCCAACTGACACACTGCATGCAAAAGGCTCTCCTCCCCAACCTTAAACACCATGAGTCAACCACTGTCAACAGAACTGTCGAAAACAGCTGGAAACCATGACGGTTGTGGCTGTTGTTTTGGCGATACTTTCAAACTTCACAGAAAGTCTGACGCAAGGCCAGCCCTATGATGGTGCCAGTCCCCATGCTATCGTAACGCTGGTGGTCTGGTATATGGGTGAGGTGCTAAATCAGAGAACAGGCAAAACAATCAGTGATATCTGGTGTCAGAACCACTGCTTTCTGTCAAACATTTAGTAATTAAGTCAGCATGGAGTGTGATTTTGGTGTCAAGGGTTGCCCCGTCTTAAACTCAGGTGTGTGACAGATGACCTGTTTGAGAGAACACTGGAGTTTAAAGTTTAATATCATATCTCTTTACATGGAAAAAATATTATTGATTCATTTTAATAAAAATATGCATTTTACCAATTATAGTGTGTGTGTGTGTGTGTGTATGTATATATAGGACTGGAATATAAACCTGAGTCACCTTGTAGGCTAAAAAATTACACCCCAAAGCAAACAGTGGATGGTTCGCCTCGAATCGCAACTGGACAGGCATTTGCAAGTTACAGCATCTCTACGAGAGAGATTTGATCAGCAGTCTTGAAGAATTCACAACTCTGTGAAAAAGGCTCTATATATCCAGCACTGCAGAGGTCCTGGACACGTGCCAGAGGACACACATGATATTCTGTTTACTGCAGTCTGACCTATTTTGGTTGCGTTTTTAATAGATTTTAGACCAATAGAGGTACACTGGCATTGTGAAGGAAACCTGGCGAATTTGACATTTATACATTCTGGAGCTCATGGTGAGGGAATAAAAAAAAAAAATGATGTACCGTTAAATATGATTGAAAGAAAAATGAAAAAAAAAACTGGACTTTTTTTCTTTAAATGAATCAGAGAAAATAAATTATTTGTTGCTCATTTGAAACACATTAGTCTTGCGCTAACCAGCAGATCTGAAATCCACAAACCCAATAAGCTAAAATTTATTACCCTATTGTTTTAGCTCTGAGAATAATCCTTTCACAAAATAAGCAATTGCGCAAAACAAAACACTCGTTATTTTCCAAATGCAACAATCTCAGAGGAAACAAGGCAATGGAGAGTACGCTCTACTTACAGCCACCACCAAGGAAATGACAAACTAATGGCACTGACAGTAACGCCACAGTCTAAACAAATCCTTCCCGAAGCCTGTGTGTCGCAGATTTGTGTTTACACAGTTCTACCCAGTGCATTGCTCTAGAAGTAATTTGACCATTTTAATGGACACAGCAGGTTTGTGTAAATCAATCTGGCTATTTGTCCAATGAAAAAGCTTAAAGAGAGGAAAGGGTATCGATAAGTGCAACACCGAATGAATAGCTGATGTTTGATATGTCTCTCCCATCCTGTCGTAAGTCAATGTTTACTTCAGAGGCAATATGAGTTAGCTTTAAAGGGTTTTTGAAGGAAGCTGTTCGAGGGAGTTATAAAGTTATTTTTTAGAGCAAAAGTGGACAAAAACACTGGCTATAAACATGCAACAAAAAATATTTACTGCCTGTCAACATAGAGTAAGGTGAATCTGTTCCCAAAAACCCTTACATTGTTGTTCCTAGTGACCTTAAATAACTGCGGGGTCACCCTCTGAGAACTAAGCAGAGCATTTCTGAGCTCGGTGAATGCTTGGGACATTGAAGAGATCGGAGTATCCAGTGACTGTAAATGCTCAGGGAGGAGGGAGATCAGATCGAGCGTCTCCTCTCACCATCCCTCCAGCTGTGTTCCCTATGGAGATTGAAGAAGGGGGGGCGGCTCTGGCTGTCCTAGCAGCAGAGCCAACCTCCCCGCAACAGGACAAATACCGCAGCACGGCAGTCATCGCTCACAGCTGGAGACGTTCCTCCAATCAGGCCCTACAGGACTGAAGGGGGAAGGAAATCAGAAGCAGATGAGTTCCACACTGGTATAACATGAGAAAACTCTAAAAGTCCCTTTCAGATCAACCCTCTGTTTTCAATTAAGACAGTATAGATTAACAAAAGGGTGCCAGAGGAGAAAAGTGAGAGATAGCGATTCAGTGTTTGGAGAGAGATAAGACTTAAGAGCGGGAAAAGTTATGAAGGATCTGTTCAGGGCGAGTTCAAAATAAGAACAGCACATTTGCAAATCAATCAAATGCATTTTAATGCTTTAAATGCAGTTTTAAAACAAGTAAACAGACACAATCCTGCTCTTCTCCATCTAACAGGGAAAGTTCTCAGAAGTTTGTGGCAAGGCTCTCTCAAAGTTAAGAACAAACATTCTTCCAGTAATGTTAATAGATTGTTCGTTCAAAGTAATCTGGTCTTTTATAATATTCTAAAAACATTAGCGCAAAAACATTTCTACATCATTCATGGAAGGTTTTTACCTCAAATGTTTCTTTGGACGTTCATCTAACATTTTTTTAAATGTTATTGCTTGTTTCAGAATGTTCAGAGAAAATCAAAAGTAACATTCCCATAAATGTTCCCTTAACATATGTGAGAAAAATGTCTTTAAAGCATTTTTAAAAACTTTGAACATTCAGAAATAACATTTTCATAACTTAATGGGAACGTTAGCAAAAAGTTCTTGGAACATATTTTGTCAGCTGGATCTGCCTGCTCCTACAAAAATAATTCTACAATATAGTGCCTGCTATAGTGCAAATAAATATAAATTAAAATTTATACCAAAAAAAAATGTATAAAAGAATAAATCAAACAAATAACCTTCCTACAGAATATTTACACATCTCTATAAATATTGTAATTCAATTGTCTTTGATTGAAATCAAAAAGTTTACAAAAAGTTTGTCAAATTTTACAAAGCACCTAAACATTCTCGGAAGAATTTTCTGTATAAAACCATTGGCGAAATGCCAAAATAGTGCCTTTAGGGGGTGCAACAGGGGTTAGTGCATGTTAAAAATGTAAGAAAACAAGTCTTGCCATATATTCAAGAAAGAAATGAGGATCTACAGGGGGCACAAATTTAATCAAACTTCTTACCACATTTTTAACTGGTTTATATGTTATTTTTCTGTGTGCAAAATGGAGGAATTTTTGGAAGGGTGACTATGCAGTTCAAGAGAATTCTTGGAGGGAATTGAAAAAAACCACTTCTTTGGCCCAGGCTGCTGAAGTTTGGTTTTGCAAGGAAATGCATGTCTGCTCTTGGGGCAGAAAATCAACAGGAGACTACAAAAATCCATTTTTTTTTAGTCTTCACAAATGCGGTACACAAAGGTTGTGCATAATGTTTTTGGCTAATCATGAAACCCGCAAAGTCTTGGATATATAGCTGGCCTGCCACAGACATTACAATTCTGCTTCTTTCTTGCAAATATCACCCAAAATCTGCCTGATTTAAGTAAAAAGGAACTACTAAACACAAATTGTTGAACAGAATATTTTCCTATATACATATACACACATATATGGACACACTTAAACTGTCTGTTTGCATTAGTTAACAAAATATTAAATTAAATATAAACATATATATATAATATAAATTAAATTTTGTTTAAAATATTTTAATTAAAATGACCGCCCCCCCCCCCCCCCAAAAAAAAAAACCCCACAAAAATGCATTGTTTTAAATGAGAAAAAGTTTAGAAACATAACTATGATATAATATTCTTTAAAATTAATCATTTTTAATAGATGTATTACATTAAATTAAGACATATTTTGAAACTTTGTGGTTGTCAAACATTAGTGGACCATGTCTATCGTTAGTTAACATGAACTACATGTTCATGTTAATCCTGTCTTAATTTAATGTTTTCCTCACTTGTAAGTCGCTTTGGATAAAAGCGTCTGCTAAATGACTAAATGTAAATGTAAATGTAAACTACACCTATGGTTATTCTGTGAGTCCACCTGTGTGAACTTGACCTGACTTCATGCATTCACTAAAAATCAACACAACACCAGAGGGTTAAAAAAAAATGTAATTGCTAAGGTAAAGTTAGTTTTTGGCCTAGCGTCATTTTATTTATTTTTATTTAATATTATGTAGTTCAAAAAAATTTAATCAATGTTTTTCACCCATTTTAAGTGTGACTTAAATGCCTATTCATATAAATAGGTGTCATCCCAGCACTTAGTACATGTAAACAGCCACAAATGTACCAACGCGTGTTACAGAGCTCTAAGCCATTAGCATCACAATGTGAGAACGAATCAAGTGGAGCTCTGTCTGGCCTGGATGAGGAGATTCAGCCAAGGCCAAGACAGAGCCTGCAGATGGCCTTTCCCAGAGACCCACACACAAGAATGATAGTGTCGAGCTCATCAGCTGCGTCTGTGCGCGATTTCCGGAGCGCTCTGCTGACGGCCGGACTTGAGCAGCATTCCAGTCAGGTGCACGCTGGTGTTATTTATTAATCCACACTAGGGCAGCTAAATGAAGCTAGTGTTTTCTTGGTTCTCTCCGAGTCCTTTTCTTGTGGGTGCAGCTGTCTCTTTTTACGCCCGAAAGACAAGAACAGCATCGCAGAGACTGACAAGAGGGAACAGGTGTGCTGTTAAATGATAAATCTGTCAGCTCACAATGCCTCAGTGTTAGGAAAAACAATCCAATCACGTAGAGTCACCGAATTTGGGAAGAAATTCGAAAGCAAGAAAAGCTGATGTTGACACTTAATAGCTTTAGCTGCTGACCTGGGGTCAGCCTTGACATTTTTTAATTGATGATTAGTGTTGGAGAGTCTAAAGTAGCAGAAATTGGATCTGTGTTCATAATGTGAAAGGGAGGGAAGCCGCTAATCACCAAGAACTCGTCATTAACACCTCCGCATCATGATGATGTCACTGGTAACGCTTCACAATAAGGTTCAATTTGTTAAAAATAGCTCATGCATTAGATGTACTGAACAATGAACAATATTTTAACCTCATTTATCAATCTGGTTTCAAATCAATTTACTAATACATTTTTATCATGAGTATTTTTATAAATAACATTAATCTAGAATAAGCGTAGCATTTTTTGTTCATGATACCTAATGCAGTAATGTTAAAATCCACCTATTCTCCACATTTCATTTCTAAATGCATGTTATTGATATTACTGTCTATGATTCAGTTTTTTACTTTTCTACCTCAGAATTTTTCCTTCAAAAGTTATAATCAATCCAGGGAAACAGCAGACAGTCCACATAAACCCCGACCCTTTCTTACAATCAACTCCAAGCTCGCATTCAAATCTGCCTTCATCCAGTCGATGCATAGAAGTTGCCGCCCTACATTTTTCCGATAAGCGTCTCACTCGTATGTACGTTATAATTAGAAATAAAAAATCTTATGCTTCTTCCATTTCATTGCAGCTTTAACAAATTGGACCTGTAAAGCATTATCATGCCACCAAAACACAACATCAGATCTACAGCAATACTGAAATGAAAACAACAACTGGACGCTAACACTACTCTCTGAGGCAAATACCCCTGGACCTTACAAATTCCTTGAAGCAACTATTTTGAATTGCGAAACCAACACATGTCCAGTGGTCACTAATAATCAGCTTGAAAATTCAGTGCAGATTTTGGCCCTTTCACTCTTTTCTAGGTTATTACAAAGCTAAGCAATGTTTTCCAAGTATTCCAGATAGCGCTGGACTGCTTCCTGGTCTTTTGGCGTAGGCCCCTGGAGTTTGGCTGCTCCCTCTGCCAGCATCTGGAATCCATCAGTATAAACAATGGAGGCCCCGGTGCTGGAGCCTCTCGCCCGGCTCCCAGGGGACTGTACTCCGCACAGCACAGGAACACCAGTCCCACCAGAAACAACGTGCTCAATTACCCCACATCGAAGAAGAGGGGAAGAAAACTCAACTTTCTACTAATCTGTATTTAGCTTGGCCAGGATACAGAAGAGATTGATTCGCTGATAGATGCCCAAATGCACACAAATCAAACTTGGCCATTCCTGAGGGGACACTCTCTACACTGCTTTGTTTACTCTGATAATTAGCTGCAAATCTTTTGATTAAGATTCCTATTGTTCAGGTCAATATAAATGAGTCATATGCGATTCACACTGTTCGCACAAACACGACAATTCCTCGTAGCGCTCAATGTCCCTTGACCTCAATTTTCGCGAACAGAAACATATGTTGTAGATTACACTAAACAACAGACATTTGGCGAAAGTGAGCAGCAATCTAACACTTGCTCTGACATATATGGGTTTACAGAATCCTTTCGGGTAGAGGTGTCAAACATATGGCCCGCAGTCCGAGTACGCAGCCCGTGGAGAAGTATAATTTAATTAAAAACATTAAATTATGCTGAAAATATATTATATTTGTATGACAGATTCATAATATTTGACTTTCTACAGCAGGATGAATAAACTTGTTCGTTTGTATTACAGCAACAGACCTTTTTTCACCTGAAATTGGATCTGTAAGTGACCGAGCAACACAATTCAATTTACCTTAGTTTTTGTGAGTAATTCACCAGATTTTCTCGATTGTATCCAAATAACCACTAAATAATTATTAGATGGGCTTATAAGCCATTATTAGTTATCATATTTTTATTTAGGGAACTTTTACTTTTACTTCGAGTATAATATTGTGCTTTTCACTTCCCTACATTCCATAAAAACATTCTGTTCCTCATTATTTCAAACTGAAGAAATCGCCAACTCCTCTGAGGTGCGACAGCAATGTCCGATTCGTGTGGAAGCTGATTCTTTCCATTGACTCTGCTCAAATGGCTCACAAATCACAGTGAATGATTCATTTATAAATCTGATTACAGCTGTTCTTGAATCAACAACTCACTGATTCTATGATCTGGTCTAATATCCCAAGAACTGTACTTTTAATCAAGTACTTCATCCACCAATGTAAGTCCATTTTTTTTAGGCCTTCAGTTCTGTTAACATTCAATTTCAGGTGAATCGTTACAGCTAAATATATCTAGCAAAGAGAACATGTGGTTTTCTTTTCTTATTTGTCGATATTGTAGTTTAATTAATATTCCTTAATTATGAATTGTGTATGTAAAATACATGTTATCTAAAGGAAATTAACAAATTCCACATTCTGTTTTACCACTAATTACTTAATCTCGAGTATGTTTTGTGCAAGAAACCACATGGGTTCAGCAAGGTTTAACAAATACATTTTTTTTTTTTTAAATCGCCCGCATAAAGTGACGCTTAGTCCAATCTGGCCCGTGACCTAAAATGAGCTTGACACCCTAGCATTAGGGGTATAAAATACAGTCTGCTAACTTGCTTGAACATGTTGAGATTGCTGGCAGTGGGAGTTGGCATTTCATAGATTCCAGACTAATATAGCTAGACCAAACCCACATATACTGACTAGTGTGAAAGAAACAGAGGATGCAGAGGTAGGCAACCCTCATACTTGGCCTGTAAACACTAAGCTAAGTGTGAGAGAGTCTCTTTATGCTAAATTGAGCCACAGAACATACACCTATTTATTTATACAGAAGTATTTATAAACTCCAGTAAGTTAAGTGCCACTGGCATTCAGTCAGTGAAAGATGTACAGATCTGGCCTGACACAAATATTATATATGGTTATGTAGAAAAATTATATATAGATGTAAAGGAGTTTCTAGTTGCACAAAGACAGGCGTTGCTTGGGCCCTGAATTTGTCCACTAGCAGCTGCTTCGAGCAATGACTGCTGAGATAAGCATTCTTATCTTCTACAGTGCTAAATATAAAAGCTAGCCATACACAATCACTGCATTCAAATGTTTTGCTCTGGTGATTTAAAAAAAAAAAAGAAAAAGTTTTTTAGAGACTAGTGTCCAATCTCTTTCTAAATACGGAACTGATGAAAAAAATAATTGTGTTCAACATTTTTAATCATTTATTAATGTTTCATAAAGAATTTAATAAGCCATGCAAAGCAGTGATTTTATCTCGGCTAATGGCTGTTTTCCACTTATTGTCTGGCCTAAATCCCTCTAACTGCAGTAAAAATCACTGTGACACACAACATAAAGTGTTTTATTAAATTAAGGTGGAAAAATATATAAGAGCGAGGACACCAAAATAATATAATTCATAACTTAAACTGTTGGCTGTTTATGGTTGCCAAGCACTAGTGTTGTAATCGATAGCACCTAAACTCAGCCTCTGAGCGTGACACGCGCCTGAGTAGGTTAATGGACTATCCAGGATTTCTGAAAAGACTTCATGGGGCAACATCCTCAGCAAAGGCTGTACTTGTGCAACATTTCCAAACAGCTTTCCAGTCAAGAACAAAAAGTAATGATAGAATAAACTTCTCCAAAAACGCAAAACAAAGGATTTTATAGCAAAAACAACTCAATATCACAGCCTCCACTGGAACTGGAGGCTGAATAACATAACACTCAATAAATCATTTCTTGGGAACCAGCAGTCTTCTTATTTATAGGCAATAAAATTGCATTCAGTCACACAAATAAATGAACTAGTTATTAACGTACCACAGTGTTTGCTATGTTCATCCCTGCCCCAGTTTCAGAACAAAAACAAAGAGGACTTCCAAGAGACATGGCCAGCCAAAATCGCACATGCATGTCATGAAGTGATATGTAACATAGCAACATGAATTACAACAATAATGGGCCAACAAGCACGATTGAACGGACATTATACAGGAAATCTTTGCACTCCTGCAACATTACTCAGACAGACACTTTATTCAATGAGGAAACGTAGTATTGACAATTCTGTGTCAAGCTCGAGGAGGTCTATAATACCTGGAAATAGCTATCTGTTGTGTATTTCCATTCATCTTAATGGCAGATTCCTGGCACTGGTAAAACACTCGCTATAATGAAGTAATTGAGCAATAGCTAAAGTAAAATTACACCTTTTTGAGGTGCAGAAGAGAACTTTGTAAAGACTATAACTGCACACTCACGTAAAGTTTTTTTTTTTATTTCTGACACTTCGGCAGACATTCAAGCAGCCTTTGTCAAGGTACAACTTCTTGCAAAATGGAGAACACCATAAATAGAACCAACAATGAAATAATTATAATTTAGCATGTTGCTTGCAAATAAAGACATTTAATCCGAATACACAGCCACTTCTGAAATACCATCAGTGAATCAGTAGAAAAGAGTAGTTACAGCATCGAACTTGTTTACTGATGCTGATCGAGCTGTGTGTGTTATAAAGCTATAACAGCTATAAATGAGGATTAAATAAGAAAATACTATTTCAAGTTCAAATAGTTTGATGGCAAAGCTGAAGGCACAAACATATCTACAAACCAGCGTTAAGCAATCATCTCAGCACTCTATTACAACTGGTGACAGGCAAATAGCTGGCAAACCACTGATATTTTTCAAGAGGGCTTATCAAACACAAGCGTTAGCCGTCATGTGGGTAAACACTCTAAGTGGCCCTGTACTGTAGATCAAACCCTGAATCCAGACCCCAAGGGAGCCTAATCTTGAAATAACACTGAATTTCCCATTTAAATTTAGTCAGAACAAATGTGGGCTTTAATGAAGGCCTTCTCTCTGCGCACTGTCAGGCAAGATGGCTCGCTGTGCCTGTTATACAGGCGGTTTTGGCATTCCTCCTCTAATTAGGAGTTCATCACACACTGTCACAGCAGTGCCAGTGAGGCTACTAACCTCTGGTGCTTTCAAACTAGGTTGGTGTGTTACATCTGACATGATTTAACATCCAGGGACCTATTGTCAACATCTGCACTAGTATCATCCTTAAAATAAAGCAATAGACAAATTAGCTTGCAATGTATCTACGCTAGGACCAGCATTCGATATTTTTTAAATGTTTCTGAAAAGTCTCTTACGGTGAACATGCCTGCGTTTATTTGATCAAAAATACAGTAAAAACGGTAATATTGTGAAAAAATATGTGACCCGTGCAAGCAAAATGAGCTACAGGCAAATGAAGAGAAAAGTTTAAATTTTGGTCAAAATTGAGGTTTTCACAAAAACGAGTTAATTAAGGCCTCGTCTAGCGATCCTGATGCTCCAAATAGCAATTAATAATCTTTACTAAAAGAAACTAAAAGTATCTTTATTTGTACGTTTTCCTTTGACCATGAAAAATGCGTTTTTCTCAGCTCGCTTCTGGACAACTGGCACTTCCTCTAAGTTAACTATAAGCGTTTGGTTTACTGTTGAGGAAAAACATCTGATGTGAAACATTATATTAGATCCGTGTGGTACAGTAGGTCTTAGTGTAGGCCTATATACTCTATGCTAAAAGTTGAATACATATATATATATTCTTATAGATATGGGTTTTGACTTGGTGGTCAAACCAGGGATTTTAAGATAGGTGATTTTGTTTTGGAACCTTCAGAAAACTTTAACTCAAAGTTGACTTTGCCGAGTCTAGCGACTTCAAACTGGTGTAGCAGTCGTTTTTTTTGTCAGATTCCAATAAATCCTACATCATTTTGAAGTTTTCTTAATAGAATAACATTTGAAAATTTGCTCATTGCAACTCATTTTGCCAGCATGGGTCACATTTTACAATTTAAATGAACTGTTTAATACTCTAATGTATTTTAAAATGTAATTTATTACTGTAATGTCAAAGCTGAATTTTCAGCAGCCATTACTCCAGTCTTCAGTGTCACATGATCCTTCAAAAGAACAATATTTATTTGATTTTTTTTAATTTACTGTGCATCCTTACTGAATAAAAGTATATATATATATATATATATATATATACACATACACAGTAAATTTTAGATGAAATAATCTGTCAGTAAGCTCAAAACTGTTTTCACATTATATAAATCTTTTAGAAGAATCATCAATATTTACAAAAAGCACTTTTGCACTTTTACCTTTTCTGCATCTATAATTCATCTGCTGCAGAAATATTTGCATTGTCTTACCTAAGAGTAATAATCCAATTAATCAACACAGAAACCGTGTAGGTCAAAACCATATTTCTGCTATGTCCTGGAAACTGGATAACATGTAAATAATCCAATTTATCTAGAAAACATTAATGTTGGCTGCACCTACAACAGCAAAATTTCTCACATGTCACTGCTTCAAACCGACCTGCTCTTGGTAATCGAGAAGAGATCAAGAGAGATGTAAACAGACTTTTCACAGTAAGAGCTCTTTAGTCTCTTCTCAAGGATTGTGAGCTTCATTCCAGATCATTCTTCTTCCTAGTTTTACAGGAAAATACATGTGTTGTTGGCTGTGTGCTGCCGCTGTTGATCTAGTGTTATAAATGATGCGCTTCCTTATCACAGGGGCTTGTCAGTCAAGAGTGTAATCAAATTATGAGTGACATTTTATGAACCAGAGGTTATGGGAACTGCTCTTGCTGTCAAGGACTCTTCTGTTTGACGTGGAGTGAAAAAAATCTTTTTTTCGCCAAGATACTGTGATGAAATACTGTCCACATAGAACTAAGCAGTTTGACCAGAGGAAATGGTGTTGGTCACCCTGCCACACAACTAATGAATACATAACAATTTCCCAATAGGGATAATAATTGCTATATGCTACAGTGTCTCGTTCAGATCTGAAAACGGTGTCCCAGCAGAATACATTATCAAAAACATCATTCTGAAACCGAATGGCTGTAATACAGGTACAGTAAGCCCTCCATCTCCTAAAAACAAACCAGAGCTTATCTTAGCAAACTAATATGAATCATATCTGAAATCGCTCTTCCTGGATTATCCTTTAATATCTTTCAAAACATTATTTTAACTATGTTATTAATAAAAGTGAATCTGGGCTAACAGGTTCAAATTGGTGTTGTACTTGAAAAGTGTACGGGTGGGGGTCTTATTTATGAATGAGCACATTGTGTTCTTCGGTTTCTCAGGAGGAGGTTCTCTCTTGGCCCGATGTGTAGATAAATGTTTTCAATGTATTCGGTTTCACTGGAAAAAATGCAATGGGTTCACATTAACACTCACTGGAATTGGCAAAATATCTCTCGCAGATGATGCTGACGTTTCTATTAATCCATTCTGATTTGGTTCGAAAACTTCTCTCTGTCTCTCTCGCCGCACGTACATTCATAATCTTGATATAAAATGTGGTCCTTGAAAATGGATGACACATGAGATGGGAATTGTGGACTGTATCGGATGGTGTCATAGCAACAGTTTTACACAAACTAAATCTGTTTCCACAGCCAATGACACAAGACCCTCAACAGCCCTATTCCCGATAGCGATCACGTCTTTAAAAATGTCCCTACAATATATCTCAAAACTTTCACATGCAAAAAGATCCTTGGTATCTGCATTGGTCAAAAACCCCATTCCCAAGGATCTCTGTGCCAGCCCAGCTAACCCTAACGACTTGTACAGCTGCAAAATGGGATTAAGTTACCGTGGCAATGAATGACATGAGCAGGTTGATTGGCTTGTGTGTAAAAAGATCGAGGTAATGTATCTAAATGTTTCCATCTTATTTCAGAGCACATGGTTGACATAGTGAAGAGGACAAATTGGACCACTGTTTTTTCAAACTAGAGACACATTTTTCTCTTCATATGAAAATCACGTTTGTTTTCGAGCACTTATGCTGTGTCTGTGCATATGCCAGCTCTTTTATAGTGTGGTTTGTTGCTGTATCATCATGCTATCTGTTTATCTGACTAGGCTACGATAACGGCGAGGGATTTATTGTGTAGTAAATATCCATGTAAACGCATGTCATCCCTCGGCGGAGCTGCTCTCGGCCGTGTCCAGAAGAGAGGGCTGTCTGTTATGTCTCCTGCCACAGAGATAAGCTCTATCTGTTTACATTTCAGCCTGTTTCACTGTCTTCTCTCAGATAGCCTTGCCAATTTATCTATCTCTCTCTCTCTCACAAACACACACACACACACACACACTCACACAAGCACGAATATGTACAATTTCTGGAAGGATATTAATACGGTAAAGTGGCCCAAAAAATACAGTATTTGAGTACACTTTTAGACACCTAGATTACATTATTTGTATTGCATTAAATGAAATAGAAAAACGAATCTCATCTGCAAACAAATGACTCTAGAGAAGAACCTTATAGCAATTTTTTTAAATTGATTTTAATTAGCTGGTGTCGCAGTGATTTTTAGTGGATGTATGAAGTCAAGATCACACAGGTGTCCCTTACAAAAAATAACTACTTAAAGCCCATTTTATTAATTATACTTTAGTAAAGTTCGAGTATTTTAAGGATACTTTATGTAGTGATTATACTAACATCAGTGTACTAGTATTATACTTGTAAGTGTACTATTTAAATACTTCTTGGGACTAAATTGGCCCACTTTTCAGTGTAACAGTAGTAAACTTTGATTACACAACTAATTTAGGACTGTTTTCATTTGTACTGCGACTATACTACAAGTGAACATATAGATATACTGACAGTGTACTAGTTAAATACTTGGAACACATTTTTTAGTTTATGAAAGTACACTTTGAAGTATACTCTCAGCACTCACAGTACTTTAGTAGTTTTATAATGCAAGTATACTTTTAAGTTTTCTTAAAGGAACTTAGCAGCATACTTTAATAGTTTAATAGTAATGGTTTACTATTTATATATTATTTTTGCACTTTAAGTATATACATGTTCCTATTTAGGTATTGATTTTAACAGTTGAAATATACCTTTACCTGTACTTTGAGTAGATTTGAAGTCCATTCCTATGTACACTACCAGTGGACTACACAAATATTCACATACTCTATTAAGAACATGTCTGTTTTCTTTATAAATCAATATTTTCAAAAATAAGTTTATAAGACGGTGTGTAAAGCTATGTGAGAAAGGTATTTAATAAGCTACTCAAAAAGTTAACTAAAAGTTAAGTATGCTTAGAATACTTATAAGTATATCTCGATCAAACGTTTGAGCACAAGAACAGGTCAAATATACTTTATATAAATAGATGGCTCAAATAGACTTTTCTGTCAGTGTAAGTCAAGTATACTTAATGGGATAGTTCACCCAAAAATTAAAGTTTTGTCCTTGTTTACTCACCCTCATTTCGTTCCAAACCCGTAACATTTTCTTTCATCTTCGGAACACGAATTAATAATCTTTTTGAAATCTGAGAGCTTTTTCTCCCTCCATTGACAGCTATACAACTACCACTTTGACACTTCAAAAAGTTCATAAATAGATCATAAAATTAATCCATATGAATTGAGCGGTTTAATCCAAATTTTCGGAAGAAACTTGCTTGCTTTATATGATGAACAGATATAATTTAGGCTTTTATTCACATGACACTGATCAGTGAACATAAACAGAAGCTCAACTGAACCTGCTGATGCACGAGAACCTCTTGTGGAAGCTCAAAAGTGCTGCGTGACACCTCAAAGGTTTCTCGCATGTCAAGCAAACATGCTTGAGCTTCTGTTTACCACAAATGATGTGTGAGTTGATGAACGATTGTATGTGAATAAAAGCCTAAATTCAATCTGTTTATCATGTAAAGCGATCGTACCTCTTTAGAAAATTTGGACTAAACCAACTGAACTATCGTTTAATTTTAAAGAAGTACATATATATGCATACTTATTTTTAGTTATACTAATAGCACACTTGAATAAACTTCTTTTTTGTAAGGCGTCCCAGAAGAATAACCATAGATATTGTTCATCATATTAACTATCAACATGTTCCACCTACATTAGAAAAGTTTAAATACGGTTTTAACTTTGAACAATATATCTTTTTTTAAACGTCTTTCAAATAAATTCCATTTAGTGTGATACTTTGTCACACAATGCAAACACATTTATATGTGAATTGTCCAAATATTTTTTTGGAGCCGCTGTAGGACCAGGAACCAGAGAGATAAAGTGTGTTAGAGAAGGACTGGAGCAGAATAGAAGGAAGATCACAGGTCAGACTGTAAAAACATTCCCATACTGCCCTTCCCCCCCTCAGTCATTCTCCCCCTCACACCCCCACTACTTCCCTGAGCCCTTCCAGCCGCCACAGTGACTCAACACAGACCTTCAAGCTCGCTACAAGAGCCTCTTTTGTATTTCTTTTGTGCCGGGCTCAAGAACCAGTCCACCACAGAATGGGTTTTAACTCATTGTTACAACATCAAGAAGTTATTTCTTGCATATAAACAAAATTTTAAAAAATTGAAATGAAATGAAAAAAAAAAAACACATTAGAAGAAAAATATCTGTTCTACCACATATCTGAAAATGTTCAATTACATTAGCCTCCAAGAAGATGTTTGTAATGCATCAAGAAATGGTCAGCCACTTGACCAATGATTATGATATCGTCACCACAAAAAAAGTCAAAACAAAACAAAAAACTACATGAACTGAATATTTGCCATTCCTGAAGGATAGCAGTGCTTGCAACACTGAAAAGTAATACTAAATGTTCTGTGTAAATTTAATGCGGTATTAAATGTTGCTGTTGTCATGACTAATGCACTAAGCACGCATCATGTGGTCTGTCGACTCTACACAGGAATTGACATATAACAGGACACCATTTTTGCTGTGTCTTTGCACCATCTTTGCACCTACAGCTGAATAAATAGATGGAATGAAGAAAAGCCCACTCTGCATTTAGTATGCAAATAAATGCAAGAAAGAAGACCAATCCCAATTCAGAAAGCAAACATTACAATGACATCATCACGTCATCATTATGATCATCAATTCTGACCATTCTAATATAAGCACATGGGAGATTTTAAAACTTTAACTTAAAAAATAAATAAAATGTAGAAACCTCCAAGAAATGTGTTGTGTAGACGTAGAAGAAGAAGAAGCAAAGAAAGAAGAAGAAGAGGAGGAGGAAGAAGAAGAAGGAGTAATATTAATGCAGTGGTGGTCTTGCAAGTACTGTAATAAAAAAAAAAAAAAACAAGAGTTTCAAGTGAGGATTATTTGGCTCCATAGATTTAAAACAGATTTTGGGTATCTGGCTTGAACACTTCACAGTCAAATCAGTTCTGTCCAATGAATTGTCAGGCTGCAGAATGATTTATTTCCATGTTCTAGGCTTCAATTATAAACAGACACTGAAAGGAGATACTTTTTATTAATTCCTTTTAATGTGTTTCTTTGTTCCCCTTTATTGATTTATATTTGCTTATATGTTTTAAAATTATTTTAGTTATTTCATAATTCTTAACATACAATTGTAATTATTTTAGAAAGGACTTAGAATAAGTAATTTATTTAAAAAAATGTAAATAATCATAGATCCAGAATAGGAATCAGATTGGATCGTTAATTGCCTTAAGATTCCCACTGCAAACACAGCTGTCTTCCCTGATCCTCCATAATAACAAACAGACTCTTTTGCTATCTGTCCAACAGGAGATTGCCTGTACTGTGATTAAAAAGGAAAAAAAAGATCCCCACTTGTGCTGTAGTCAGCATCCCACTGGGTGAACAATACGAGCTGACTTCCTGACCCCTTCGTCTGGGGATCCTAAAAACAAACAATGGGACCCTTAATTAACATCAGCCATTCCCAGCACTAGGCCCTTCCTGACGGTCCCGATTCAGACCTGAACACAAAGCTTTCTGTGTTATTCCTCTGACACCATCTACTGTGCTCGTGTGCCCTAGTCCTCAGAATGAACGCTGCCAGTTAGGCCTCAGTAATATTAATTTTGAACAGCAGAGAGAGAGCCATTGACCCTTTCACATCCTGAGGTCACAATATGAGCGATGGCATTCGGTCTGGAATCTAGTGACTTTGGTGAGAGGGATGTATCGCTCAGTGTTATCTGTTACGAGATGAGCTCATGGTTGTGCAGTTATCTGTTCTCCTAAGCTGGGCAGGATGTGTTTCCATGTTAGATAAGGACAAACAAATGGCCATTTCGCTGAAGTTATTAGGTTGGTACAATGTATTCAAAGGAACCTGTAGGTCGTACATAGTCTTGTAACAACAAACAACCTCTTGGTAACAATACCAATGACCTTGTGCAGGTTTACGGTGGCTTTGTCTATGGTTTGGTCACACACAAGAGTGACTTTGAACAATAATTCAGAAGGTGACTTCCTGTGACTAACCATTGGAGAAATCCTAAATGCTCACATCAAGTTAAAAGTTTACCCAAAATGACTTTCTCAAAATATCTTCTTTTATGTTCCACCGACTAAATCAAGTTATAAAGGTTTTGAACAACATCAGTGTGAGTAAATTTTAAATGTTAATTTCTGGGTGAGCTATGCCTTTAAGAAATCAAGCTGATGTCAGAGAGAATGAGAACCAAATACAACTGAGATTAACTAAAAACAGCAGAAAATCTCAAAATCATAATCAAAAGCCCACAAATCAAAACTTATCGTGTCCTTTTTTACTTGCAGTTTGTATAATATTACTGTTGACATCCACTGCTTATATTTGTTTTCTTTCATTAATTTTGTGCTCACAAGACCAGACATGACCACAACCTCTCACTGAGAAATTATTGAAATCTTTATGAAGGATTCTGGACAAATAAAAGTTAATGAAAAGATAATTACAACGGATTTATTAAATAATTACACTCAAACCACAAGTCCACATCAGTGAAAGGCTGAACGTCTCAGTCTCTTTATCCAAGCAATATACCCCATCTGCACAAAGCAGGAATCGCTGTGATTGTTTTGTGGGTCTTTTTAAGACTGACGCCATTGTGCCCTTTAATTTGTCCCCATGAATCTCTGACAAAGCCTGTTTAAAAATTTTTTAAATAAAACAACTCTGAAGCAGAACACCAGTCTCATTTGTGGGTTTCTCGCTTCTAAATATGACAACAGATCACAACTCTCACTTGAAGAGATGTTATCATTATCCGCCTCTGACTGTTGACATAGAAGTCTCATGCAAAGGGACATCCACAGGCCAGAAAGAGGGAGGCGCATTTGCTGTCGTATCAGCAAAATCATAGGAAGAGTGCTATTCTCTGTGTACAGAACACAAAGCAGCTGGCAGGAAACCCGCTTTTCATATTCTTTTAACTTTGATTTCCGTTTTGAGGAAGTGTGCTAAGTGTGCTCTCCCTGGCGCTGGCCTTCATCAGCTGACTGTTTCCAATTCCTGACAAGGACTTCTCTAATCGTACCAGCAGTGAAACTGTTGCTTTATTAAGATATGTATAAATAAAAGCGGCACTCTCTTCCACACCCAAGTGAATTGCACTCCTTATAAGTGCACTTACATTTATAACTATAATTGTTTTAATATACACAACTGTCCAAAAGTTGTGGTCAGTAAGATTTTTTTAGAAGTCTCTTATACTCAGCAAAGATGCATTTATTACATCAAAAATACAGTACTAATAATAATAATAATAATGTATAACTATTTTCTAGGTTAATATATTTAATATAACATGTAATTTATTTCTGTGTTAAATGTAAAAGCTATTTTCAGCATCACCCCTCCAGTCTTCAGTGTTACATGATCCTTCAGAAATCACTCTAATATGCTGATTTGATACTCAAGAAATATTTCTTATTATTATCAATGTTGAAAACAATTATGCTGCTTAAAAGTATTGTGGAAATTGATACATATTTCCCAGAATTGTATAATGAAGTCCAAAAGAATAGAAATCTTTTGTTAGATAACAAATGCACGTCACTTTTAATGCATCCTTGCTGAGTAATAGTGTTACGTTCTTTAAAATAAACTTCTTCTGACCCCACAATTTTTAAAAAGGCTAATTATTTATATTGACTAACTTGAAAAGTAATTATATTAATACTCGGTATCAAATTAGACGAATCATTACAGTTCAAAACGGCTTTTACAATTGTACATAATAACGTTATACATAAAAACACATGTTTTGGACCATGAATGTGAACATTAAATCTGCATTGCAACATCAGGCTGGTTGTTTCCCAGGACAGCAGATTGACAGGCTGTGAGAAACACTGAGCAGCTGGTCTGGACAAACATGAATGCAAACAGATTTATGAAGCAACATCACACTCAAATACATTTACTTAATGCATTTTGTGTACAATAACATCAATTTCTGCAGAACAACTTTGGAGCTGGGTTTATTTATGAGGCCAGTAAACTCAGTCAATGATATACAGCTATACTTTCTTTTTTCAGGAGAACCATATATGATCCCTACCTAATGTAAACACAGAATCTAAATAACAAAATGTAGAAAATTCAAAAACTGTTAAAAGTCAAAAGTTAATGGTTTCAATAAATCTAAATACTGGCAGTCAGTTTAAGTTGGATTTCAAAACTGAAAAGACTTGAAATGAATGATTATGAAGACAAATATTTTTTAAGCAGTTTCACATGATAATACAACATTTCCAGCAACGTCTGACGGCATGCTTTGGTTCAGAAGGGAATCGAATCTTTCTCGGACCATAATTCTCTCTTGATTTAAACAACCGCCTAAAATTGTTCCTGAAAATAGATAAAAATATTATGTACTGTACAACAAAGGCACACTTAGTCAAGTCAGCAGAGGCCATACCTGACTAAGAGGCAGTGAGTATATGTGGCTTTTGAATCAATCGTCAAAAGTTTCCTAGCACTCTCAGAGCTACAGACCTGTCAAATGACCAAGTACGCACTATATATTACAAAGCATTTTTAACAATACATATTCACACCTCATTACTTGGGCCCGACATAGTTTCTGATTGAAAATGAACTCGCTTATGTACGCGGTTGCAGCTATTTATTTGTTTCTATCAAGAAGCAGGAAATGCATTGTCATTTTGGCTCCCTATTAGAACCATGTTTATGTAATTATCTCAGCAAGAGACCGAGGAGAAGGTGACTGTCTCCTAAGAGCTCAGTGATTGCCTCTTACATCAGAGTGTTTTCCTTTCACAGGCGGGAGCAGTTGTAATGGAAGTTTGTCTCAAACAAAGCTTTCTTGTCAAACGAAATTACACAACCCCAGGCTAATGTTTACAATTTCACTATCTTACATAATGATAACAGCAACAACAAATCATAAAAGCTTTATCGCTCTGACCAACAGCAGACAAACTGCTCTGTGAAAGAAAGCATGCATTTTCAAAAAAGTGTTCACTTTGGAAGTAATGAAGTTGTCAATCTGTGAAGTGCTAAGGTAGATTTCACTCATGCTGATGATGCTGATGATGACGATGGGGCACCATTTGTTCAAAATAGCCCTGAAAGTGTTGAATCTGCCACCTTTAATCAATAGACTTAAGTGGCCCAAAACACCTGGAGGAACTAAAATATGCAAAATAAGGGTAACATATGTTGAAAACAAAATACACATGAATGAAATTTATATCACAAACAACAAATTTCCTGATTTGTTTAAAAAAAAAAAAAAATAACAGGAACAATACAGTAAAAAGAACTGTACTGTAACTATTCTGACCAACAGAATTACAGTTTAATTCAATAATACTACTGAATTCAAACTGTAAAAAGCTGCTCAAAAACAGAACATCAGGACACTAGAGGAAGACGAAACAGGCTATATATATACACACATTCCAGTGCCATGAATACGATTTGAACAAGAGATGTATTATGTCAAAAGAATAATGAGAGCGCTGTATGAAATCATTGGCATCATGTGTTTTTGATTAACATAAAAGAATCTACAATTTTCCCATCAAAGGATATGAGGGCAACAGACCCCAGCTGAGTCTACTGTATCTAGTTCCTCACTGAAAATCTTACAAATATAGTATGCCGAGTTAATATTGTCAACAAAATTACTGACAAAATTTCATTAACAAACAGTGCTTCTTATTTTATAAAAGATAATGAAGACAAGATGGAAAAATCCACATCCTGAATAACTTCAAGTAAAAGATATTGCTGCTGACAATAGAGCTGGATGTATATCAATGTATATCGTTACCACGGTATAAAATGTCTATCATGAGATTTTGTTATATTGTGTATATCGCTGAATATATATATATAATATATATATATATATATATATATATATATATATATATATATATATATATATATAATATATATATATATATATATGTATGTATATATATATGTGTATATATACATATATAATACTATTGGCACTTCAGAGTGAGGAAATGCATGAATAAGGTTATAGAGAGCGGGACATGCTTGATGTTAAAAATAGTTATAAAATATATATATATATATATATATATAACTCGGTGCAGTGGTTGTGCTGACCGGCACACTGCACAAAAAGCATGCCTCTCAGGAGATCATGAATCTGGGACATGTTCGATGTTAAAAAAGTGTTAATAAGCACAATAAGCAGTGAAAAAGAACAGACACACACACAGCGCAAATGTGTGCACAGAAAGCCACATCTCTCAGCATGAGTTTATTAATTCAGTTTTCTTTCACGTCTTATTCCGCTTGAATGGTTGAATACACACGCAATTGTGTCAAAATGCCCATCGTGTGGAGTATTCCTGTAAACACAGCCAGTTATGTCTCAAGTTAACAGTTGGGTGTAAACCGGATGTGTATCAGTATAATGGATGCGTGCGTTTGGTCTTAAAGTGACAGCAGTGTAATATACTTGCTGCTGTCAAACTAAAGAGAAAATAACTTGCTGCTCTTGACTGAATAACTTTTTTAGCTTTTAATGAGAATACATTTATATTAATTCATACAGTGAGGACTAGGCTATGCAATATTTTATTTTTACATCTGATTATTAAATTTCTGAATATGATGTTAAATAAACCTATTCAACCTCAATTTTTTTGTTTAATTCATATTTTTGCTATATTGTTTTTGTCCTATTGTTCGTAAATTCTTTTTTTTCTTATTTTTAGTAACAGAAATTAGATAACTATAACTATAGATAACTATATTGTGATATGTATCCTTATCATGAAATAAAATTTCTCATATTGTGAAATAAGAATTCGGACATATCGCCCACACCCTACATACAACGAGAAAAACAACACTGCAACACATTAAAAGAGCACTAACACTGTTTTTTGAACCCGAAAAATCTAGGAAGAATATGATTTCTTCAAATAAATAATCAAGAATGATTGCCCTGATTCAGTTGCATGAGTGAAAGCTGAGCAGTGAATGAAAACTGGTAAAGTGAAGCACTTCACTACTCACTGAAACACTCGCACCAAGATAAATCACATATTTATGAGATTAATCACATACATATACAACATAAACTAAATATATTATTACATCAAATACTACAACAAATGCACAAGTCAACTTGAACAAATTTACATGCTAGTCAGAATGTGTAAGTCATGTTGTGATTACACTCTTTCCACAACAAGGCACTTAAAATGGACAATGAACCACTGAAAGATACAGAATTCACAATATTAGTGTACTTTTTGTTATTTTAGTAGTTCAGGTTTTCATAAAGACAATTTTACAAGCTGTTTTTTGCCAAATGTGTGATTCGTTTAAATCAATATATCAAATGTTTTAATATTTGCTTTAATTTTGCATTTTTTTTATTGACTAAAGATGTTATTTTTCTGTAAAACTGGCAGAAAATAAATATGGTATGACAAAATATTTCTTATTAAATATACTTATTGAAAATTGCACAAATTAACAATAACAGTATGTTCTGTATGAAAAAAAAAAGTTTAAGCAACGAAACACAAAACATTCAGCATCCCATGTGTTGCACAGCGACACTAACACAACACATCAAGCAGGAAAAATGTAAGCAGGAGACAGAAACATGATTGTGACCCTGTAGTAATTTCTCATACAACAAAAGGCATTCTTTTCTGCACCCTGTACCATGTTTCGTCCATTTCCTAACAAGACTTACATTGATCGGTTGAGGGCGGGAGTCAGAATACTTACTGTGAATGACATCCAGTGTCACTATGAGACTGTGACACAAAAAAGGGCATTGGCAATAGAGATGCATTGCAGAGGACATGACTCACGAGCCGAGCTTACATGCAGGGACTCTTACAGTTTTGCAAGCCGCATTCCAGAGCACACATTTTCCATGAGGAAATCCCACTGCACCTCTGTATGCAGAGTAGATTGACCCTCATCGACTGAAACAATCAGATATTCGACTGGCATAATATAAACAAGAACTGGACCATGGCTTTTTGAGGTCTCGGTAATCCTGGGTAATGAATGACAGAGCAAAACTGTTCATGTTTAGTCGAACTTGTTTACATAACTCTCACTAGCTGCCCCCGGGCAGAGCAGAGTTGGTCAAACAGCTGCCTGCTCAATGGTGTTCTTTTCTAACTAGTGCTCCCTGTGAAGCTCTGCTAGGGCCAGAACCACTTCCCCTAGGTGACACATGTGAATCTGAACCGCACACACTAGAAGACATAACCAACACGCTTCCTGCCCCCACGCTCTGCTCCAACCGAGCCATGACATTCCCCAATTCCTGGCCCAGACACCCCCGCCACGGACAGCTCAGGGACGGCTGTGTTTTGATACTCTGCCCCTGCTCTGACTGGGGAGCTTGGCCCACTGTATCTCATCTGCTGGGAAACGAATGGAGACCTAGACGGTGTGCTGGGAGAACGCATGAGAATGTGATTCTCAGCGCTGGCTTTAGATCACAGGTCCCGCTGTGCCCTGTGAAGTCAAATCCTCAGTGTTTGTGTTGGCAGGGAGTATGTAGTCCTCTGGACAGGACAAACCCTTAGTGGGGACCAGCTTACCCTGGAATTCATTTCCTCTGAGACAAGATCAGACTCACCATGTTCATCATTTTCCAACTGTCCTTTCTGGCGTGAAGCGAGAGCGAATCATTGCATCTGGACGGGTAAATATACGTGGATGCGCCACATGACAAATGGAAAGTAAATCACAGAAAGTGAGACCCAAGGGGGAGGTAAATTGCATCAGTGTTGAATTGAGTAGGTGTGGACACTATGGTGGGACTGGACTTTTCTTGTGTTTCCACTGACATTCACACAAGCAACTGAAATTTAAAACACGACAGTTCTGACAGTGATTTACAGACCGCTCTCAGGCTAGTATTATAGCCTGTGGTGTTTGTCCAAATAAAACTTAACATTTGTTCTTTTGGTTTTTGTTTTCCTAAGCTGTTTAGCATGAGAGGGTGATACCAACTGAGTTAAACACTTAAACATTGTGTAGATTGCTTTAGACCAGGAATTTTTAGAATTGTAGAAAATGTGAGAGGAATGTATGTATTAATATGCATTTTAGGGCTGTAAAAGTTAACTGTAAATCTGCTCTGGAACAATAGTTATTGTAAACCATGCTATAAAAATACAACTGAATTAAATTTAAAATAAATAAATAAATATACATTAGGTTTATACATCTAGCATTAATATAATAGTGGATAGAAAAATATACACATAATAAAATGTCAATATTGTCCACATAATATTTTAATCATTTGCTTTGGCTTCAGTTACAGTAACAATATAAAGCCATTTATTTCATTTGTGTGTATAAGTCTTTTATACATGAAAACATTTTTATTTTATATATAAAGTGCATTATATATGCGCACAGTGTTTACATTTTAGGGAGAAGAATCATCATATTTCAGTGTCTTTAGCATCAGAAGTTTGAAATCCCCTTTTTTAGAGAATAGCTCAATAGCTAACTTATTGGCAATAACAATAATATCGCAGTCAACATAACATGACCGCTATGTTTTCGTAAATGAATCCACGATTACATCATCACACTGATACAACTACGGTTCAATCTGTTATAATCCTAATGGCACATGAGCAATATTTTCCATCACCAGTCAAGGACAGCAAACACCCTTATAAAAACAAAGATCAGTGTATTTCGGAGCACAATTTTGACAAAGTCAAAGGAAAAGTCTGTAAATTACCTGAGCAGTGCTCAAAGAGGTGGAGATATTTTATCATGATAGGACTTTTAGCAGTCTGCAGGGAACCCTCATCATCTTTCATAAAGGGAGGTTTGCCACTTTAATCCCACATCTGGTCTACATTACCATTCCATGCAGCTCTGACTTGAGTCTGGGCCTGAACAAGAACCTCACCCTGTCTCTGTGTCCAAAGACTATAAAACACTAACGGCTTGAAATTAAAGATGACACTGTCTCCTTTACAAACACTTGTATTTTATCTTTCTTTCTGGAACGTTTGCATGTTTAACACAATTTTCTATTCATGAAATCAGTGTTGGAATGAATACAAAAGACAGATAAGACAAGGAAAAAACTCACCCAGCTCTCTGATATGCCTTCAAACAGTGCTCTACATTTAAAAATACTAAAAAGGTGAAACTAAAAAGTTTTTGAAAGGAGCATGGATATATTTTTCCTTGTGCTGAGGGTAAACATCGCTGTGAGAATGCTGTTGCAATAATCGAAACAGGACAATTAAAGGTCAGGGAGTGGTTTCTCATGATTTCCCATGGAGTTCGTAATAAAACTGTGGATTTAAGCACATTTAAATCATAAACTTGTCACCTGTTTATCTCGAGGAAAAAAACACTCCGGCATCTACTGAAAACTTTTGCAGTATTTTTTGTCTCACTGAGTCCATTCATACCACATTAACTTGAACATTTGTTTAAATGTGTTGCCTTGTAAACATATTCTCATGCATCTATACATAACCACTGCTTTATGAAGCTTTTAGTTACATTTCCAAGAACAGCAACGGCTAATATCACCTGCAAAACACAAGGGGCTAAGAAAATGATCTGAAAATGACTGCAGGCATCATTTGTTGCTGAACAAATTTTATGTGTGATCTCTCTGAAGATAATGTTTTTTTTATTATCAACTGATGTCACTGTTGGACGTGGTAGAAATCTTAGATTAAAAAAAAAGAAAGAAAATCAAATGATTTTCATATTTGAAAAAAAAAACATTGCTCAGTGGCCTTGTTTTACCTCTCAACGCTCAGCACAGTAGCTCTCTGAATTAACTTGATGCACATGACTAAACACACAGAGAGATGTCTGTTTGACAAGTAGGCCAATGAGGCAACATGTCTCTCTGGCTGCTTACCTGAGGGCAGTCTTTGATATAGTGTCCCTTGTTGAAGCAGAGATGGCACAGGTAGTTGGGTGGAGGTCTCTTGCTGGGCTTGCGTGGCTCAGAGGACAGGGAGAGGTCGGAGAAGTGGTCCGTTAGAGAGTTCAGCCCATCCACTATGTTGTTAAGAGAGCCGTACGGGGACACGCTTTTGTATAAACCATTATTCAGGGCCTGCAGAACATAACAGGGCATCCACATTCCATAAATTAGTTCATCCCAATGTGAACACAAAAGAAAAAAATCAAATAAACAATATACTTCATAATATGCTGATCTCAATTAAATCCACCTTAGACTAATGTTCTAAGCAAAAATGAAAGGGATAGTTCACCCAAAAATGAAAATCCTGTCATTAATTCCTCACCCTCATATCGTTTAACACCGGTAAGACCTTTGTTCCTCTTCGGAACACAAATTAAGATATTTTTGATGAAATCCGATGGCTCAGTGAGGCCTGCATTGCCAGCAAGGTAATTAACACTTTCAGATATCCAGAGAGGTACTAAAACATATTTAAAACAGTTCATGTGAGTACAGGGGTTCAACCTTAATATTATAAAGTGACGAGAATACTTTTTGTGCACCAGAAAAACTAAATAATGACTTTTTAACAATATCTACGGCCGATATCAAAACACTGGTTTGAAGCTTTACAAATCTTTTGTTTCGAATCAGTGGTTCGGAGCATCAAAGTCACGTGATTTCAGTACATGAGGCTTCGTTACATCATAAGTGTTTCACAATTTCAATTCTTCACTTGATTTTGGCAGTTTGATACGCGAACCAAATCACTGATTCGAAACAAAAGATCCGTAAAGCTTCGAACCAGTGTTTTGAAATCGACCATCACTAGATATTGTTGAAATGTCATTATTTTGTTGTTGTTGTTTTGTAGCACAAAAAGTATTCTCGTCGCTTTATAATATTAAGGTCGAACCACTGTACTCACATATTTCACCACTGTTTAAAATATGTTAAAAACATGCCCTTCTGGGCATCTGAAAGTGTTAATTACCTTGCTGGCAATGGAGGCCTCACTGAGCCATCGGATTTCATCAAAAATATCTTCATTTGTGTTCCGAAGAGGAACGAAGGTCTTGCAGGTGTTAAACGACATGAGGGTGAGGAATTAATGACAGGATTTTCATTTTTGGGTGAACTAACCCTTTAAGATATCATTTTATAATCAAAAACAATGTCCTCAGTGATGTGGAACTCTATTATGCATATCACAAAATCTAAAAGATTCCTAATTCATAATCAGTTCCTAAATTGAGGCGGTATAATCCACTAAATCCAGTGATAAGTACATCCGTCTTAGATTTGAAATCAGATTGCTATATAACCACGGAGAGTACAGTAGAAAGTCAAACACACGCTGCAGAAACAAATGTTTGGATGGGAAGATGTTGCTTGAGTGATGTCTTCCTCTGGTTATGGTTTGGAAGGTTATGTTATTGTTGAAGTCTCATGTTGGACAGACCTGAAACTTTACTTAGCAAGTCCAAATAACTGTCATCCAATTCTCAGCAAGCCAGAACAATAAACAGTTTCTGCACGTATCTCTCAGATGAGTTTTCATCAGGTAGAGCAACTCTGGATACAACAAATATGCCTTAGTAGATCTTTCTTTTATAGCTGTACATGTGGCAATCATTTTCCATCATGACCGATCAAATCCATTGCATATTCATTTTTTGTGAGGAATGCATGAGAAAAGAGCATGCAAATTCCTTCTAGATTTTAAACCTGATTATGAGCGCATGCCCGACAAAAGACTAGGAGTAACACAAAATTAGAAATCTTTAGATGTGTTTGTTCAAAATCAATTGGCCTACAAAAAACTGTCAAGACAAATGAGCATCCAGCTACACTGATATTTTGTCTGAGTTATGACCTATCAAACAGTGAACATCAACAAGAAATTCTAAAAGGCAAATGAAATGTATGGAGTTCTCTGTAAACATTAAACTAAACTGCACGGTCATTTTTTAGAACGTCAACAACCAATTTTAAAAGTCATGGAAATACAATGATTACGACGATTAGCAGCTATATCTGAATGCATTCATGGAATTATTATCGATTTTCAAACAATAATGAAACCACAATACTGACTGTAGCTGTCAGAAAGGAATTTGGCTAAGTTTCCCCTGAGGGATAGGACCCTCACACACATTTACACCAGTGGAGGACATCTTTCCTCACCCCTTCTCTCAGCTGGAGAGACAGTCATTAACTTTCACTCTCTTTCACACACACACACACACACACAATACTAGTTAACACTTCCTCGGGAAAGTTATGTAAAAAAAAATATGCAAAAATCTAGATTTCCGAGATCAAACCTTCGTCCTCAGTTTAAAATATTGTAATAGACCGACAGGACTCTGATAAAACTGAAATTTGTGTAATAGGGGTATTTTGAAAGCATTCTAAACCCTCCACAAGAGAAAAAAAAGAGAAAGGGAGAGAAAAAGAAAGAGGGGGAAGGGAGAGAATGAGAGAAAACTTGTCATAATGTTTTTATTAACTGTGATTACGAATGAAAGTTTTGCCCTTGCTCAAACTTTCCACTACACATCAACACTTTACCTCAGCCTCAACACTGTCATTACATCATTAAAAAGAAAACACATATATTTAAGCTTCTGGAAGTAATTCTCTCATTTAGAAGAATAAGCTGAAGAGTACAAAAAGATTCAACAGACTTGTATCTCCATGAGCGCTCCTCTACCATACAGAATGTCATGATTATTATACTTAATTTAATATATTTTCATTTTGAATCTGGAAATAACTTTTGAAACACTTCCAAGTTCATCATTTTCTTCTCACAATCTTCTTTTTGATAATACAATCAAATCCAGTCTTTCAGAGAGGATCACTGATTATATTTATATCTTCCTCTGTGTGATAAAAGTAATACAGATTGAGTGTCATGTCTTCTGCGACTATAGCAATATCACAAACGAGCCTCATCTTTCATTATCCCGAGCTCAATTATGGCAGCCCACATTTTAGGCCTATGGAGATCAGTAAGCAATCATCAAACCGGGACTTGTGATTTATTTGGCGTCTACTTGTTCAAATTAAGCAAAAAATTACATGCAAGCCGGCCTAGTCTTATGATCAAACTAAGATACTTTCATGGATGGCTGCCTCATTTGGCTGTCCACGTGCTGTTACAAAACAATAAACTAAGTGTGCAAAGCTGCACGGTTTCAGT
The DNA here is from genome assembly GCA_037194245.1 of Opsariichthys bidens. Classification (NCBI taxonomy): domain Eukaryota; kingdom Metazoa; phylum Chordata; class Actinopteri; order Cypriniformes; family Xenocyprididae; genus Opsariichthys; species Opsariichthys bidens. The sequence goes on along the minus strand of CM074279.1, from coordinate 16,214,518 downwards.
GTGATTTCAAATATTTATCATAGTGCTGCAAAATAAATAATTACATTCATTATTAAACGAAAAAATACCCTGCAATATAACTGTATATAATATTACAAGTTTCCCATGACAAAAAAAAAAAAAAAAAGAGGAGATTAAGATTAAAAGATTATGTAAGTAACCCAAAGCATCAAGTGTATTGTACAAATGTAACCAATTAGTCGCGCGCCATATATTTGACATGCAACTGCGCTTTACATAATAAATCTTATTCCAGTCGACAGGGACCGTTATCTCCATGAACTTATTTCCAAAATAAATGAACTATAGGAAGACAACAAACGAGTTACCTCATTTCTCTGCAGCTGAAAGAAGTTGTTGAGATAGTTGGAGTTGAGAGAAGAGCTCAGGTCATTGGCAGGAGTTTTGCTGTAGTTCAGGTCCGGATGGGAAGAGTTGGGCTCGGGTCGGAAGGCATCGAAGGCGCTCGTCTGATGCGTGTCTTGTAAAGAAAGGTAAACCCAGTTGAGAAGCTGTGCAGGCTGGTACACTGAGGTACTGGTGTCTATAGCAGACAACAAGCTCATGTTGTTACTGTAACTTTTACTCTTCCACAGTTGCTTTTGGAAAAGGCAAACTTGTTCAGAGTCTACTGTGAATGCGGCGTCCGGTTTTCCACACCCCAAAATCAGCGCTTTCCTCTCTTCTTCCAGCTCAGACCCTGTTCCTTGGCTGGGATCCGTGTCCCAGGTTTATATTTACACAAAAGTCATTGCTCTGACATGTCAGAATAAAAAGTTTTAGTCCGCTGTCCACGGCCCGTTATCTCGTTTTATTTGCACTGTTACAGCAAGGAACTCATTGAATATTCATATCGCGTCTGCGCGCGTCATTGTCTTGAACAGCCAATCAACCCTCGTTGTTTAACATATGCGCGTGTATATAGCGACAACCTGTTGGTTATTGGCTAAGAGCTAATTTGAACGGAATATTCATATTTATCACGGAATGCATTTAAAAACACAGTTTCTTACAAAAATTGCTTAGTTCGTGGTTTTATATAGCCTAAAAAAGTTTTAAACGAGAAGATTTTTTAAATATATGCTATTCCTGCAGTTTTGGCAAAGTAGCCTACTATTTCATAAGCATTTAAATAGGCCAGTTTAATGATATATATATATATATATATATATATATATATATATATATATATATATATATATAGGCCTATGTGCTTTACTCACATTCTTAATACTAGGAGAAAGACAACCAGTAAAACGCTTTTGAAAATCCCCCTCCACGAAACAATTTATTTGACACCAGTTCACATGCAACAGATACTAAACGCCTTAAGGAAGCCAATAGGCTGATGTTAGCAAATGGTTTTGTTGATTTAACAACAGGAGTGAGATTCTTGAGTGATTATGACCCATAAACAGAGCCCAGGGAAATGTGCCTTAAAAACACCTCAAATATTAGTTTTCACAAAGAACATTTGTTTTGAATTTAATCAACCATATTGAAGCAGAGAAGTATAATAATATTATAATAATAATAATAATGATAATAAAGAAAGAAATCATAGAGGTTGAATTATGCTGGGTAAGAGGGACTTTAAGAACTTAACAATAAACTGATTAGCTATTTCAACTTTTGATTAACTCAATTGAGGTATCTTGGCCCACAATGGCTAACTGGTTTGTGCTCCACCTTGTGGCACTGTTAATATACTCAACTTTTACAGACACTCAGAACGCCTCATTCACCCAACTGATCTAAAACGAACAGGTAACATTAACCCCCAGAATGTATCTGGGCTTCGATAGCATGTATAGCATTCATCAAACGGTATAGATGTCTGCTAAATAATTCAAATTTGATCATTCAAAATGTTCAATCGAGTTTAATCCGTAAAAACTGATAAAATCTCAATGAACTCAACATTATATATAAAAAGACAAATGTCAAATTGACTTTTTTGTACAATTAAAGAATTTATTAAAAATTAAAGACAAATAATTAAAGCACCCAATTTACAGCACATTCTGAATCTTCTAAGCCATATTACGTAAAGAAATCTATTAGAAATGCAACTTGTCAGAAGTACAGTCATTAACAATACCTATCAGACATATTGAAACTGTCAACGCATGCACTGGTAGCAAATCACTACTATGTGACTGTGTTCTCTGCAGACAGGTTTACTGCATTCACAACAGTAGGTGTTCACTTTTCTGTCTCTTGCAGCTCGACAGTAATAACATCTCTTTCTTCTTTTGTTCTGACAGCTCTGTTCTTGGATTTCAGAAGTGACGGCTGACAGTGATGTTGGTACCCCACACCTCCCCATGGCCTCAAGGATGTTCTTAGATAATCCACGGCTTTCTTCTTTGCGCCTGTGCATCTGAGGCACTACAAGCTCTTTCACTAGCTCTTTTATGAACATCCGCTGGGTGTTATGACCACCTCCCATGAAGTTAGGGTGCTGAGCATTGAAAATGGAGTAGGAGTTTACAATGGCAATATTCAACATGTTATACCACAGCACCATGGGCCACCTCTTTGTACGCCGCTTGCAGGTATAAATGTTTGCCATTTGCTGAACATTGCTGACTCCTCCTTTGGTGCGGTTGTAGTACTGGAAGACCTCTGGCTTGTTTTTAGAACTGGTTTCATTCAGCGCTTTGCTGGTATGCAACGTACTTAAAATAATCTCGGCCTTTTTTCTTTTTGGTACATAGCTTACCATGGACACATTGCCACAAAAACCAAACTCAGAGGTATGTAGCGCTCGCAACTTGGATGGCTTCATAATCGGTGGAACGTGTGGATTCTTATGGTCAAGGGTCCCAACCATGGTCAAATTTTTCTCAAAAAGATTCTCTGCCAGAGAGACACTGGTGAAGTAGCTGTCCATTGTAATGTTGAGACCTATCATGAGAAACAAACACACATAGTTGGGTTACACAAAAACACTGCTGGTCTGGCACAATGTTTGAGGCTCAGGGCTGTTATCTCGAAGGCTGCTTGTCTGATCCCTAAAAGAGCTAAACTATGAACTATATGTGCATTTGAGGAAGGCAGTTGATCCAAAGTGCCTCTAATGGCAAATAGTGCTAGTGGCTTTCAATAAAACCACCTGCTAAATGGATACTTCCTGAACCACTGTTTCCTTCGCTGCCGAATCTTAAGTGCAATGGCTGAAGAAATACATTTTACCCGAGTTGTGAATGTGAGTCTTTATTGAGTGTGATAAGTAAAAATACAGTCTTGCTAGTTTTTTTGCTTACATATATATGTAAACACACATACACTACTGTTCAAAAGTTTGTATGTTTTTGCTAAGGCTGCATTTATTCGCTCACAAAATTAGTGTGAACTACTATTGCAATTAAAAAAAAAAAAAAAAATCCATTTAGTATTTCTATACTATAGCATGTCATTTATCCATGGCCATGGCAAAGCTGAATTTTAGCAGCCAATATTCTAGTCTTCAGTCACATGATCCTTCAGAAATCCTTCTAATATGCTGATTTGGTACTTAAGAAACATTTATTGAGAAAACAGTTGTGCTGCTTATTATTTTTGTGGTAACAGTGATTTAGATGTTTAAGCATTTATTTAAATAATTTTTGTAACATTATAAATGTAATTTCTGCCACTGATCAGATCAATTAAATGCATAAATCATTTACTGAGCCTTAAACTGATAGATACATATATATATATATATATATATATATATATATATATATATATATATATATTCCAAAATTATCTCATAATTTGGCAGCAGGTTTATTAGACTGCTGTCATTTTAAGACCTAATGCACAGATCCATTATACTGTTACACATTTTGTTTCTTAACTATTTATGTTCATTTAAAACATTCACGTGACTGTGTTTACATGAATACTTGCCAAGACTGGCATTTTTATATTATTTTGTATATTTGACTATTTAGGCACAATAAGGCTTTATATATTATAGTATAGGCTTTATATGTGCACACTTTGGGTGCAAGCATAAAATCTGTGGGAATAAGTCTAATAATGTGCAATACGCGCAATTCCCACGCTGAATCTAAAACACTGTAACACCAACAACATCTATCCGGAGTAAATGAAACGAGTAAGTGAGGGGAGGTGGGTTTGTGTGTCAACTTGCAGTGGGAGAGATGAGAGAGCAAGAAAGCACAGCTGCTGTTGTGTATCTATTCCGTGGAAAATGAGTATGGGAAGTGTTTCGGATATTTCAGTATTGATAAACAGTATATCAAATTTATATTTTTAATAACATACTCATCAGTTTATTATCTCAGAAATATTATATATACATATACACACACACACACACACACATATATATATATATATGAATTCTAGGAAACACCACTGCTTACAATTGACGAAAAGATGTGGAGAAAAAAAATACCTTTTTGCTGAAGTCCATCGGACAACCTCAGAACTGTCTCCTCTGCTGGCTGTCTGCCCGTGTAGATGACAGCATCAATGGCGTAAGGGACCTCGGCATCGCACATCCAAAAGATTTTTATGCCATACTTGGTTGGGAGGCTTGGCAGGTGTTCCAGAAACTTGCATCTTCCATGGAATGGCACGAGCTGCTCACCCACAGTGACACAATCCCTGGCAATGAACCATTTCCTACAGTTGATCAGGAAGAGGTCCCACACGTTTCGGAAGGCAGCGATGTGGTCTGATGCCTCTCTTAGCACTCTGGTTTTCTTGTCATCAAATTGCAGGCATCCATGAAGGTCTTGATATCTTCCAACGGACATGGTAGCTCTATAAATAGGGTTCTGTAACGGATCCATAAACAGTTCCCGTATTGGGACATCACCATTTCTCTCTAAACCGATGAGAAGGTTTAGACCAATAAAGGCATTTAGCTCTTCCTTAGTGACCTTTTGCCACTCTTTGCCTTTTGCTGATGCTATTCTCAGTCCACCCAAATTGGTGCATTGCAGGATTTCATCAATGATGTTTTCACTTATGAAACGTTCCCAGGCATCTTTGGGTGTCACCAGTAAAGACTCTAGTGCAGGCCCTTGACAGCTCTGTGAGAAGGTCCTAGTGTCACTTTGAGGAGGATATTTGCTCCAATAAGAGTCTCCTTTGCTCCATCGACTCAAGCGATCTTCACTCTCCTCATCACAGGATTCCTCAGATGACAACTCAAAGTCTGTGAGGGCAGTTTTCTGACCCTCTGTCACATGTGGGACACTGCTGCATTCTGGGCCATCACTATCAGAGACCTCTGATTCTAAATCAGGGGCAACAATGGATTTATATTCTTCTCTCAATGGAGCTGTGACCTCAGCCTTTCTGTGCACCATGGACAAAACTGTAAAAAAATAAAAATAAACACAAGAAGCACAAACAGTTATACTGGCAGTATGAAATTTACAAGCAATGCAATTGATATGAATTGAGCTTTTAGCACAAACGGTACATAACTTACATGATTCCACCTTAAACACACAAGAGAGAACTTTCTCTTTCCTCTTTTTCAGTATAAACCTGATCCTACATGCTATACATAAAATGTCATACTAAAATTGTTTTCAAAAGGTGCAATTTTTAATATAAAAAGACATTTTTTGTAGTCAACATTTACATATGAACAGTTCTATTGAGACTGGCTGCATAGTGGGCCTTTGCTTACTCAGCAAAACTTATAAGTGAAATCAGGAGGTCAAAATGTGCAGTATTTGGCCTCCCTCTGCTGGAGAAATGATAAAGTAAGAGCTCACCCCAACATTAAGATTCTTTTATTTACTCAGCCTCAAGCCATTTCACACCTGTATGACTTTCTTTCTTCTGTGTAACACGAATCTCCGTAGGGTCCAAAATTTCCTTTCATTGTATGGACAAAATGTCATCTTTTGTTTCACAGAAGTCATACAGGTATGGAGAAAAAAAAGACTACAAAATACACTACTGTTCAAAAGTTTGGGGTCAGTAAGAACTTTTTTTTTTTTTAAAGAATACTTCGATTCAGCAAGTACACATTAAAAGTGAGTGTAGACATTTATCTTTTATTTATAAAAGATTTCAAATTGAAATGCTCTTCTTTTGAACTTTCTATACATTAAAGAAACCTGAAAACAAAAGCATCACTGTTTGCCAAGATATATTAATCAGAAACAAATGTTTTCAACATTGATAATAATTAGAATGATTTCTGAAGGATCATGTGACACTGAAGACTGGAGTAATGGCTGCTGAAAATTCAGCTTTGCCATCACAGGAATAAATAACATTTTAAAATAAATAGAAAACAGTTTGTGTATTAATATATCACAAAATTACAGTTTTTGCTATTTTTTTTTTTTTGATCAAATAAATGCAGCTTTGGTGAGAATAAAAAAACTTTTCAAAAGCATTCAAATTTACTGACCCCAAACGTTTGAGTGTACATACATATACACAAATACTGAACATGGGTCATCATAGTGAAATTACATTTATTCCAAATCCATTACAATCCTATCAATACTTCACTAAAGCAAGGTTTGATACTTTAGATCACAGACAAGCATGGAGGTAATTCTATACTAATTTGTGATATCTTATCTCAGCCACATTTGATTCATTTGTTGAAACTAGCGGAAGCATTTCTTAAAACACAAATTGTCAAAAAGAGAATTGAGACTTGAGTCTGTAGTCCCCTAATTTTTAATGCAAGCTTGCAACAGAAACCTGCTTTTAAAACATTAAAAATATGTAACCAGCAAGAGTATGTAATTGGACAACTTCATTAGCCGCATACATTCTTCAAGAGTGAAACAAACTAAATGATTCAATCCACCATTAAAAAAAAAAAAAAAAAAAAAACATACAAAAAGCCTGTTCAAATCCAATAAGTATTAAAGCAAATGTTATGCTTTACATAGGGAAATAATCTTCCTTTAAGGAAGGAATTAAAATTTAGAACTTTTGTTGTTAACAGATACACATCGTGGACTCTAGTCAAGATGGTCTTTCATATGCAACCTGTAACTGTACCCATATTTGTATGCTTTACCACACACAGAGCACTGGAAAGGTTTCTCCTTTGAGTGTGTCCGTTTATGTTTGTTAAGTATGTAAATGCGTTTAAAACCTTTCCCACACTCAGAGCACATATAAGGTCTCTCTCCAGTGTGATCTCTCTGGTGCACCCTCAAGTCATAGATGTCAAAAAACTTCTTCTCACACTGGTCACACGGAAAAGGCCTGTCACCGGCATGTCTACGCAAGTGTATTTTCAAATAAGAAGGCTTGGCGAACTTCATTTCGCACTGATCACAAGTGTACGGCTTCTGTCGCCTGTGAATTTTCACGTGATCCGTGAGAAGATCTGACCGCTGGAATTCTTTCCCACAGGTTTCACAACTAAATTGCTCTTCTTTGTGCTCTTTATTGGAAGTTCTGCCTTTACCTGATATCTCTGGATGTTGTGTGGTGTTTCCCTGCATTATTAAACATTTGATTCCTTCACTTGACACATCAGAATTCATTTTAGTTGATATAATTTGTTCTGTCGTCTTACTCTGCTTTGTCGGACATCTTATTGTATGGCTTGATGCGTTAGTTGCTTTTCTTTTATTTATTCTCTTTCTTTTGCTTGATGAACCACTTCTTCGGTTTGGTTCATCTGGAGAAGTGTGAGAGTTTGTTGCGATTTCAAGGTCTTCTTCCATCTCAACTGGAGGCATCAGGCCATCTGGTAAGGTTTGCACACCAAGGTCCAAAATCTCCTCCTTAATATGCCCATTAAAGCGAGGACACGTTTCCAGCTCATTCACATCAAGCAATGAAGAGTCATCTTGATCAGATTCCACTTTAACTTGTATTTCTGACAGAATGAAGTCCGTTTGCGATTCATTTTCACTTTTTAAGCATCCACTTGTTAGCTGCTGCGAGTTTGCTTTTTCAGATGGCAAACCTTGCTCCATTTTAACAAAGTCTTATACTTCTGATGCACAGATATTGAAGCTCTCATTCAGCTGTAGTAATTGTTCTTGGGACTGGACGTGAATCCTTCCAATGGGTGAACCAGAACTACAACACAAAAGGTAGATATTAAGTGCTCTGTCCAACGACGTATCTGCTGTTTTTAAATGAAGAATGAAAATACAATTTTAACACCAGCATGCATTTTCACACTTTTCCAAACTAAAAGAACCTGAAAATACGCCCGTGATAAAGAAACATTTGGTGACATCACTACAAAAAAGCCCTCTTATCTGTTTTGTTTTGGTAGCAAATATAAAAGAAATGTTGCAGTTTGATGCGTAAAACAGTCCACTCACCAGTTAATAGCGTTCAAGAAAGTTACTCTTATTGTTGTCTTGCTGAAAGATAAGCAATATCTCCATCGCAGATTCTTCTTCTTCTTCTTCTTTGGTACAACGAGTTGAGAAACAACTACATTTGTACATACCGCCACCTACAGGGCGGGAGTGAAAACCTTACACAAATTCTAGGTAAAAAAGAACGGATTCCAATACTCTCCGCCTATAAGACCAGTTTTAAAAGAATATTTTTTGTTTAAACCAAAGCCTGTTGTTCAGTCTAGATTTCAACCCTCCCCAATTCAGCAACAAACAGCAAGGTGATGAGTTCCACAGCCACCGCTGATTTTGATCTGATTCTACTCTACTGTGCAGTAGTTTGTATTTCATAGAATTCATGGTAATTCCTCCACAGGCATAGTTTTTAGTTTCCTTCCTCTATCAAGGCCCATCTCAAGAATGTTTTTGATTTGATTTTGTTTGTGATTGGAGAATTATTTACATGGGTACCACACAATCTGAAGAAGCAGTTTCTCAAATGTGATAATGCAGTCTGTGCTTAACTTCAGTACTGAACAATCATTTTCATCAGTTTCAGCCATGGTCCAGGATAGGTTTTAGGCAACTGTACTTTAATTGTTAGATTTTTCTAACCCATACCAGTATAATGCATCAGTACATTATAGTAAGTTACAAATGGCATGATGATATCAGAAGCTCAAACATTTTCTAAGGGGTTGTTTTCAATAAAATAAACCCTGAAGTAATCCAGATATGATCTGAACAATTTGAATGATTTTACATTCGTATTAACATGATTATTGCCCCATTTCTAAGGAAAATTTAATTTCAAGTTTAAAAAAAAAAAAAAAAAAAAAACATGCTTCATGAAGTATTAAAAAATTTGTTTAATATAAAATTATTTTCAGATCATACAAAAAAAAAACAATCAACATTTGTGCAAAGTACAGGCATTCAGGGAGAAATTATTTGTCATTTTGACATACGCACAAATCATCATTTGTTGAACGAAATTTGCATGACATGTTGAACATTCATGGTGTTTTAAATAATTCAGTAATTACATTTAGATTTTCCTTCTATTCCCCTTATAAAGGGATATAATCCTTCAGATTTAATGAAAATGAGTTGTGTCAATCCTTCCAGCTATTCAGAACTTGACAGTTTTCACAGTTTAGATGAGAATGACCCGGAGGCAGGAGAGTAGTGAGATATAAGACGCTCTGCTTCTCTCCAGCCACTTAGCAGCGCTCCATGCACTGTAGAGAAGAAAGACTCGTGTGTGGCTTCTCCAGCAAATAACACCTGCAAAGGCTGCAAAAACAAAGTGTCATTCATGTAATAAGATATTATCAATTAAAGAATTGAAAGCAAGTTTAAGTAAATGGGAAAAAATCTGCTTACAGCACACAACTTAGAATAACTGCTTGACTAAACATTGACAAACCTTAGAATTTGAGCCTTTCATCGGCAAGGGCTCAGCAAGGTTATCTATGTCATATCCTGAGCAACCTTTGGCCAGATAGCTATAAGATCCACAGGAATAGGGATCATGGAACCACTGAGATCTTAAAAGCTTCCTTGGTGTAAGAGTTGGATTTCCTGAAAATTGATGTAAAAGACTTGACAAGCTATTGGCATTAGTTTTTGTATTTAGTTATTCATTTCTTCTTAATGCGGTTAAATGTGACAAATTTACTTATTCTTTAAAAACAAAAAACTGATTATTTACAAGTATTACATTTTATTTGTAAGTCAACATTTTGCATGTGGTCGCAGACTTTTCGGACTTCATCAAATAATGTCCTATCAAGCTGTAAAATAAAATGTTGTTTACCAGTGAATAAGCGAAGGAGCTGCGTGACACTGTGCAACACTTCAAATTCAGACAGAGTTTCCATGTACTCAGATTCCCGCCCTGCAATCCATCCACAGAGCACGTGTCCATATCTGCACAACATCAGAAAATCCTATTCATAATGATTTAAACAGCAGTATTGGAGAAAATGTCATGATTTTTACCTCTCTGTGGGCTTCAGCACAGTGAATCCAATCAACTTTCTAATCCAGGACATCTTCACATCTGAAACAACATCAGCAAGATGGGTCTCGTCCTCCCATACGAGGTAGATCAATTCACAGTCTTCATCCCAGAAAGGCTGCTCAAACTCAAGAAAGATCTTGTTGTTGGTCCCAAAGCCCATTCTTTGGATTGAGTGCAATTTGTGCAGTGGAAGAGAAGGGCTCAGAAAAGTGTTCTGGTGCTTCTTCAGGTATCCTGTAATGAAACAGCACATCAGATGAGTTATAGGCCTTGAAGAAAGTTGTAAGAATCTTATAAAGTGACATTATTTCCATTCATTTAATAAAATGAAAATGATATAAGAAAGAATAAAACTTCATGATATAATGACAATTACAATTACCAAACAAATGAGTGCTCAATGCAAATTATTAGCTAACCCCAACACGTCATACTCAATGTGCTACACGTACCCAGAGGGACGGTGACAATAACATGGTCTGCGGCAAATGTCTCTCCATTTACACATTCAATCATAATGGGAAATAACATTCCTTCAGTGGTTGGTCCATTCTTGGTGTAATTCCAGTGAATACACTTCACTGGCTTGTTGTACAAGACTATGTCATTGGGAAGTTCCTTCATCATGTGATCAATTAAACCTTCATAACCTCTAGGGGGGAAGAGTGCATAAACACATTTAGAAAACTTTACAAGTTTTAAGAAAGCATTGTTGGAAATGGATAATTGAGACACTTGATTCAAAAATGTACAAGAAAGGCTCTGAGACTCCGATCACTCACCTTGGGAAAGTGCAGTCCAGTCCTGGAAGAGTCTTATACATGCCAAAGGCTCCAAGGCCAACGTCATCCATTGTGTGTGTTCCACTGACACAGCATTCCAGCTTGAGCAGTGTGTTTATCATGGCCATTCTTATCCCAATGTTTGCTTGGTCCTCCTTCCACTCCTCCGGGGCCAGCCGTTCAGCCTCTGCCTTGACAAACTCCCCAACACTCGGCAGAGGTTCTCCACCACTGTCATGGAACTGCTGGCTCTTTTCCAGCAAGTTCATGAAAAACTCCACCGCTGGCCCCATCGTCTCAGGCCCCAGTTTCCGACCCGAACTGGTAAACCAGTTGGGAACGAACAATGGATGCCCACCAATGTCAATGGCCTGGTTTTCTTCAGACATTGATTCTTTGTCAAGGAGCTGGTAGTCACATGCCAAACGAAACACTGGGTTTTCCTTTGATGGGCCATGGATCCAGTTGGCGCCAATCTCTACAACGTTATCACCTTGAACAAAAGAAATAAATGTGATGTGTATCTACTTTATTCTCAGGGTACATTCAAGTCTTGGTAATAATAACAACAACAACAACAACAAAAAAGTTACTGAACATTGAACACACTTCTTGTGCCTCAATAGCGATGTTTTCACCAAAATGTAAACACTTATAATATAAAACAACACATGAAACATTAAAAGGTAACTTTTTTTTTCAAATTCGTGGCCAATAAATATTGTAATAAATTGCATCAATTTGTAACATTTACAACACTGACATTGAGGGGGAAAAAAATGTTCAGAACACGATTCAACCTTTCAGTTAAAATGTAAACTTTCGTTATATAGTTGACTGAATGTATTCCAATGTGGTTTTATTGGATTTACTTGTTAACCCAACGCCAACAGGAGAAACTAGACTTTAAGACAGCGTGCCCACAGGAATGTTTATTTGAGCTTTTGTCGACCACATCCCACCCCGACAAGACCAGAGAACCGAACTTGAAGCACTCTTGACCCTCTTCTGCCCCTCCTCTCCGCTTCAGCCCACAGACACACAAGGGGTGGAGCCTCTTCCATATTCAACCCGAACGTCCAATAAAAATTAATGACAGTTAATAATAATAGTTCCCAACATAAAAATGAATAAAGTGCAACATTAATATTAAATTCCTTGTTTGTTTCAATAAAACAACAACAATTTAAACATGTTACAAATCATTTAGAAGAACAGCTGACTTTTTTTTTTTTACTGCTACACTTGACAGAAAGTCAAGCTCCGCCCACGAATCCAGTGGCTCCATGTTAGTTGAAAATACATAATTGTAGTAAACCGAAGATTAAATAGCAGTGTAATTAAACATCAACAGATTCTACGTTTAGTAAATAAAGTATGTTACGTTCCCCCCGTCAAGATATTATAAGAGACGGTAGATAATCGAGTCATCCAATAGGATGGAGGCAAATGAACAAATAAAACGAAACTTACAAAAGCAAAGTGTCCTCGAGTGATTTCAAACAGATGATTTTCTCATATTTATAAGCATAATTCCAGAACATACCCAGTCTTCCCGTTCGTATTCTCCCACCGCTTCTTGCAGTCGCCTCTATGATGTGAACATTATGAAAACCGTGTTTTAGTAATTTCTGAGCAGCACCAATTCCCGAGATGCCGCATCCAATTATAAATATTTGAGAATCACGAGCTGAATGTAGTGCCATTGGACGTGTGTGTGTGTACGACACCTTCATGGAGGACTAGTGGCCTGAACTAACTGTTCCACAGCTCTTGCTCCTCCCCACTGTACAGGACCTGTGCTTCACTCACGAAAACGACAAGACGCTTGTCTCAGAATCACTGTAAGGGAATTTGAGGGCCTGAAATGGTTCCTCTAAAGATACTATATTACAAATAAGTAGATAGATTTTAATGCTGCCTTTTTGCACAGAACAAAAATGACAGTGGGATGGGCATATCGATGCCGCAGTAGCGATATATCGATACTCACAAGCTACTTTCTTGGTATCGATATCTCCACAAAAATATCGATATTAAAATTAAATTAATAATTTCTGCATCAATTTCTGCAAAAAGTGTTTTCGGTACTTCTGTTTAATGTTTGTGCTAAAACTGAAATCCCCCCTCTGACATTTAGCTCACCCGTGTCACGTGATGACTGTGAGAAACGCGAGCAACGTGCCCCGCCCACACGTAAACGTCACTTTCACGGCACGCGTCGCGCATATTGTCCGTATGGCAGAAAGAAAGCGTAGCGTGGTGTTGTGCTACTTTTCAACGGCAGAAAAAAGTATTGCGAGATGCAATATTTGTGACAAGAAAGTGTCACACAGCAGCAACACAAGCAACCTCTTTAAACATTTTTATTTATTTGTTATCAAATTTATTTTTGTAATAAATTTATTACTGGCCAATATGTCTTATGTGTCATGTGTGGATGTAATTTGCCTTTAACTTTAATTTTTTTTTTGAAAAATCAAATACACATTTAAGAAATAAGCGCTATCGGTATCGATATCGGTAAAATTATACCCAAAAATATCGGTATCGTATCGAATTTAAAAAGTCAGGTATCGCCCATCCCTAAATGACACCCGATAGACCGGAAGTGATTCTTTTCCGTTAAACGCTTGATAGTTAAAAAAAAAATTATTATAGAAGTAATAAATTGTTAATTTAATATTATGTTATTTTTTTAATGTTGTCTCCATATGTTCCCTTAAAAAGTATTGCCGGTCAATTGTACAATATGCGTATTTATTGTTTGTATAAATTCATTAATTTCACCATGGTGAATGTTCAGCGGGCAAATGCTGAGGAAACGCTCCTGCTCTTCGACATTCATGGTGTGTGTAGTTTTGTCGCGATAAAAAAGAAACTCATAGTTATAAACGAACATTTCTGCCACATAAGAATAAAATCATGCTATGGTAAATTAAGTATGTAATAAAAAAAGTGAAATTTGTCAAAGGCAAAGTTGTTATATTATATTCTATTTTATTATCATTGTTTTATTTTTGCTTTTATTTATTTATTTTTTTACTGAAGTGTTCGTGTATGTATTTAGCATTTTGAATGCCAAAAAAGCAACAGTAATTTTCACACAGTAAGGGTTTTTCCTCAGAAGGGGGCAGTATAATCTTATTTTTACACCGTTAAACGTTTGTCGTATACATGTTGGCAACAGTTCCTTCGTTAGCAACCCAGTTGCAAAGGGTAAACAGCAGACATTTTTCGTTTTGTTTACTCTATACAAGTCGTACAAAAGGCTAAGTGCCCGAGTTTCCTCAGATTATAGTGCAGTACAAAGTACAAAAGTCAAGACGTTAACCCTCTGTGGGACTGATTGTGAAATCCCATCGAGAAAAAATAAATGACTTTATATTTTACATATATTCGAGACTAAAATAATTTTCCAAAATTAGTTTTCAACATCTGACCTTTGACCTTATTTTAGGGTGCTGATGCCACTGACGTCTCCTTCTCTTCCCTTGTTGCCAGAAATGTCAAGCACATGGCAAATAGATTTTAATTTTATTGGCTGAAGGGAATGTCACATTAAAAAAATTTTTCAACATTATTATAGTGTTTTAAATGCAAAATTTATAAATGACAATGTCCCATAGAGTGTTAAAATGTACCTAAATGTTGTTACAGAAACACTGCACTACTGATACGCACAAATGTTAATGATTAAATATAGACTGTGTATTATATATATTGTCAACAAATTCTTAGGGAGAATGTACCGTCCTGCACTCTTTAGGCAGCAGGAGAATTCACATTCAATGTACAACAAATGCCAAGTGTGCTTGACAGGTTATACTATACCTAAAGCCAGAAATATACCTACACTGTTCTCAATTCAAATCATTATTTGCAAATTAACTAAGATATCGTACAATAAAATGCTGTTTTGTTGTATAGACGACTGGCTCTACAAACGCACTGTTTATTTTTTGTCTTTGTGATTCTTGTCCAGGAAATGGGAACCACCTTAAGTAATGTTCTTTGTTCCCAGGATGCCTCCGACTGTGTAACATGGGCACTCTAGCCAGAAGCCACTGACTTCATGTGTTAGTCTCAATATCATGAGCTTTTATAGCTCGTGGGAACTGGCTCAGTCCAAGGGTCACTCAAAGAACAATAAGAAACGCTCATTTGTGAGCATATGGGAAACAACTCCTCAAGCAATAAAACAATGATAATGAAATAATGAGATAATGAAATGAAACGCCAACTGATTGCATTGTAGTAGAATAGGTTCATGAACAGCCATTTGAAATATAATGATAATGGCAAAGTGACTTAATATTGTCCTAAGTCTGCTGGATTTTATTTAATGTGTCATGAATTAGATATTTTATAGGGGAGTACAAAACTAACATGACACTGTATGTTAGCAAAACAAAGATAATACATAAGACCAAGTGAACTGTTTTGCGGTGTTGTGTACTTTGATCTTAACACCTTTAATCTTATTATTTATTCTCAGGTTAGGTAAAGTAACAAAACTTCTCTGTGATATGTTCTTATTTAAAGTCTTAAAACACTATAAATCAGTCTCGGTAGGCAGTTTTTGTAATCAATTCAATTTTTTTTCATTTGTTACTTTTCTTTTGAAAAAAAATGTAAAATGTAAAGGGAAATAAAACTTCAGTACTATCAGTATCCGAAGAGGCAATCAACTCATCAGTCTTTTATACTCCTGTTGTTTATCGCCAAACTTAGGTTCTAATCTTCTTCACTTGAAGAAAGTTGTAACTTTCCCAAGATCCTTCTCAAGGCCTCGCAGATGCAAGCTGTATACCTCTTCCTGTCCTTGAACTCCAGTAAACTCAACCAAAATGGCTGACGTTCTTTTAAGGTTCTAAGAGTAGAACCACAGTAGAAGCGCAGTTCTCTGTGTCCTTGAACACGCACACATAAACGCACACACTTCTGTGTACTGGCGGTCCAGTTTCGCTCCTTCTTCCCATAAACAATTAACAATAACTGTAGATCTCTGTCCATTCAGTATAAGGCATTTCTTAGAAACGAACAAAAATAAATAACAAAATTGAAAGTAATGAATTATATTCAATCCACTGGCTACATATGTGTAGCAGAAAGGCATCTAAAATAAACACGGAGGCAGGGTAATTGCATTTGCTTGATATTGTACAACAGAACAAATCCTCATATATTAGTTTTATTTTAAAATGTATAAAAGGTAACATTGTCACTGTTCAATCTTGACAGGTGTGTATATGTTATGTAACATACAATGACAAAAATACAACAACAGTAGTTTGTTGTATTTTAAAAAATAAATGCATCATAAAATAACATTCTAGGTCATTTGTAAGTAACACCTGAGAATTGTGGGTAAAAGTACTTACACTTGCTAATTACTAAATACCAGTAGATTATGCTTTTCTTATACTAGTTATTGTGCTGATGTCTTCACCAAAAGAAGATGCCTCTGCTCTAAACCATCAGCACATTTTCTCACGCATAATTTGCACTGTCAGAGATGCCATCCAATTTCTGTAATATCACTGACCTCAGTGCACTGTATCTGTAAAAACAAAAGTAGAAAAAAGATAAAAATGAATATCTTGTTGTATTGTTATAGGAACAAAGAATTTTGTGCTTGCTTACTTTCTTGTCAGTTTTAAAATCTCTCTCTCTTCTTCCTCTTTCAATTTCTTGATGAAACTGTCCAAAACGGGCATTTCAAACTTAATATACTGTGCAACCTGAAAGACAACGCATTAATGCATTAACCACTGTAATAGAAGCAATGAATGTTCTAAACATGAACAAAAATAGCACAGAGAACTTTTTTTTTATGTTTTTGAAAGAAGTTTCTTATCACCCATTTAGGCTGCATTTATTTGATCAAAAATACATTAAAATGTTGTGATATATTATTACAATTTTTAAATAAATATTTTAAAATATCATTTATTCTGTGATGGCAAAGATGAATTTTCAGCATCATTACTCAGTGTCACATGATCCTTCAGAAATCATTATGATATGCTGAGAAACCTTTCTTATTATTAGCAGTTTTGTACTGATTAATATTTTTGTGGAAACCATGATACATTTTTTCAGGAATCTTTGATGAATAGAAAGTTTAGAAGAACAGCATTTATTTGAAATAAAAATCTTTTGTAACATTATAATTGTAGTTTTTAGTCAATGTAATGTACCTTTGCTGTATAAATGCATTGATTTCTTTCTTTTTCAAAGAAAAAAGCATACTGACCTCAAACGTTTGAACTGTAGTGTATAAATATGTAATAGAAATATTTGTACCATTGTTACTCCACTTGGTAGGGTCCTAAAATAAGACTTGATATCTGGAAGTGACATTATTGTTTTCTATTTCTATATTTAGAACAACAGAATGAACGTTTGCCAGGGGAATCACATTCTGAATGACTTCTTGTGAACTTTGAAATACTCACATCGTATGTAATCTCTTCACCAAGGTCCTTTTCCATAATAAATATTCTGGCGATTTTTTCACATGGACCATGCAGGAGGCGAAATATCAAAGGGTATTCTGTGTCTTTAAGTTTTGTTCTCTCTGGGGACAAAAGATGGGGAAATGGCAGAATTGCAGAAATCCGCAGATTCAAAACACTAAACACTGTAAACTTAAGAATGACAAGCCTTACCGCCTGATGCATGCACTAGGTAGAGGGCAAACTCATCTGCCTTATTCTCAACCTGTAAAGAAGTACAAAACAGAGATGTAACGAGTAGTAAAGATCATCATATTCAGCTGAATTAGGGAAAACTTACCCGAAACTTATTAAGAAGCAGGTTGAGAACTTGATGTGTTGTTAAAGTGCTGTTCACTCGCACATTAGTCACTGATCCATATGATGGGGTAAAAACTGATGTCTGTAAAGAAAGGAGATCAAGTTCGGCAGCATTTAACTGTGATTGTTCAATCGTTCATAAATGATGTGGTACAAGATTAGTGTAAAATTTGGCAAATAACGTTTAAAAAAAAAAACAGGCCACAATAAAATTAATATAACGTACTGTACAATATACAATAAGTTATGAAAGGTAAGACAGTCTGTGGTGATAAATTGTTGTATGTCAAAGGCAATTACACTTTTGTTTCATTCAGATGTGTTTTAGCAGATACTTTTTTTCACAATAAATCAACAATAACTTGCAGTATACATGCATTCTTTTTTCTTATGTAAATATCACATTAATTTCAAATCAAAATAGTTGCAAAGCCAAAATTAGGTGCTTGTATTCTGAGCCATTTAATTAGCATAAGGCAACAAAATTACTTGCAGCCATAGAATGTTTTTAAAAATGTGTTTTTGTTTTAAAAAGATACATTACATTTTTCAACAGTGGCTGTAAAGACATTTATATTGTTACAAAAAAAATCAATTTAAAATAAACGTTGTTCTTTTGTTCTTTCTATTCATCAAATAATCAGTTTCAACAAAAATATTAAGCAGCAGTTAATTAAGCAACTGTTTTCAACATTGATAATAATAAGAAATGTTTCCTGAGCAGTAAATCAGCATATTAGAATTATTTCTGAAGGATCATGTCATGTGACCGAGAAGAATTCAGCTTTCAGCTTTGCCATCACTGGAATCTATTAGTACATTTGAATATATATTTAAATAGAAAACAGTTATTTTAAATTGTAATAATATTTTACAATTTTCATGTTTTACTATAATATATATATATAGACATCTCCACATCTGCAAAGGGACCAGGCCAGGCCAACTTATATAACCTTCGAGGACCATTTATGAGAGTGGCAGATGACAACAGATAACAAAAGCACAAGGTGCAGCCAAAGGGAAGGCCTGCACAGGAAAACATTGCCTCTCAACACCTGCATCCATCTCACAACCCTGATGTACAGCATAAACACTTAGACGATGGACACTTCCCTTTACAGATGCTGCTGTGGCACTTTATGAGAGCACCAGGCCCCTTGCCAGGCACAAGGAATGTTATCTTTCAGTGACCACTATTGTCCTGAGCTTGAAACATGGAAGATTTCCAACTCATCTCTGCCTTCTGCTCGAGAGGCTGCCCTGCTGTTCTCCAAGTGTCAGCTTTATAGATAGTCACAGTTCATGTTTAAATGTGCTTATTAAGAATAATAAAGTAAAATTACTTTGTGGTTATAGAAATGGCCATTGATGGAGAAGCGGTGTCTTTTTATTCTCTGTGAATCGGCAGAGTTGTGGATTTTAGATCTTCTTTGGATATTCACAAAGCTCGCATCACTTCTCGTTCTCAGCAGTTGAGGGATGTCCTCCTCAGCACTATCTACACCTGCGGCAGAACAGCAGTCAGAGACATGTGTAGGCTAATACAAAGATGAGATCTTTACTAGAGCGCTCCATGTCAGAAAAATGTTGGGAAAATTCAGTTATGTATTTAGTTCAGAGTTATAATCTATAACAACCTTCAATATGAAAAAAGAGCATTTAAAGATGTGTGGAGAGCTGGATCTTCTTCATACTCACTGGGTACAGGTGTGGCACTGATTTTGTTGTTGTTGGGCTCTGAACGAAACTGGTGTGAAAAACTGGCGTGTTCATCATTTTCATTCCTGTATACAACCAAAAAAAGTCTAATTGAATGATATCATGGCAAACTATAAGCTTTCAATGGATATTGCACAAAAATGCCTTCAAATGGAATAATGTCAATTATTGTTCTTATGTTCGTTTTCTGCAGTTGTTGTATGACCATCACAAGAGATCACACTACATAAGATTTTCTATTTAAATGAAGATCAAAAAATATTTGGAAAAAACATTATACTCCTAATTTGTGTGATTATATTATCCAACATTAAGCAGTATTGAATTTACATTAACATTTGATGGTAAGATATTGCACAATATTAACGTATAACACTTTTTTTTACTATAAATTAAGATTTTTCTATTAAATAATTGAAATTTTTCTTTGGAAATTCTGATTGATTGATTTATTTATCTGTGGTAGCTATTTAATATTATTATATAATACATTTACATTTATTCATTTGGCAGACGCTATTATCCAAAGCGATTTACAAGTGAGATAATAATGTAAACTGATTTTACTAACGTGATCACGATGACAATCTTCTTATGTTCACGTGCTGAATCCTTTTTGCTTCCAGCATCAAATCAAGGTCACCACAGCTTTGGATATGATACTTATGAGCTGATTAAAATTTCCATGATACAGATGAGTACTGCACGTGAGACCAAGACTAGTTCATCGCTAGTTCCTCTGTCAGTGAAAGATCACAACCGCAGCTTTCACCCAGTTTCACCCATGTGCCAGAATATTCCTTTCTAACAATGACCACAGGTCATCAACACAAGAATTACAGCTATGATAAAAAGTGCATTAAAGGTATAAATAGTTCACCCAAAAATGAACATTCTCTCTTCATTTACTCCCCCTCAAGTTCTTCCAAACCTGTATAAATGTGTGTACACAAAGGAAGACATTTGGAAGAATGTTTGTAACCAAGCAGATTTCGCCCTCCACATTGATTACTATAGGATTTTTTCTTCCTACTAAGGTAGTCAATTGGGGGTGAGATCTGTTTGGTTACAAACATTCTTTCAAATATCGTCCTTTGTGTAGAGCAGAACAAAGACATTTACACAGGTTTGGAACCACTTAAGACTGAGTAAATGATGACAGAATTTTCATTTTTGGGTGAACTATCCCTTTAAATCTCAAAGAAAATATTTATTGAATTTTAGGAAAAGTACAAAGCATTATCTATGATCAAATCTAAGCTGACTATGAAAGACAGGAGCAGCCATTTAACCTACAAAAAAAGCTATACACCCATAACAAAACCTGCCCTATGCATTGAGACATCTACAACTGAAATAATGAAACAAACAGATGGAGTTACGACCTAATGAAAGGAGACATGAGAGATCTGGGTGCGGTGTAGCAGCAGGATTCAGGGTGTTCCACCCACCTGCTGGACTCTGAGCTCTCCGACCTCCACGCGCCCGTGCAGGCATAGCGAAAACGCTCGTTGTCGTCGTGCATTTGGAGTCTGATTGGCCTCTTTAGGCCCCAGGAGATGTTGAGTAAACCCTCCACGATCAGCTCGCCCTCTTCCTGCAAGAAATAATAATAATCATCATTTACTCTTTTGTCAGAGGGAGGAAATCCTGCTGGCTCACGTCTCAGCTCGGTTTCAAGTGTACGTGCTGAAGAGGCAGTTGCAAACCACAGAAATTCAATTGAAGATGGTGAAGTTATGGAAAGTCACTTTGGGAGGAGTACAATACAGCACATGTACCCTGTTCAGACGGTAATTGTTTCTCAGGGGTTACGTAAGGTATTTTCACCCACCACCTATGTAAAATTTCCACATCTTTGAGTTTACAAGAAGAGATGAATACAAAACTCACTGTTTAAATACTTTTTGGCCACTGCGGAGCACCATATGATAATTGTTGAGCTTCGCTGTAATTTGTATGCATTTTTAAAGATACAACTATAGCGCATCTATCTTCCTATTTTTAACAGATATAAATAATCAAATAATGAATAGAATATTATTATTACATTAAATATGAATTTATTCTCATTATTCCATATTATGAAGTGTGATTCTGAACAATGATGTCCATTTAATTCAGTAATCTTAACTATCAGTAAATCCAATAGAAAAAAAAAGCATAATACATTTTTCATTCCCCCTCAGAAGTGTTGAATGGAAAATATTACAGTGCTGTAATACAGACTACAGTCAGCACTTTAACACACTTCAAACTGACATGACAAATGACAGAGTACAGCTCACATATTTCAAATAACTAAAAACAGGAAATTTTAGGTAACACTTCATTTTAAGGTGACAGTTATACATTACTACATGTACTTACAATAGTAATTACAGTAGATTATGCAAAATTACAAGTAGCTAACCCTAAATCAAAAAGTAGCCATAACTAGAGTAACAGTAAGTACATGTACTTAATTAATATTACTCAGTACTTATTTAAGTACAATGTAACTACATTGTAACTACAAAATAAAGTGTAACCAAATTACAAAATACATTACATTTTAAAATAACCGTTTTCTATTTCAATATATTGTATTTCACAAAGTTGTCATTACTGCAGTCTTTGTCACATGGTCCTTCAGAAAGCATTCTGGTATACTGATTTGGTGCTCAAGAGACATTTATTATTAATATTATTATTATTTACAGTTGAAAATGATTGTGCTGATTAATATTTTTGTGGAAACCATGATTTATTTTTCTTTGCTATATAACTGATAGATAGATAGATAGATAGATAGATAGATAGATAGATAGATAGATAGATAGATAGATAGATAGATAGATAGATAGATAGATAGATAGATAGACCGCATGCAAATCAGGCAGAAACGTGCCACTAAGGTCTTAATACTATCGCCTAAGTAGATAAGTCTCTTCTGTTCACATACAAACAACAATATCGTCTGACTACAGCATTTGACAGAGCTAAATATACCAGACAGATTAAACCGCAAGATTCAGGACAGCTGCTTAAAATAGCTTGTTGTAGCAGATGCATGTGACAGTGCCACAACCTTCTATTTATGTATGTTTAAAGGATTTACCTAATTCAATGACTTATCTTTGCTTGTAGCTGAAGGGTGAATATGAGGTGAGAAAACATACATTTACATTTTTAAATTTACATTACCACAGCGGCATTTCACCTCAAAACCCACAGTGCCACTTTAATTCAGCAAAACACAAAACCACCATGTTAAAGCAAACCCCCTCATGGTGATATTTACATAATTATATAGCTGCAAGAACTTGTGCCAACATCTCATTTAAATAGGCTATTTACTTTCTGAATTCACAGAAAACAATGTTTAATTCTCAGTTGTTCAGTTCATCCTCAACAGGAGATTCTTGTGCTTCTTGGACTCTTTAACTATATAACCATCCAAGGCAGGCACAAAGCAAGAGGTCAGAGCTGCAGCCCACCAGACCTCATCCCGCTGGATCTCTGAGGACCTGCTCTTCAACAAAAACCTGTGACCAAAATGAAAATCTGTAAATGTGTTGGCAGCTGTTGTAATTGTGAGTGAGTGTAGTCAAGTGTCGTGTAGGTGGAGGGCCAAGTGCTCTCAGGGTCTCATTGTTACTGCAATGTAAACATTCAGGGCAGCTGTGGTGCGTGCAGTCCCATTGGTCAGCTTCCTCTCTACTCTCTGCTCAGCACACACACACTTCCTGTCAGGCATGCAAGGTCAGAGCTTAGCTAAATTTAGTGCCTTGGCTTACAGTCCTTAACTGCCGTGGCCGTATAAAAGGAGTTGAGCAGCCTCTAAACCAGATCAAACCAAACACAGACACAACCTCTGCACAACAATCACCACTCTGAACCTAGAAGCTTGTCCTACAGGTAAATTTGGGATATCTGATCTACTGAAAGATTTATGTTTATTAAACATTCAACTAAATATTTCTTGACTGTCAAATGTCATTACAGATGTAGACTGCATAACTAACTATCGCTCATCTCTTTCCAGGATGAAACCCAGAAGATTACTCCTGTCTGTGGCTCCTCTACCGACAATAACAGAGTCGTATGAGGACCTCTCGCAGTCCCTGGATGAATATGTGAACTCCATTAAAGAACTGGCCCAGCCTGCTTGTGGCCCTTTGAGGATATCCAGGACTCACAGGTGTAAACCCGCGGGGAAGCATGCGGGCTCTACCTCAACGCCGCGCAGCGCTTCCCGGGCTCTGCAGCCCCGCCGCGCTTCCCTCGGCCTGGACGAGGTCACACTGCGGTTCAGCCCCCAGGTGGACTGCGGCGCTAAAGATCCACTGGACTGGTTGTTTGCACAGACGCACTTACAGTCACACAGTGAGAGTTTGCGCAGGACTGACAGCGCACCTGCTGCTTTGTGGTTACTCTAATGCGCCGGTGCGTAATGAAATGCTCATGGGAGGATAACTGAACATTTGATGGATGAACGCAATGGAGGATCTCATTAATTTATTGTCTGAACAGAATTTTTGTACAAAAATGCTGATGTTTACACCTTGTCATAGTCATGGTTTTCTACATTCAATGCTTTTTAAAATAAATTTAAAAAGTAAGCTGACTTCAAGAACGTTAATGTGTTCTTTACTATCTATCTGTGTATGAGTGTGTGTGTGTGTGTGTGTGTGTTTAAAACTGATGAACACAAAAGAAAGAAATTCTAATCTGAAATACAGATAATATGATCTAGAAATGTGTATTGAGCACTTATGATCTTGTGACAAGGGAGAAAAAAATGCAACATGAATAATAACAGATATATTATGGCAGTTTTATAGCTTCTAAATACTAATTTCATCTAATGCAGACAAAAAGCTTTCTGAGCACATTTTCACAGATCAGCAGCTTCCCACAGTATTAACTCTCAACTCTCAGTTATGCAAATAAAACAAGGCCAGGGGCTAAAACACAAAAGTAATTCTCTTTGCGGTTAGAACCACGTGTACTGCAGTTTCAGGTCCGCAAGGCAAGAGATGGCAAGTTTGTTAGATCAGTGCGGGGGGTGGGGGTGGGTGGGGCGTAGCTTGTCCAAATCAATATATTAAAATAATTTAAATATTCCAATTATTCTAAAATTTGACTTTTTTTGAAAGTATGTAAGGTTAGTGTTATGGATGTAAATATATTTGTAAAGAATGTTTACATCATAGCTCTCGTAATTCATATGAAATTCTTACAAACTTGTTAATAAATGTATTTGTAGGTAAATGTCGGTATATATTTTTGAATGGCGCGGTCGTGGAGCTTTTGCAATGTTTCGGGGGGGCCTTACCCCTCTTAAGTTTTGGAAGCTCTGTGTTAGATATAAGCTCAAGTCTAGTTATGAAGCGACCTCTGTTGGCTGCACGTAACTTTATAGCGCTGAACAGTACCAGCAGAGGGCGCTCAATGAATGTTCTGATTCTGATACTGACCTGCTGAGGACACAAAGGAAAATATCTTTTCATAGTTTCATTTTAATAGCTTTTTAGTGGCTTCCAGTGTTTTCCAACCATTTCTATCGCACTGGTAGGCCTATCTCATGAAAAAACTCAGCATGTGTAAATCCATGGTTGACTGTACAGAAAAGACAAAAAATAATCTAAAATGTGTGAACATATGAGTTTCTTTCTGTTCAAAAGGGTATTTTTTTTTAATTCAAAGCTTGATATGTAGTCTACTAAAAGAGGGAAAAAATACAATAAAAATCATTCTTTCAAAGATGTGATGCACAGTCACAGACCTAGCAATTACAGTTTTTTTTTAAGATGAGTTTTTCTGTAGTTTTTATGACTGGTAGGTGCACCCAGATTCCTGAACGTTGCCTAAAATGGCGCGTTTTATTTATTTTATTTTATTTTATATTTTTCCTGAGTAAAACTACGTGGGCGGTCACTCGGTTCTGCTGAGTCTAATCTCATAAAAAAAGTCTAAACAAACAGCAAGAAGCAATGTGACTGGAATGTGATCTTGCACTAAAGTGCTTCTACTAAAGTTTACCTCTAGGAGCCGTTTATGAACAGTAGGTTAGGCTGGTTAAAATAACAAAAACAAATTCATCTCATGGCAGTTACTCGGCTAGCTGGACCAACCTGACTGTCTGCAGAGGATGTTGGCAGAAAAGGAAGAAAGTAATTTATCATGTATCATGAGTCCTCAAAAAATATATTGGGAACTGGTAAATCATTTTATTCACTGTATTTTTTCAGAATACACAGCTAATTTTGAATGACCATGGACGGAGAGAAATGCTTTTTGGGTCCAGATGGTGTATTTACTTTTTTTTTATTTATTTTTTAAAGTTGTTAACTGTTCCCATGCAGGTTATCAGGATAATCTCACAACAACATTTAAACACAAAGAACACTGCTCACCCCAAAAACTGTCCATACTTACCATACTACCTTCATACAAAGAGAGGGTGGTGGGGGAGTCCCCTATGGGCCTTCTATAGGCTCCTGCAGTCCATCACAGTTACTCATTTTCCTTTCAGCACTCTCACTTTTCCCTTGAACCTTTCTTGATCTTGCGCAATGTGTCTATTATCTGTATCTGTACTTATCTGTAGAATCTCTCTCTATACAGGTATTGCCTCACAATACCCATGACTTAGCATCATGTGATCATTTTCAATACAACAAAACCTGAGAATTGTTGAAATGCCCTCAAGGGTACTTTGAAGTGGAATCAATACAGTACTAAGGAATGTGTCACTACACATTTATGTCGACTATCACAAACACTTACATTTCATCACTTAGATCCTAGATCCCTTATCAGCAGTAAATCATTCCAATTCAACAATATTTTCAACATTAATAATTATAAAAGATAAGAGTAAGATGAAGAAATATGAGAGTATGAGTTCTTCATGTAGTCACATGAGTTATTAAGTAAACATTTCAGACAAAGAAAAACAAAAAGACAATCATAGACAAATAAAAGACATACATGCTCTTAAGCACTGAACTTGGTTTTCCAGTTTGCATTATGTACTATTAATATTATCTATATTAATGGGAAAACTCCCTAATCCATTTATGGCACTTAATTACAAGTGTATATTACAAGTTGTTATCGCTCAAAATAATTGAAAACCAGTTATTTTAGACACTATGTCTGTCTGAGTAGTGGAAAATCTCTTTACTTTCACTTTTGTACTGACTGAGGTTAAACTTGTTCTGGAACACAAAGCAGCCTGGAAGAATTTCCCAGAAACTGTAAGAGATCCAACTATTCATAACAGACAGACTGCGTCCTGTCTGCTGACAGATCAGACCAACCCTCCGATTACAAACTAACTTTGAGATGAAATTAGAAATAATTAGAAGGCTTTTTTCACTGTTCATTAACAGGAACAGATAGTAAATAATTAGTAGATAGTTTAGCGAATAATTACATCCCTTCCCATGACCTTTGCAAGTGGCCTCAGTGTGAAAACAGATAGAAAGCCTCGTTCACCAGCTGTGTATTTGTGTTTTCATCCATATATCATGATTCATAAAAATGTTCACAATTAAATATAATCCCAATGTTGAACAAAATTTCGAGCAATTTCCATCAGAAATATATATATATATATATATATATATATATATATATATATATATATATATATATATATATATATATATATAAACAATTTTGACATTGATACCATGGGGGAAAACTGTTATATAGATATTTTTAACATTATCTCACAATTTGGCAGCAGGTATATTAGGCTGCTGTCACTTTAAAACCTAACGCATGGATCCATTATACTGTTACACGTTTTCTCTCTCAACTGTTTATGTTCACTTAAAACATAAGTGACTGTGTTTACGTGAATACTCTCCAAGACCAGCATTTTGACATTATTTTGTGTGTATTTGACTATTTAAGCACAATAAGAAGCGAAATATAACTTAATTTAGCACTGATAGGCGGCTTTATGTGCGCTCACTTTGGATGTGAATCAGGAAAATTATGTGCAAATACGCGCAAAACCATGCCAAAATGCAAGTCCTGTAACACCAACAACATTCATCCAGTGTAAATGAAATGAGTAAGTGAGGGGAGGCGGGTTTGTGTGTGAACTCGCTGTCGGAGAGTGCAGCTGGCATCGTGTATCTATTCTGCAGAAAATTAAGGGACTTGTTGGTTCTATGCATTGATTTTGGATTTTGAGATGTGGCCATTGCTCTCAAAAGTGAAAAAATTAAAAAATGTCACAAGAGATAACGTCTCGGTTACGTATGTAACCCTCGTTCCCTGAGGGAGGGAACGGAGACGTACGTCAGAACTGAACCGACGAATTGGGATATCGCACGAGAGCCCTATCATCTTCGAGTGTAAACTAAACGAGCCAATGAAGATTGGTGTGCGAGCTTTCGCGTGCCGCACTCCGCCCCCGCGAGCGGGTATAAATACGGAAGCGGCAGCGCTCGCACTTTGTTTTTCGCTGAGGAGACGAGCAGTGGTCCGCGCTCAGCGGAGTACAGGAACTGTGGCGACGGGACGTACGTCTCCGTTCCCTCCCTCAGGGAACGAGGGTTACATACGTAACCGAGATGTTCCCTTTCAGTCGGTCACGTTCGACGTACGTCAGAACTGAACCGACGAATTGGGATCCCTAATAAAACGCCACAGTTACTGACCCCCTCCAGCGCCCAACGTAAGTCGCAGCATCCCGGCGCGCACTAGGGACGGAGAAGGGACCGGACCTACGCCAGGGAAGTCTACTGCTGTTCCGCATGACCCACTCAGTAAGACTTGGATAACACTGGGAAAGCGTGCCCACTGGGGACGCTGCGGAGACCACAACCTACCCGAAGGGAGGAAATTTACGTGGGAATGTACATATGGACTGGCCGTGGGCAGTGCACATATGAAGTCCCTGGGATTGCTCCGGCCTAGGTAGGGGGGAGACACATCTAGCAGGGACAGCAGAGCGGGCTCTGCTGAGGGAAAGACACGGGCTTACAAAGGAAGGCTACCGTGGACATTACACATATGGGACCGCCGTAGGGGTCACAACATATGGAACCCAGCTTAGCAGAGGCAGTATGCGTGCTTAAGCCTAGCAACGGACACTCCGCAATGTCCGGAGCCGCAAGGGGTGGCGGAGGACTCAACAGGGTTCGCCAACTGGGGAACTCACTGGAGCAATAGACGCACGTATCCGGCCCAGCGGGCAGGAGTGGCGTATGCAAGCGGACACTAGAAAGGGTTCTTCGCGCTACCGGCCAGTAGGGGCGAGTAGACGGGAAGATACCGATTCTACACGAAGGCTATAGAATCTAGCGAACGTGTTGGGTGTCGCCCAGCCCGCAGCTCTACATATATCTGTCAGCGAGGCGCCGTGAGCCAGCGCCCAGGAAGAGGCTACCCCCCTAGTGGAGTGAGCCCTCAACCCGAGCGGGCAAGGCACGCCTTGGGACTGATAAGCCAAGGCGATGGCGTCCACTATCCAGTGGGCCATCCTCTGCTTGGAGACAGCCTTTCCCTTCTGCTGGCCTCCGTAACAGACGAAGAGCTGGTCTGAGGTACTGAAGCTTTGAGTTCTGTCCACGTACAGACGCAGAGCACGGACGGGACAGAGCAAAGCCAGGGCTGGGTCTGCCTCCTCCGAGGGCAGCGCTTGCAGGTTCACTACCTGATCTCTAAAGGGAGTGGTAGGAACCTTGGGCACATATCCGGGCCGGGGTCTCAAGATAACATGAGAGTTGGCCGGCCCGAATTCCAGGCACGATTCGTCAACCGAAAAAGCGTGCAGGTCCCCTACCCTCTTGATGGAGGCCAGTGCAGTCAGGAGAACCGTTTTAAGTGACAGAATCTTTAACTCTGCTGACTGCAAAGGCTCAAAGGGGGGTCCCCGGAGAGCTGTAAGCACCAGGGACAAGTCCCAAGAGGGTATAGAGAGTGGGCGAGGCGGATTCAGTCTCCTCGCCCCCCTCAGGAACCTGACGATTAGGTCATGCTTCCCCAGCGACTTCCCTTCAACTGCATCGTGATGTGCGGCGATAGCGGCAACATACACTTTTAGGGTGGAGGGAGACAGCCTTCTCTCCAGACCCTCTTGCAGGAAGGAAAGCACTGACCTGACCGAGCAAGATCGGGGGTTCTCCTGGTGAGAAGAACACCATTCGACGAACAGGTTCCACTTCAAGGCATAGAGGTGCCTCGTAGAGGGAGCTCTAGCGGAAGTGATGGTGTCTACCACTGATTGGGGTAAGCCACCTAGAACCTCCGCGTCCCGTCCAGGGACCAGACATGGAGATTCCAGAGGTCCGGACGTGGGTGCCAGAGGGTGCCCCGTCTCTGAGTCAGAAGGTCCTTCCTCAGAGGAATGGGCCAAGGAGGTGCTGTCGCGAGGAGCATGAGTTCTGAAAACCAGGTCCGGTTGGGCCAATACGGCGCAACTAGCAGGACCTGCTCCTCGTCCTCCCTGACTTTGCACAACGTCTGTGCAAGAAGGCTCACTGGGGGAAACGCATATTTGCGGAGGCCCCGGGGCCAGCTGTGTGCCAGTGCGTCCGTGCCGAGGGTGCCCTCGGACAGGGAGTAAAACAACTGGCAATGGGTCGAGTCCGGGGCGGCAAACAGATCTATCTGAGCGGTCCCGAAGCGACGCCATATCAGCTGGACCGCCTGGGGATGGAGTCTCCATTCTCCCGGAAGCGGAGGCTGCCGTGAGAGCTCGTCGGCTGCACGGTTGAGCACGCCTGGGATGTGAATGGCATGAAGCGACCTCAGATGCTTCTGACTCCATAGGAGGAGATGGCGGGCGAGTTGTGACATGCGACGGGAGCGTAGACCGCCCTGGTGGTTGATGTACGCTACGGTCGCAGTGTTGTCCGTACGGACCAGTACGTGCTTGCCTAGTAGCAGCCCTTTGAGACAGCCCAGCGCAAGACGTACTGCTAACAGCTCGAGGCAATTGATATGCCAGTGCAGTTGAGGCCCCGTCCACAGACCTGAAACTGCATGCCCATTGTACGTGGCCCCCCACCCGGTGGACGAGGCATCCGTGGAGACGACAGCATGCCTGGACACCTGTTCCAGGGGAACTCCAGCCCGCAGGAACGAGGGGTCGGACCACTGAGTGAGGGTACGACGGCAGTTCGGTGTAATTGCCACACGGAACGTACCGCGTTGCCACGCCCATCTCGGGACTCGGCCATGAAGCCAGTGTTGAAGCGGCCTCATATGAAGCAATCCGAGCGGCGTAACTGCGGCTGCGGATGCCATATGCCCCAGGAGCCTCTGAAATAATTTCAGTGGGGCCGCTGTCCTGCTCTTGAGCGTACTCAGGCAGTTCAACACCGACTGGACGCGCTCCTCGGTGAGGCGCGCAGTCTGGCTGACCGAGTCCAGTTCCATACCGAGATAAGAGATCCTCTGCCCGGGGGCGAGTTTGCTCTTGTCCCAGTTGACCCGAAGACCCAACCGGCTGAGGTGAGCTAACACCAGGTCCCTGTGTTCACACAACTGCTCTCGCGAGTGAGCTAGGATCAGCCAGTCGTCGAGATAGTTGAGGATGCGATTGCCCTGTTCCTTGAGCGGAACAATGGCCGCCTCCGCAATCTTGGTAAAGACACGGGGCGACAGGGCCAGCCCGAAGGGTAGGACCTTGTACTGATATGCCTGACCCTCGAACGCAAACCGTAGAAAGGGTCTGTGTCGAGGAAGAATCGAGACATGAAAGTACGCGTCCTTCAGGTCGATCGCTGCAAACCAATCTTGGGGACGGATGCACTCGAGAATGCGTTTCTGCGTCAGCATCTTGAACGGCAGCCTGTGAAGGGACCGATTTAAGACTCGCAGGTCCAAGATTGGCCGTAACCCACCGCCTTTCTTGGGTACAATGAAGTAGGGGCTGTAAAACCCTGACCTCATATCGGCTGGAGGGACCGGCTCTATTGCGTCCTTCGCCAGTAGGACTGCAATCTCCGCCCGAAGTACAGGAGCATCGGTCGCATTTACGCGAGTAAAATGGATGCCCCTGAAGACCGGGGGACGCCGGGCGAACTGAATCGCATAGCCGAGTCTGATCGTGCGGAATGAGCCAGCGGGACGGGCTGGGAAGCGCTAGCCAGGCTCCCAGACTCCGCACCAGCGGGACCAACGGCACAACAGACGTACCCGCGGGGGGCAGCGAGGCGGAGCCAGGGAACCTGACTCGGACGGCAGAGCGGCCCGAAGTGAGGTTTGGCTCCGCAGAGTGACAGTGCGCGTGGGAGACGGCACGAGGGCGGCCTCGACCAGCACACTGCCCTCTGCTGGCGAAATGAGAGGGGGCTGAGGGTGGCCAGGCATCGCGTGACACACCGCCAGACGCGCCCTCTTGTGACCCAGAGGAAGTGGAAACTGCTCTTTTATTGAAAATGTGGGTACCGCTGGACTCCGGGGAGCCAGCGGCGGAACAGAGAGAAAAGGAAACAAAAGATTCTCCACCCGGCCCTCCTCCGGGGGAGGGAGCGGTGCCTTCACCGTCTCCCGAGAAGCAGCTCCAACCTCCTCCAGGTCGCCCGTCTCAGGACCGCTTTCTGGTTCGTTTGCCACCTGGCTTGGCTGCAGGCTGAGCGGGCTGGGCACCACGTCTGCGACCGGCTCCCTGCGGTCTGCTGGGTGAAGGCTGCTGCTTTGCAGACTTCGCAGGGGCGGAGGACGGCGCAGGCGGGCGCCCTCGGCGACGAGCAGACGAAGAGGCCGCCGCCGACGGCTGGGTGGAGGCAGCAGCTGCACGCCGGGGCAGGACATGCTTCAGGGCCTCCATCTGCTTCTGTGCAGCCGAGAACTGTTGGGCGAAGCTCTCGACCGTGTCGCCGAATAGCCCAACCTGGGACACAGGGGAGTCCAGGAACCGATATTTATCGGCCTCCCTCATGTCCGCCAGGTTGAGCCAGAGATGGCGCTGCTGAACCACCAACGTGGCCATCGCCTGACCAACCGAGCGTGCAGTCATCTTCGTCGCCCGGAGGGCGAGGTCGGTGGCAGCTCGCAGCTCTTCCACGAGCTGTTGGTCAAGATCGCCCTGGGGCATGTCACGAAGTGCCTTGGCCTGGTAGACCTGCAGCAACGCCATGGCATGCAGGGCAGATGCAGCCTGCCCACAGGCTCTGTAAGCCTTGTCCGTTAGGTTGGACGAGAACTTACAGGCCCGGGACGGGAGGCGCGGGTTACCCCGCCAGTTGGCTCAACTGGGGGGGATCCCCACGTACCCCTTGGCTGCACCGCCATCCAGGACGGTGAAGGCGGAGGAGGGACCCGACCGGTTTCGGACAGAAAAAGGTGTCCTCCACGATCAAGTCACCTCCTCATGCACCTCCGGAAAGAAAGGAACCGGGGCAGAGCGCTGAGAACCAGCACGGGCTGCCCCGAGAAAACCAATCGTCCAGCCGGGAGGGTTCGGGACACGGTGGAGGGTTCCACTCGAGCCCGACACTCCCGGCGGCCCGGGCAAGCATGGCTGTCAACTCTGGATCGGGCTCGGAATACGCCACTCTCCCAGAAGGAGGCAGCGCACCCGAGCCTTCATCCCCAGAGGACTCAAACCCGCCTTCCGATGCCGCGATCGACATCTGATCATCAGCCAGCGCACCAAAAGAGACGGCTGGTCGCTCAAGAGAGGGACCAACGCGCTCCTCTGGCATCACCACGGGTTGCGGCGTGTATGAGGGACCAGGGGCCCACGGAGACTGGCTCGGCGGGGAAGCCCTGACCGTGATCCTCAGATCTCCCGGTCTATCCACGGAAGTAGCGACCCTCTGGGGGGCGCTAGATCGGGGGATAGGGACGGGGGCTTGGCCTTGAGAACCAAGGTAAGCAAGCCGCGATCTCAACACCGCGATAGTCATGTTCCCACAATGAGAACATGAACTATCCACAAAAGCTGCCTCAGCGTGCTGAACGCCCAAACACGTGATGCAGCGATTGTGCCCGTCAGCTGGTGACAGGGAACGACCGCATCCAGCAGCGCACGAGCGGAATGACATCTTGAAAAAGACGCACTCAACGCTCGTGAAGGAAATTGAAGCTCTTTTAGAATGTGCTGAAGCGCACAGGGAGTCACCGTGGCGCTGCTGCAGGTATCAGCAGACCAGCAGAGCGCACTCAATCCGGCCGAAATCGCAACCTTTACTTCACTCTCTGCTCAGGTTGCTGTGATAACAGCAGTTTGTTTTTGGCCGTTGAAATCGCGGGATCGCTGACGCGCCTTCACACCAACACCACTCTTCAACAGCTCTCGTACACTCTCCGATGCTGCAGCTTGAAAACTGCACGGCTCCGAAGCGAAAGACAAAGTGCGAGCGCTGCCGCTTCCGTATTTATACCCGCTCGCGGGGGCATTTAGAAAATAAATACGGTGAATTTCCATTTCTTTCTGACATAAAGGGACAGCAATAGATTACAGTGAAGATTAACCCAGTATGTCAAAATAAATATTTATTAATCTTTCATTCTCTACATTATGTTATGTCTATATTTACTTGTAGCACACAAACTATTTTTTTTTTTAACTAAAAATGTTACTTTTTTAACAAATTATAATATTAATATGGGCTATCTATATATTATTCATTATTCAATCAATAGGAAAATAATTTGTGACCCAACAATAAGTATTTCAGAGTAACAGAAAAATTATGACAGTAATAATAATAGTAAGAAGAAGAAGAAGAAGAAGAAACAATGATAGTTTATAATGTTGTTATAGATCTGGGATGCAGTCAATCATATGTCATATATTTGTGTTTCAGTAAGGATAATGATACATTTGCCAAGAGACAAACAGCTCCGCTAAGCATTCACTCCAATGGCTCACTCCCTGAAATCCCATTATGAGACAATAGCCTTTTTTACTCACATGACTCAACTCTAAGTCAGTTTAGATCTATTAATCACTAACTAGGAAAAACAAAGGATTTGATTCAGATCCACAGTTAGTTTCACTTTCTGTGAAGTTGCATACCTCACGGATGCGAAGCTGAAAGCTTTTTCCCTCGTGGTAGCAGTTGTACGTTTTTAGAAGGGACAAAATATCAGACCTGAAAAAGACATAAGGTGTTACATTGAGGGCTTTTAGTTGGGAGGTGTGTTTCTAATGTTCAGTGTGTATCAGTGGAACTGTTACTTTGCAATAACTTTCTCCTCATTCAGCCTCACATAGGAAATCTTGTCAGGATCCATGGTGCGGTTCCCTCAATAGAAAGACTTTCAGCTAGAGAAGAGCAAGACAAGAGAGAAAGGAAGAAGAAAGAGATTAGTTAATAATATAGAATAATAAGTGAATGATTAACAGAGAACAGGATTATATTATGTGTTATGTGACTTGTGATCCACATGAGTCACCACTAATGTGCAGGAGTGAAAGTAATCGTAGGAATGAGGGGAAATGGATGTTTTTCAGACCTTCTGAAAGGTCACAAAATAATACTACGTTTTTCAAGGGAAAGTTTTGGAATCTTCACTTTGTTTTGTTATTTGTATGAATACAAATCATAGTGATCACTTCTGATGAGCTCAAAAAAAAAAAAAGAAGAAAGAAATAAAAACACCATAAAGCTATGGTAAAATCTTCCCCTTTATTGCAGGTCTGATCTTATTTTCTACTTATTTTGAATCTGGGATAGATGCGGATGAAATTCCCCTAAAAGATAGGAAAGTTTTCTGTGAAAACTTTTTTATCCGTAGAACACTGGCTTGATCCCGTGGGAGTGGCGACAAGGCACAGGAATTTCCAAGAGTAGCAACAGTAGGGAAGTCCCTCATAGAGAGTATAAATGAGGGCAGGCCATTCAGCACTTACACACAGAAACGCTCTCATCATGACGCTGATAGCGTATGCTTTGTTGGGTTTGAACCTCAGTATTCTTCTAACAGGTGAGTGTAAGAGAACAGATGAACTAGATTCCTCTAAAACAGTAACATCTATGCAAAACTTCTTTAACTTATTTTATGCAAAAAATATTTTAATTATAAAGCTTTCTTTTTTTTGAAGTAGTTGCTTGTGCTCACTAAGGCTGAATTTATTTAATAACATAAAAACAGTAATATTGTGAAACATTTTGACTTAACTTTATTTTAAATAACAGCTTTATTTTTAAATATATTTTAAAATCTAATTTATTCCTGCGATGGCAAAGCTGAATTTTCAGCAGCCATTACTCCAGTCTTCAGTGTCACATGATCCTTCACATTAGTTTTTTTGCTGCTTAATATTTTTGTGAAAACCATGATTCTTTATTTTTTAGGACTCTTTTATGAATAAAAAAATTATAAGAACAACATTTTATTTTAAATAGAAATCTTTTGTATCAAAATATTAGTTACAAGACTTGATATAGATATTTACTGTAACTTTAGATTAATTTAATGCTTCCTTGCTTAGTAAAATTAATAAATGGTCATTTAAAAATCATTTAAATAATTCATTTCTTTTAAAAACAACGGCAACACTTTAAAATAAGGTTCGTTAGTTAACTTTAGTTAACATGAACTAATAATGAACTGCACTTATGCAGCACTCATTAATCTTCGTTAATGTTAATTTCAACATTTACTAATACATTATTAAAGTCTTGTTAACATTAGTAAATGCACTGTGAACTAACATGAACAAACAATGAACAACTGTATTTTCATTACCTATCATTAACGAAGGTTATTAATACAGTAACAAATGTATTGCTCATGGTTACTTCATGTTAGTTAATACATTAACTAATGTTTAACTAATGAACCTTATTGTAAAGTGTTAGCAAAATAACAACCCCAAACTTTTGAGCTACATCATGGCTTTTAATTCATTTGTCCTTTTCTATTTTACAGTTCAAGTGGTAGAGAGTCAACATGTTCCAAAGACCTGTCAGTGTCCACGGGTCAAAGAAAAAGTCCAGACACCATTTTCAGATTTCAAAGTCACTCCAAAAGGACCAGGATGCTTCCAGGATGAGATCATGTAAGTAGTTCACATACATATTACTTCATAAGCTTCAAAATGTACGTGCACCATTTGGTTTACATGTTCTGTCATTCTCTGTACTTTTCATTAGAGTCACACGGAAGAAGAACAATAGACATGTGTGTCTCAGTCCGGATAGTAAGCAGGGCAAAAGACTTCTGCAATGTTGGCAAAGGTAAGAGAGTGTTATCACTGAATGAGTCTGTAAACTAAAGCACAGCATATCCAAACATCACTCACTCTCATAACATCTCCAAATATTAACTGCATGTCTTAATCTGCTTGATCCATCTGTTTTTCTTTTCTTTCTTTTTCAGGATGCAAAGGGATGGCAAGGACAGTAAAGAATGTTTACGACGACAGAAGCCCAGGCAAAAAAAACCACGAAGGCAAAGGAAGAGGATGCAGGCAAAATCCAAGAAGGTCACATCTTAACCTCAAATACTAGCCAGATGGAGGCAGAGAACCTAAGAGATTACCAGAAGAGAATACTGTACAAAGCCTGTGCTTTGGCACTGCTGTACTTTAGTATGCACAGCCCAAGCCAAGGACATTGAGAAAAGGCTGAAATCAGAGGAGTGCACATGTGAATGGAGGCCAAAGGAACAGCATATAATGAAGGCATGTTACAACAGGGACAGTGCCACATGTTATGCAGGGATGAAGTGAGCTCTGCCCCTGCTACGCAAGTCTAACGTATAGGCCAGTTTAAAGATGTATATTTATGTTTGTTATAATTATATGTATTCAGTGATTACCTGAAAAATGTATTTATACAGTTTAATATAAAATAACATTTATATAATAAACATGAAATATCACACAAAAGGAGAACTTCAATGTCTTTCTACTTTCTTTTTTTCTCATGATGTTGACTGAATTCTGTCATACAGTTCAACAGCTGGACAAATATATAAATGTTTCTATAATATATAAAATGACATATATTTTTAATACACATTTATGCAATTTAAATAATTTTTAATTATAATTTAATTTTTCCGCCAAATATTCTGGATTGGGATACAAACAAAGTATCATGCCTAAGGTCAAGGTTCCCAGAATTATTGAATACCCATAAATTTTATAATATATAATATAATATAATATAATTTATATGATGCCACATGAAGCACGTTATCTGAAAAAAAAAGTAAATGCATTGTCTATTATGTTTTTTAAACATCTGGTATGACTATTTTATATGGAAATTAACAAATTTTGAAGTAAAATTTAAGCGTTTCATTATATTATAAAAATTCCAATTCAATTCCTAAAGATTCATTTCTACTTGATCAAATCCATAATATTACTTGATGGTTGAAGTTTTAAATATATAATATAATATAACATATATGATGCCACAAGAAGCACACAGTTATCTGGAAAAAAAATGTAAATGCAATGTCTATAATTTTTTAAACATCCGGTATCACTATTAATCCATTAATAAAAGTCATGGAAAAGTCTTGGAAATTCATTGGTAAAAATGTGTGGAAACTCTTCAGTATGAACAATTAATCTTAAATGGAAAATCTTCCTGAACCATATATCCACTGATAAGCACTGAACAATAGCGTCCCAGACCACAAAAGCAAGGTGAGTACACAGGTGTTGAGAAATCACTCTTCTTCTTTTAAGCATTTACTTGAAATCATGTGACTCGGATCCTGCTTAATATGGCAAAACAGGAAATGGATAAAGGAGGGAAAGTGAGTGAGAAAAGCAGCACAGTTCTGTGCAGACTCATAGAAGACACATAGAAGAGCCATTCTTGTGAGTGCAGATTTTAGTGAAATGGCTTTCAGGACAAATATCAGTCTCCTGCTCCTGCTCTCAGTCTGCTTACACTTCATGACAGGTACAGTAACGTCTAAAGACTTAGCAGGACTGTTTACAGATTTCCATCAGATGTTGATCATGAAGGTGATGTGGGACACATGGCATTATGTTTCTGGTTTCGTTTTCAGAAAACAGGACCGCTGCAATATCCATTCGAGAAAAATGCGAGTGTATTGAACAGACTAACTCAGTGCAATGGAGAAAAATCACAGACTACAAAATCATAGAGAAAGATCCTCTCTGCAACAAGGTTCAAATCATGTGAGTAAAGATCATCATTCCAATTCCAAATTTTTTGAATATGTAGTGCTCCCTAAGATTTATGAATCAACTGGATTGGAGTGAAGCTTCCAAAAAACTTAAAAGGATCTTTGATATATTTTAGAAAGCAGTTGTCTAAAATACTTTTGCAGAAATCACGTCTAAATTAGGTAATTGAGTCACACCTTCTGCAGAGCATGTGCTTTGAACTCAAATCATCTATCGCCCTCATGTCGCTGAAACTCACATTACTTTTTTTTTTTAAGTGTTACATCGCGTTACTCTAGCATTTTTGAAAATGCGTAGTGATCACTGCCTGTCTAATTGGCAAACTGAGCAAATGAACTCTCAAAAAATGTGCACAAAACCTATAATATTCAGGAACCTGCAGTACTTTACTGTAGAATTAATTTACTGTAATTAACGTGCAATTATATGTTTTGAAATCCAGTTCATTATTAACAGTGTGTGAGGATATTACACAATATCTCATGTTGAGGCACATCATGAGTTGAGATCATTTATCTGATGGGAAGCCCAAAGCTAGGTTGTGCCAAAATTTTGCATCATACTGAATTCAAATTATTTGAATTTGGGCATGAGTGGGCATGATATGAGAAATAATACAACAGAATTCTTTCTCAAGAATCTCTGATAATATTAGCTCCGCTACAGCAAGATCTAGTGAATACAAATAGATTGGGACAATTTTTGATCATTTTTTAACTCGTATTTTGATGCCAAATGGATTATCCCCTTACAAAATACTTTAATACAATACTTTAAATACACTACAAAGAGAAAAACGTAAGAAATATGAAATATTTCTCAAAAGGACCAGCTAGAATTTGACTTTTGAAGAAGGACTTGGCTATAATAAAACAAAGCTAATAATTTTAAATTAATAATTAATTTTAGAGTTCAATTGAAGTGATATGAGCAAATGCCTCAGATCAAAAGTTATGTATCTTATAGCAGCTTTCAGTGGTTTGCTCACATTTGACAACAGACTGATCTCCTCCACAGACTTCAGCTGCAAGGTAAACAAACTTGTCTAAATCCAGAGTCCAAGCAGGGGAAAAAACTGCAAAGATGCTGGAAAAGGTACGTGAACAACAGCTTCCCTATAAGACAATTTTACTATTATTTATAATTAATCCACTCATTACTGATTTAGAACCTCATCAGCAATTTCAATAAAGTGAAAAACACTGCCATTCTGTGGCAGAAGTAAATACTACCATGATAATTCTTATGGATTAACTAGCTCCCCTATATACAAAATCTATACTTTTATAGTTTAACATTCAATACTTTAAAAAATGTAACATTATCTTTTTAAAAATAAAAATAAAAATAGATGTTATATGTACTAGAAGCCTTACATTATACAGATTGTACATAGTTGCCGATGCTTTTAGGGATGATTGATTCAGAATAAATCTGGTGAATTTGAGGTGTTTATGCTGCCATTAATGGTGTGCATTGATTTAGGGTTGAGAATGTTTTGCTGGCTCAGCTTCTCAAGCCTCCCTAATAATTAACCCCCTTCACTGTTCTATTGTCCAGGATTAAATTCAACATACGGAAGAAGAAGGTCTGCCTCGTGCTCAAGAGGAAAAATGGACCAAACCGTCCCAAGAAACATTAACTGAACAGTTCTTACCTATGACTATGTTCCTGTGCTTCATCATTTACCCTGCCTGTCCTTTATTTGCACAAATTATATATCTGAAATATGTATATATATTGTTTTTATACTGCTCATTTCTAATAAAACCTTTGAAAAATTGTATGGTATTTGTGTATTGCATCGATAGGTAGCCTGTATCATTTCATACACATTTTTGAAATTGAGCAAACTGACAGAATTAAAAAAATTAAAACAATACAAATTATCAGAAAGTGTCCCAATTGACCTGTATTCACCCAACTAAAATAAACAAAATGGCTCCTATTCAGTGAAGGAAAATAATTTGAATATTCTATGAACTAACCCAACCTTTGTCTATGGCCATCCTCATTCATTATTAATCATGCCATTTTAGTCTCATGGCAAGAAAACGCCTTTCAAAGAGAAAAAAACATATACACAATCTACTGTGTCCACAAAAAAGGATCACACTTATAAAATGCATTAGGCTGATTTAAACACAAGAGGTCCTGTCTAGAGATGCTCCCCACCTGCATAAAGAAATTGCATTGTGAAGCCCCCCTGCCCACCCAATCAATTACAGCAAAGCAGCTGTGAGTCTCAAGCATACAGCCATTAACCTCTGCTGGATTTCTGTGTGACTCTTTTGCAGAAGTTGGACCGACACAGGAAAAATGCAAAGTTTAAACATAGGCTACATTTGATTTGCTTCTATCATGAAAAGGAAAAGTGCACATATAAAAACATCACAATGCTGGTTCCCATCTGTCAGAAGGTTCACTCAGGTAACCTACAGTTTGTTTTGACAGCTTTATAAAGACACACCTCACCTGGGAACAGTTTCAGAAAAAGCCTAGGTAGCCATCAAAAGAAGACAGCAGTGCATACAGCTCACCTGCAGAATTACTCAGAGTAAACACATCAAATAAATCCCTTTCCATTAACAATGCACTCTCAACTAGGGAACGTATATTCTCTATTTCCTTGCATATTGTCTCCTTACCATCTCATGAAGCGCAGTCCCTTTGTAAGAGCCGTTAGAACCCAGCTGTTTTGTAAGACACAACGTCTAATCTTCCACTCTACTCTTCCACTTCACCCTGCTGCTTCCTCAGGGAATAGACGGTCAAAATAATGCTACTCTTTGAGAAGACTGACAGTTGTGTAAACCAATCATGCAATCCGCTGTTTACCGGAGCCAATCAGAGTGTTCCGTGGGCGGGAGTTCTTTGCGGTTGCCCTGGGAAACGCTGGGACCGTTCACACCATTATTAGCATGTCTGTGAGATAATTATCACGAGTCTTGCGATAACCATGAGACAATTAAACTGCAAATGAAAGGGTGCTGTTAAATTGAATTCGGCCCACCTGTCATATTACAACTTCATTAAGATGTAGGATTTTCAAACGTAAAGCTTTAGTTCAAAATAATATGTGTAAGGATTAGCACTAACACTAGATAGTTTCTTTCAGTCTCCTTACTGGGGAACATGAGCTTCCTGTTTTTAGCTCCGTCTAGGAAAATATGACAGCGAAAGGTCGGATAAAATATTTGAGGAAGTATATGCTTTGAGCTGCCAAGACACTTCCCCCATGGGAAGACGGATTTGTTTAAA
This sequence comes from Opsariichthys bidens, assembly GCA_037194245.1. Lineage (NCBI taxonomy): Eukaryota > Metazoa > Chordata > Actinopteri > Cypriniformes > Xenocyprididae > Opsariichthys > Opsariichthys bidens. The sequence continues at coordinate 16,172,501 of CM074279.1, read as the reverse complement.
AGGGAAATAATTGTATTAACGGGACTGCCAAATAAGGAAGCGTATTTATGAATATAGAAACAAATATTTCATACTGCAAACCCTAAACCCTACTCAAATAGTCAAACTTTTTCAGTGAGCAAATTTTTTTCCTCAAAGTGATTAAGTAGGGTAACATGCTTTAAGAACAATGTGTATTTTGAACTAACATATTTAGATGGAAATTTAGCATGTGCTGAATGAGGACACATCAGTCAATGTGTTATTATAGGAAATAAATAGAAACATTTGCTAATTTAGAATCTTTGATGTAAGAATCTTTGATGCTCCACAGAAAAAAAAAAGAACTACATGAGGCCTAAATGACAGAATTTTCATTTTTGGTGAACTATCCCATTTAAACTAGCTAGTTACCAGAAGATTCATCTCTGATTTGTGTTAAAATATAACCGTTTCGGATTAATTTAATTTGAATTGCCTTAATAAATATAGAAAAGATACTGTAATGCTAAACATAGATAGGAAATTACAACTCTAAGCTAGACACTGGATAACCTTAACTTCCCACAGAAGTACACATAAAACTGCACTTCTGTTATTCATCTGTGTGGAGACAAGTGGAAATTTGTTGAGCAGGGTCCAAGTTTAAAAGGAACATTAATCATCCAAATGGTGACTTCACCCAAAACATTATTTAAAACAGCATTAGTAAGACTAACAGCTAAAATCTCTGTGAATTCTAAATAACAGCTATTTAAATGCCCTCTTTTAGTTGCCACATAATTACATCATTAAACCACAAGGGCTTATGGGTATTTCCCATAGCTTTAATTTTGTATTTGATCATTTTTAGTTATATGGGGTGAGTTTTAAGGCAAAGAAGATCAAGGAAGATAGATATTTTGGTTGATTTCTATATGGTGATTTACTGGGTTTATTTGGGTGTGTAATTCTTGTTATTGGTGTAGAAACATCATTGCCTGACCCATTGATGCTCATAGATTTTTCACTCCAGTTCTTTTGAACAATTTCTGCTCTGCGACTCTACATTAGCAAATGCCACAAACGTTGAAGCTATTTGATTAACACAGTTAGAACCACAGCACCAAAAGTGCCATGGATTTACTGTTTAATGTACTATTTTTCCATGAAGTACACCAAGAACAACACACAAATGCAGCATATCTTATGTTACTTAAGTATTCAGGATGTTGAAGTCATCTATACGGGTTAATGGAGAGGAATAACGCCTGGAGGGTTGCTGTCCAGTCTTTAGACTGAAAACCCTCTCGTCTGGGTCAGTATGATGAATGGAATCTCTTAATTGTATTGACGTATGGAGACTGGATGCAGGAGATTCAGGCTTAAGGTTGCAGACTGGAATAAAAGGCAGCTCTTTGACTGACAGAGTTTAAATGTTGTTTAGGAAACACACTTCACTAAAAAAAATATATACATACAGTACTGTGCAAAAGTTTTAGGCAGGTGTGAAAAAATGCTGTAAAGTAAGAATGCTTTCAAAAAGAAACTTGGTAATAGATTATATTTATCAATTAACAAAATGCAAAGTGAGTGAACAGAAGAAAAATCTAAATCAAATCCATATTTGGTGTGACCACCCTTTACCTTCAAAACAGCATCAATTCTTCAAGGTACACTTGCACAAAGTCAGGGATTTTGTAGGCATATAGTTAGGTGTATGATTAAACAATTATACCAAACAGGTGCTAATGATCATCAATTCAATATGTAGGTTGAAACACAATCATTAACTGAAACAGAAACAGCTGTGTAGGAGGAATAAAACTGGGTGAGGAACAGCCAAACTCAGCTAACAAGGTGAGGTTGCTGAAGACAGTTTACTGTCAAAAGTCATACACCATGGCAAGACTGAGCACAGCAACAAGACACAAGGTAGTTATACTGCATCAGCAAGGTCTCTCCCAGGCAGAAATTTCAAGGCAGACAGGGGTTTCCAGATGTGCTGTCCAAGCTCTTTTGAAGAAGCACAAAGAAACAGGCAACGTTGAGGACCGTAGACGCAGTGGTCGGCCAAGGAAACTTACTGCAGCAGATGAAAGACACATCATGCTTACTTCCCTTCGCAATCGGAAGATGTCGAGCAGTGCCATTAGCTCACAATTGGCAGAAAACAGTGGGACCCTGGTACACCCATCTACTGTCCGGAGAAGTCTGGTCAGAAGTGGCCTTCATGGAAGACTTGCGGCCAAAAAGCCATACCTCCGACGTAGAAACAAGGCCAAGCGACTCAACTATGCACGAAAACACAGGAACTGGGGTGCAGAAAAATGGCAGCAGGTGCTCTGGACTGATGAGTCAAAATTTGAAATATTTGGCTGTAGCAGAAGGCAGTTTGTTCGCCGAAGGGCTGGAGAGCGGTACACGAATGAGTGTCTGCAGGCAACAGTGAAGCATGGTGGAGGTTCCTTGCAAGTTTGGGGCTGCATTTCTGCAAATGGAGTTGGGGATTTGGTCAGAATTAATGGTATCCTCAATGCTGAGAAGTACAGGCAGATACTTATCCATCATGCAATACCATCAGGGAGGCATCTGATTGGCCCCAAATTTATTCTGCAGCATGACAACGACCCCAAACATACAGCGAAAGTCATTAAGAACTATCTTCAGTGTAAAGAAGAACAAGGAGTCCTGGAAGTGATGGTATGGCCCCCACAGAGCCCTGATCTCAACATCATCGAGTCTGTCTGGGATTACATGAAGAGAGAGAAGCAACTGAGGCTGCCTAAATCCACAGAGGAACTGTGGTTAGTTCTCCAAGATGTTTGGGCCAACCTACCTGCCGAGTTCCTTCAAAAACTGTGTGCAAGTGTACCTAGAAGAATTGATGCTGTTTTGAAGGCAAAGGGTGGTCACACCAAATATTGATTTGATGTAGATTTTTCTTCTGTTCACTCACTTTGCATTTTGTTAATTGATAAATATAAACTATTAACATGTCTATTTTTGAAAGCATTCTTACTTTACAGCATTTTTTCACACCTGCCTAAAACTTTTGCACAGTACTGTATATATGCATGTTTTTTTTTTTATCTGTCCCATGTATGATTTCCTCAACCAAAGTTTCAGGGCTGTTGTTTTTGCCATCTAGACTTTAAGAGTCTCTTTGTGCCTGTGCCTTTTCAAGGAAATACCTGAGAGCACATCACCATAGTGATCCGGTAGAGGTGTGTCCTAATGGAACACATTCTTTAAACAAAAAATCCCTGAAATATGTTTGAAATGCATTTTAAACTTTCCAATTGGACCTTTGCAATGACAATGTGCAGCTGAGACCTTATAGAGCTATTTTTACCTGATCTGACTGTTATAGGGTTATTTTAGTAATATTACATAATACTTGAATAAAGCCAAATGATTTTAGACGTTACCACATGAAGCAATTTCTTAGGTTACTCGAAATATTTTTACAGTGTATTGCTTTTAATCTGCTGCTAATTATTTCATTTTTCACAGAGTACACCCCTCACATTCCTGTAAATACTTCATTATATCTTTTCATGTGACAACACTGAAGAAATGACACTTTTCTGCAATGCAAAGTAGTGAGTGTACAGCTTGTATAACAGTGTAAATTTGCTGTCCCTTCAAAATAACTCAACACCCAGCCATTAATGTCTAAACCGCTGGCCATAAAAGTAAGTACACCCCTGAGTGAAAATGTCCACATTGGGCCCAATTAGCCATTTTCTCTCCCCGGTGTCATGTGACTGATTAGTGTTACAAGGTGTCAGGTGTGAATGGGGAGCATGTGTGTTAAATTTGGTGGTATGGCTCTCACTCTCTCATACTGGTCACTGGAAGTTCAACATGGCACCTCATGGCAAAGAACTCTCGGAGGATCTGAAAATAAGAATTGTTGCTCTACATAAAGATGGCGTAGGCTATAAGAAGTTTGTCAAGACCCTGATACTGAGCTGCAGCACGGTGGCCAAGACCATACAACGGTTTATATTTCCACAACAAGATCAACAGCACAGCGAACACACGTTCACTTTACAAGACATTCAACGCTCTCCTCTGTCCCCCTCCACCAACACCCACCACCTCTTTAACTGCTGATCAGTTTGCCAATTTCATCACTGACAAGACATCTACCATCAGCAGCCAGTTCTCCGTTCCCCCCACACAGGAACTAGGGCCATCCACATCCACTAATCTTCTCTCATCCTTCTCTCTTCTCACTGAGGCAGAAGTATCCAAACTTCTCCTCTCCAGTCATCCCACCACCTGCCCTCTAGACCCCGTCCCCTCACACCTTCTACAAGCCATATCTCCCACTCTTTTACTAGCACTTAAACACATTATTAACACATCTCTCCACACAGGCACGTTCCCTACTGCATTCAAGCAGGCTCTGCTTAACCCCACTGCTTAAAAAACCCAAATTAAACACATCACTTGTAGACAGTTACAGACCTGTCTCTTGCCTACCATTCATAGTGATAACAACCACTTCAACCACTTGTGTTCAACCAGGTGTCATCTTTCCTCACACAGAACAACCAACTGGACGTAAACCAATCTGTATACAAGAGCGGCAATTCAACTGAGACTGCACTACTGTCGGTCACGGAATCCCTGCGGATTGCAAAGGCTGATTCCAAATCATCTGTTCGATTCTGATGGATCTATCTGCTGTCTTTGACATCGTGAATCATCAAATTCTGTCCACCGTCTCATCACTTGGTATCTCAAGTACTGCATCATTTCAATGGTTTAAGTCCTATCTCACAGGTAGGTCTTTCAGAGTTGCCTGGGGAGGGGAGGTATCCAAAGCTCACCAACAGATCACCGGGGTTCCTCAGGGTTCAGTTCTTGGACCCCTCCTATTCTCCATATACACTACATCACTGGACCCCATCATATAGGCACATGGTTTCGCCTACCATTGCTATGCTGATGACACACAGCTCGACCTGTCCTTCCAACCAGATGATTCCACAGTAGCTGCATGGATCTCAAGCTGTCTGGCGGACATTTCAACATGGATGGAAGAACATCACCTGCAGCTCAACCTGGCAAAGACTCAGCTTTTAGTCTTCCCTGCCACTCCAACTCTACAACACGATTTCAACATCCAGCGAGGTACATCCGCAATCACCCCATCAAATTTGGCCAGAAATCTTGGAGTTATCTTTGATGACCAACTGACCTTCAGAGACCACATCTCAAAGACAGCTCGGTCATGCAGACTTTCTAACTGAGCATGCAACACAACTTCTCGTCCAGGTCTTGGTTATTTCAAGGCTTGATTACTGCAATGCTCTTCTGGCTGGACTGCAGTCAAGTGCAATCAAACCTCTTCCAATGATCCAGAACACTGCAGCATGTCTTGTCTTCAATGAGCCCAAGAGAGCCCACGTCACACCTATCTTCATCTCTCTGCACTGGCTACCACTTGCTGCTCGCATCCAGTTCAAGGCATTGACACTTGCTTACAGATCCACCACAGACTCCGTACCCTCCTACTTCCACTCACTGTTACAAGTCTACGACCCTACCAGAAGCCTGCGATCACTAAGGAGTGAAGGCTTGTGGTACTGTCACAGAGATGCACAAAATCACTCTCCAGAACATTCTCATTCACTGTTCCTCGCTGGTGGAATGATCTCTCTACCTTCATCAGGAATACAGAATACCTGGCAATATTCAAAAGACAGCAGAAAACTCATCTCTTTCTTTCACTTAGCGCCATATAAAAAAAAAAAAGTTACTTTGAGCAATGTCTGAAATTTGTGTTGTGAGCACTTCCTGTGTCTATTTGCCTCTTCATGAAGAATTGTTTGTTTGTTTTCCTCGCTTGTAAGTCACTTTGGATTAAAAAGACTATATCTGCTATAAGACATATGCTATGCTACATGGACTTGCTACTACTAATAGTTATACGTACATGCTGCTGGTGAATGAATAGACGTACATAGACATACATAAATCATGTAACAGATCTAGGCAGGTGGAGCTGGAGGACGTGGAGGGTTTCAGAGGAACTCTAATGGCACTGCAGGACTATCTTATAGCAAACAATTAACCAGACTATTTAGTGTCGCTAGGATGACAGCAAGATTAATTCGCCAGAGGTTTTCTCGAGATTTTCCTATGGGTTTTATGATAGTGTTTTTTTTTTATTATTTATTTTTTAATTTTTGAGTAAAATAAGGTCTGTGGTAAACATAAGTTGACGACACTTGGACATATTGTTCTATAACGTATAAACTGCAGACACTCACAACCCAAATGTTCTTAAATTTACTTATAAGAATTTTTTTTTTTAATAATAAAAAAAAAAACGCTTCAAAATTTGCATTTTTGATTCAGTTCTGTGTAATTTGTAGAGCAAAACGTTCCAGTATCATCAAGTTATGTTTACTACAGACCTTATTTTACTCAAACTGAAAAACCCCATAGGAAAATCTTGAGGGAACCAGTGGCAAATAGGTTTTGTTGGTTTTGTCGTCATCCCTCCACAATGTTGAGCTAGCAATTTCATTGGCTGCAGGATCAGCAGAGCCAGTCAGCTTGTGCCATGCAGTAATGAGGTTATTGCTTGCTGATTGTATGTAAAGTGCATTAAACTGTGAAAAGTGACAGTAAAGACTTACACACTGTTACAAAATATTATATTTATTTAAAATAAAAGCTGTTCTTTTTAACTTTCCATCAAACAAACATGTATCACAGTTTCCACAATATTTAGCAGAACAACTGTTTTCAACATTGATAATAAAATAAGCACAAAATCAGAATTACCATGTAACATTGAAGACTGAAGTAAATTTCATTTTAAAATATTTTAAAATAGAAAAGTTATTTTAAATTGCAATAATATTTCACAATATTAAAGTTTTACAGTATTTTTGATCCAATAAATGCAGCCTTGGTGAGCATAAAACACTATTTATAGCATATATGTACTGTATATATATGCACAGTAAAGAACTCTATTGATCGATGGCTATTTTTAATTTAAAAAAATTAAAATTAAAAATAAATTTTTGGTCTTTGAATAATTGGGCATATTCTGAGAAGAGGTATTTGTATAAACTTTTCGTTAGCATCTCAGGTCTACAAAGATTTATAACACCATTATCACTCACATTTACAGTGTTATCATCGGTGCTTTATCTGACGTGGTCTCCTCTGGCTCCACCTCATGGTATTCTTCCATTTCAGTATCATTACATCTGAGACTCTCAATGAAGTGCACATTTCTTGTGTTTGTTTGTCTTTTCTTACATTGGGCATTCTTCTCTGACTGAGCCCTGTCTGTGGGACCATGCAGTCGGCTATTGCTAGGAAAAAAAGATGCTCTTTTGCTGGAGATGACGTGGAAGAAAGAGAATGTGTGTTCAGTGTCCCCCCTGTCTGTGACAGAGACAGAAGACAGAGCCAGGTCACCATACGATGCACTGGACTCTTTAGGCAGATCTGGCTTTTTCTTTTTGCTCAATATGAAGTTAAAGAATCCAGTCACTACCAGCATAACTCCTGTAAAGTAATAGGCAAATAGGTTTCTTAATTCACATTAACTTGTATGCTACTGTATTCCTAAACTTTGTCAGAACTCACTTATAGCATATATTTACATATTTAAATTGTTTTCATCCACTGTAGTGCTTATAATTTGGTGAAATGTATTATTATTTATATATATATACTATTAAATATACTATTTAAATAATACAATAATATATTATTTATGTAATAAATTGAAAGCACCTGGTATTACAGCATGCCACACAAGCACTGGATGCAGGAAACACATCACGGACATCATTGTGTAGTATAGAAATTTCTGAAAACCTCCAACTTTGGCCATCTTCTTCCAAAGAATGAAAATCTTCCATGTGGGTGGACAACTGCATGCAAGGAAAACAGATATGAATAAATGCATTGATTAAAATCGCACAAGTACACGATTCATATAATCTGATTGTACGTACGGAAGGCACGTCGCCAACAGAGCGTCAATGAAATAGGCAACTTCAAAAATCATGATCACCACAGAGGAAAGCCTGTAGGGAATACAAACAGGAGTAATGCAGTGGTTTATAAAATTCCTCTTCCTTTTTGTTAGGAAGAAAGTATGTTCAAACAGCACAAATGGGTACCAAAACATACATTAAAGTCCATATGAAATCATGTTTACTTTCTTAATGTTTTTGGTTTTAACTCTCACTTCTCACAACGCAATCAATTCTTTAAGATTCAAATCAAGTCCCACCTCACGTTTTCTCACTGAATATCCTGAATCTAAAGTAAAATGGACTGTGAACGTGGATTCATGTTAACCTTAACCACTTGTTCCTCTTCATGCTTTTTTCCCGGAGTTAGATATTCATTACCATTAAGCAGATATTTTTGATCGCAAATTTCCGGGCTGTTTACGATGTTCAGGTGTTCATGCATGTGAACAAGCACTTATTGTTTAATCCCTATGGAAATATCTCCCTGTTGTTCATGCAGAACCTCTCTGGTCTGGCTGCGAGCCCAGAAAGATCAGATAATCTGGGACAAGAGGCCCATTTGCCTCCATCTGTGTGTAATTCTCTTGAGGTACTACTGTTTTGCCAGCTATAGTTAGAAATTGAATGACAGTGGCCTTCAGTGAGCATGTTCTTATAGACCTCGTGCTCCAGAGGAACAAGCGCACAGCCTTCTTTAGAATTTTTTGTTTGAACTTCCGTTTTTGTGGTAGCTCTGTATATTTCTATGGCTTCGCTGTCAAAGAGTAATTAGCTGGTGATGCGGATTTTCTTATTGTAAAGTTATTGAAAGTTATATCATGAGCATTGTACAGGGTGTGCAGAATTATTAGGCAAGTTGTATTTTTGAGGATTAATTTTATTATTGAACAACAACCATGTTCTCAATGAACACAAAAAAACTCATTAATATCAAAGCTGAATATTTTTGGAAGTTTTAGTTTTTAGTTTTTAGTTTTAGCTATTTTAGGGGCATATCTGTGTGTGCAGGTGACTATAACTGTGCATAATTATTAGGCACCTTAACAAAAAACAAATTTATACCCATTTCAATTATTTATTTTTACCAGTGAAACCAATATAACATCTCAACATTCACAAATATACATTTCTGACATTCAAAAACCAAACAAAAACAAATCAGTGACCAATATAGCCACCTTTCTTTGCAAGGACACTCAAAAGCCTGCCATCCATGGATTCTGTCAGTGTTTTGATCTGTTCACCATCAACATTGCGTGCAGCAGCAACCACAGCCTCCCGGACACTGTTCAGAGAGGTGTACTGTTTTCCCTCCTTGTAAATCGCACATTTGATGATGGACCACAGGTTCTCAATGGGGTTCAGATCAGGTGAACAAGGAGGCCATATCATTAGATTTTCTTCTTTTATACCCTTTCTTGCCAGCCACGCTGTGGAGTACTTGGACGCGTGTGATGGAGCATTGTCCTGCATGAAAATCATGTTTTTCTTGAAGGATGTAGACTTCTTCCTGTACCACTGCTTGAAGAAGGTGTCTTCCAGAAACTGGCAGTAGGACTGGGAGTTGAGCTTGACTCCATCCTCAACCCGAAAAGGCCCCACAAGCTCATCTTTGATGATACCAGCCCAAACCAGTACTCCACCTCCACCTTGCTGGCGTCTGAGTCGGACTGGAGCTCTCTGCCCTTTACCAATCCAGCCACGGGCCCATCCATCTGGCCCATCAAGACTAGTCTTGGCCCAGTCTTGACGTTTCAGCTTGTGTGTCTTGTTCAGTGGTGGTCGACTTTCTGCCTTTCTTACCTTGGCCATGTCTCTGAGTATTGCACACCTTGTGCTTTTGGGCACTCCAGTGATGTTGCAGCACTGAAATATGGCCAAACTGGTGGCAAGTGGCATCTTGGCAGCTGCACGCTTGACTTTTCTCAGTTCACGGGCAGTTATTTTGCGCCTTGGTTTTTCCACACGCTTCTTGCGACCCTATTTTGAATGAAACGCTTGATTGTTCGATGATTTTAAGACTTCTGCATCCCTCTGCAATATATCTCACTATTTTTGACTTTTCTGAGCCTGTCAAATCCTTCTTTTGACCCATTTTGCCAAAGGAAAGGAAGTTGCCTAATAATTATGCACACCTGATATAGGGTGTTGATGTCATTAGACCACACCCCTTCTCATTACAGAGATGCACATCACCTAATATGCTTAATTGGTAGTAGGCTTTCCAGCCTATACAGCTTGGAGTAAGACAACATGCATAACTAGGATGATGTGGTCAAAATACTCATTTGCCTAATAATTCTGCACTCCCTGTAATGTTTGAAGCAAATGTAATGATTGTCAGTAGAACTGGAAGACTATAAAACAAGCAGTTTATTCATAAATCCGTAAGATATTACTTTCATGGTGTGGGAATACAAACCAGGAGATAGAACACAACGAGTGCAGCGCTGAAAAGAGGCGGGGCCATGTAAGGTCTATAAGGGCGATGATTCATCTGTTTGTGAGAATGATTCCATTCACTTGCTTGAGGGCACCACCAAACTACTAATACAGTATATTCTGGCTGGGCAGATTGTAATATTTCACCAGCTTTATCATTTATGAACAATGTCCCAGAACATCACCCTATCCCTATGAGTGGCATCAAAAACAACTTCATTTTTGATACTCACAGGAGATAGACGGCCAAGCTGTTGAAGTCCCCCTGTCTCTGAGTCTCTATACCCACTGCACAGAGCACTGACAACACAAACACACAACACTCACATTAAACTTGTAGAAATCATAATCAATTGAAATAGATCATTATTCTGAATCTGGTGTAATTAGTTTAGACGGTCACTTTAGTTTGGGTAACACATTCATTATTAACTATGACTTTTGTCTCAAACTCCTAATTTACTGCTTATTAAAAGTTAGTAAAGGTTGTTGTAATGGTTAAGTTTAGGTATGGGGTAGGAAATATTATTATATAATAAGTGCTTTAGCTAATAATCAACTAGTTAATAGTGACAATTGGTCCCCAAAACTAAAGTGTTACAATAAAAATATATTTTTCAACAGCTGAATTTAAAAAGCAGGCATAACGTTTGGAATTTTCCCAAAAATGGAATGCAATTTTTATTGTGGCCACTAGATGTCAGATTTGCCACACCATTGCTGGGCAAATAAACCTTAGGCAAGTATTGTACTGGCTTTGGAAACAAATGCACATAAATAATTGAAATAAAATACGTGTTATTCAACATGTTTGAGAATTATACCGTTCCCTGTGCAACACGAAAATATTTTGAAACATTTTCATCAGATTTTGAATTAAATACTTTTTTTTATATATTACTAAAAAATATAGTATTTTAGTATTTGAGTAAGTAATCTTAGTATTCTTATCATGTAATTGATAACGCTAGTTAGCTATATTCACATTACACCTTTAAAAATTACATTAAAAACTTTATTTCTTATTACTTAAGAAATAAGTAAGGTCTTAAGTAATCTCAGTCTTGTGTATTTCATCCCAATACTCAAGGACAGTTGTTTTTAAAAAAAAACAACAAAAAAAAAACATTCATTCACCCTCTGTTTCCATTTCCTAAACACTGGAACTGTGTCTTTATCTCCCTCATTTTAAAGCATGTTATGTTGGCTAATGAGCACAAAACGCACATTTCAGAATTCTAAATGTCAGCGACAATGTAAATTAATTCAGTTGCTCCTAATTCACTCTTGATGCAACTGGTGCAACATATTCTTATATTTAAAGATTATTTATAGCACTTTCAGTGAAAACAATGGCCTACAAAAGAACAGCAAAGACAGTCCTACCTGCAGCAGTCGAGATGCCAAGAACTCTGCAGGCACATTCCACTATAACCCACAAAGCTGAGCCCTTCATGGCCGAAATAAAAATGTTTTGTACTTTAGAACATTTGTTGATAGTTTACGTTCTCTTTTGATGGTTAATTCATTGGTAGTTGAGAGAGAAAGTCAGAACTTTGTGTAAGGATGGCAGAGCCAGCGCAGCCCCATAGCTAGTAATCTCCTTGCCTGAGTTAGAGGGTGCCGTCAGCTGCGTCCCAGTGCAGATTTTACACTAGTAATCAGCCTAACAGAAAAAACTAAAACCCAAACACTCACCACCCCCCGCTAAATTCCACCTCTATTCAAGGTGAATGGACCAAACAAAGAAAAGGTTTACAGTTAAAGATTACCTGACAAGGTTCTACCAAGAGCTCAAATAAGGCATGTTCCCTGAGGGAAGACACACACACACACATACGAAAGTACACACTTTCGCACACAAGCCTGTTGCAGGACCCTCACAGGTTACGAGTGTGACCTTCATGAGGAGGTATTCCACCCTCCATCCTTTTACAGCTGCTGAGGGACGGATTCAAATTAAATTACCTTCAGCCAATCAGCCAATTAATAAAAAAATGTCCTTGCTGAAAGTCAGATGTGTTTTTGCAAAGCAAATGTACATGGAGGGAGTCTCAAACGCCGGCTTGATAAGCCCTGTCCTGACCTGAACTCATGATTAATGGTGGCGAAAGCAGCAGTTCTTTCATAGCCCAATCCTGACACTAGACAGATGTTAATCATTCTCCAGCAGACGCATTGAACAGACACCATCTCTTCCAGTCTTTAGTTACCCGTGTCAAAGGTCAGACTTTTCTTAGTCATAACAGATCACAAAAGATTAGAACCACAGTGCGGCCGCATGACGGCATGACACAGTGAGGGTCTGTGTAATTAAATCTGATCGCTTGTGACTACAGTATTGCTAGGATTTCAAACCACACAGAGTTGAATAGTATGAATAACAATAAAAATAACAATTAATGATACATCTCAGATTTCATTAAAATATCTTAATTTCTTATTGGTTTGGAACGACACGAGTGTGAGTTATTAATGACAGAATTTTCATTTTTGGGTGAGCTAACCCTTTAAAAGAGAGTGGTGGGACAGCAAAATGCACCACAGCATAATGTGCATATCATGCATGACAGCTGTTACAACATAACTAAACAAATTCACAGTCTATCAAAGAGACAATCAAAATCATCCTCTGGCTCTGTGGAGAGTCTCCGAGGTTAAATACCCTGTTGGCCAGCTCATCCTTTAAGAAAATATATCCTGAATGTTCGTAAAGAAGCAGAAAATACTGGGGTTATGGGAGTAACTTGGAAAATATTACAGATGTGAACTGTAAATTCTTAAGGTTTATGTGACCTGGACATTCGAGGGACAAAAGAGGTTCTCTGGAACCAACAGATGAAATGACTTCGGTTAACTGAGGCCCTGAAGACGACAACATTATGTACTATACATCCTACCGTCCAGAGTGAAATAGGCCATCTTGGCAAACACTTGGAGAGTTTTACTCTGATTTACAACTCTGATATCCAAGTTGACTCCTACTAAGAGGAAAAATGTAAATCCCCTAACATTGGAACAAAGCTACCTTTGTTTTCTGCCTGGGTCAACTGTTTTCCAGATTAGCAGCATTTTATTCCAGGTATGTGTGTGCATTTTGTACCATGTTCTTTATTCACACTGTGAATTCACAGCCACGACCACTAAAAACAAGTTTAAGAGCACGATCAAACATTTCAATCTAACTCACCCTTATGTGATGTATAACAAACTGATGCACTTACATAACGTGGCACAGGTTTTCCCAAACATCCAAACACAACATATCTAATAAAACATTTCTGATTGTGATTCCTGCTCCCTCTTCTCACAGTCGCTAACGTGTTCTTGGTGGTTACTATGCTAAGCCATTGTAACACTCAAAGGCACTTTACACAGACGAAGAAAAAAATACGGTAATCACAATTAACAAAACAGAAAATGACAAGAATTACAATCAGAAATCTTCAATGTCTTTAGGGATGTTTTAGTATCTGCCAAGGGAAAGTCCAAATAAGTTAGGAAAAACATGGTAAACTCAGAATAAACTGATGATCTGTAGTGTGGGAGTAATTTGAAAAGTAGAGTACTTTAGAAATGTTGGTCTCTGTAATGTTGAAAAAGCGCAAACCTCAGTTTGTGTAATAATACTATGTTGATTTTGTCAAGACAACATAATTGTCTCCTTACAATGAATTGCTTGTGTCATTTGTTTGTTGCTTTGGGTGAATGCGTCTGCTAAATGAATAGATGCAAATGTAAATATTTCCACTCTGTCTGTCCCTAGTTATGAATCTTTTTCTGCTACTTACTACATCTTTTGAGCTCCGAGCAAAGCAGAAATGTTGTTCATGCAAAATGCTACAGTACCCACAAACTGTCATAGCATAACTGCACCACCAGGACAGCTTCAAAGCTGGACTATGATTAGCAGCGCAAGAGAAAATATTTTTAGGAGTTTAGGGTTAGTTGCATGTAATTATGCATAATTAACTGTTATTACTGGAGTAAGTACATGTAACATGTAACAAGGACATTGTAAAATAAAGTGTTACTGATCCATAACATGCATTTTAGACATATAGGATGAATTTTCACTTCATGCCGACTTTAAAAAAAGAAGACGTTAAGACAATGCCAATATGACAACAACAACATAACATACTAATTACTTGCTCCTATAAAACATAACCAGAACCCAGAACATAAATACTTGACATTTAGGTTTTGGTTTGGTCTGGTTTGTATTCATGGCTGTAATATGTCTGGATTCTTTCTGCAAGGACATAAAATAACTATTTTAGTCAGAGCTGACCCACACTAAGCAGTGATGCTGTAAAGACAGACTGGTTACCGGTTAAAACATATGCTGCGGAGTCAAAGTGACCCCTAATTCACGCACTCGAAACTTTCACGCTCGTCACATTTATGGGCCTTGAAATGATTTTTACTCATTTGTCCCATGCATACATAAACACATGTTGGGTAAGAATGACTCCCTTACGGGAATGATATATGACATTTGATGGCCTTTTGAGGCACTTGATATATTGCTTTACCTCAAAAAGAAAAAATCTTATCTTTAGTGAAGTACAAACATCACATATGACACAGAGCCATTTATCTTCCCGGCACACAGATGACAGACTTCTTCTGCAGCAAATCAACAGCAAATCATTTGATAGCGACAATGGTGTTAATGAGCTTGATATGGTGTCATGGTATGGCAGGCAGCTTTAACAAAACATTTCATCAGACGGCCCAATGTGTAATTGTGTTAATCATTTGTGAGCGATCGCTGTGAACTGTTGGAATTTCTCAACCCACTGTTGAAATAACAAGAGGTCAGAACACTGTTTTGCAAGCAGTGGTTCAATCATGATTTGTAGAAATTAAGTTAAAATATGATATTTAGATTAAAAAAAACTGATGAATTGCAATAAGTTATAGGAGAAAATGTGTAGATGGACCATATTATTTAATGTGTGTTTCTGGACTCCCCCTCATTTCCCATTGTATAATGAGATCTCTGCCATGGATCTGTTATTCATCACGGCCTACTGGGGTACATTCAATCTTGATTACAATGGCAATTTTATCTCGCTTCGTAAACATCTCATGAGATGTATTCTTGTTCAACATCAAACTTCTCTGCATGCACAAAGACCTTTGCTTTTGTTGCAACACAAAGTGAAGAAAAGGAATATTTTTTAGAAGGTTTTGTACTTTAAATAAATAATATCAAGATGACCGATCGCTAAAATACTGCTGCCTTTTTTCTATTTTTTATGCATTAATCACATGTACAAGCCCAAGTTCAGTCTTCAGTGTTGCATGATCCTTAACCATTTCTTATTATTATCAATTTTGAAAAACAGTTGTGCTGCTTAATATTTTTGTGGAAACTGTGATACACCTTTTTTCAGGATTCTCATTATAATATAAAATTTGAAGGAATAGCAAAAAAAATCTTTTGTTCCATTATTAATGTTTTTTCTATATATGTGAGTGTGTGTCTGTATATATATATATATATATATATATATATATATATATATATATATATATATATATATATGTGTGTGTGTGTGTGTATATATATATATATATATATATATATATATATATACACACACACACACACACACACATATACACATATATACACACAATATATATATATACACCCTGGGACACCCTAATGAATTGCATGGTTTTCTGTATCAGGACATAATAACAAAATCATCTGGTCCTTGGCACCTTGGCAGGTCTTAAAATTTGGAAAATAAAACCTCAGATGAACAACAACACATGACATATTACACCGTGTCATTATAAACTTGGCCAAAATGGAAAAGCCATGGGTCAAAAACCAAGGACACCCTTACTGTTTCCTTAGGATTGAAGAGGGTAAGTAGCGGTCTTTGATTAACTGATTATCAGCAAGTGTGAGCACCTCTATAAAATCAGAAGTTCTGGCAGTTTGCTGGTCTGTGTGTTAACACAATGCCAAGGAAGAAAGACATCAGCAATAATCTTAGAGCACCTGTTGCTGCCATCAGTCTGGGAAGGGTTACATTTACATTTACATTTAGTCATTTAGCAGACGCTTTTATCCAAAGCGACTTACAAGTGAGGAAAACAAACAAGCGATTCTTCATGAATTGGCAAATAATACAGGAAGTACTCACAATACAAGTTTCATACATTGCTTCATACAAGGGTTATACGCCCATTTCCAAACTATTTGAACTCCATCGTTCTATAGTGAAGAAAATTATCCACAAGTGGAAGACATTTAAAACAGACACCAACAGCCAGGAGTGGACGTCCCAACAAACTCACCCCAAGATCAGACCATGTAATGCTCAGAGAAACTGCAGACAGACCATGAACTACAACTCTACAGGTCTCAGTTAACATATCAAGTATTATAGTTCATGGCTGTACAATTATAAAAAGACGGGACAAGTATGACATGTTTGGAAGGGTTACCAGGGGAAAGCCTCTTCTCTCTAAATAAAGACATGGCAGCACAGTTTAGGTTTGCAAAGTTGCTTCTGAACAAACCATAAGACTTCTAGAACAAGGTGTTTTGGACAGACAAGACCAAAGAGGAGATGTTTGGCCATAATGCACAGTGGCAACTTTGGTGAAAACCAAAAGAGCATATCAGGACAAACACATACCAAAAGTCAAGCATGCTGGTGGAGGGGTGATGATTTTGGGCTTGTTTTGTAGCCACAGGCCCTGGGCACCTCACAGTCATTGAGTCAACCATGAACTACTCTGTATACCAAAGAATTCTAGAGTCAAATGTAAGGCCATCTATCCAAAAGCTAAAGCCTGGCCTAATTGGGTCATGCAACTGGACAATGATCTGAAGATTATCAACAAATCTACATAAGAATGGCTGAAAAAGAAAAGAATTCAGGTGTTGCAATGGGCTGATCAAGTCCAGACCTCATCCCGACTGAAAAGCTGTGGCAAAAGCTTTTTAACAAATGCCCACAAACCTCAATAAACTGGAGCAACGTTGTAAAGAAGAATGGGTTGAAATTCCTCCAGAATGGTCTGAGAGACTGAAAGTCATACAGAAATGATTACTTCAACTTATTCCTGCTATGGGTGTACAATGCCCCTACTGACTTTCTAATTAGTCACTAAATATTTGCTTAGTCATCTCTAAAACTCACATTAACTTGTTCAAGATCATGTTCCTTGAAATCTGATCTGAAACTAATTTCATTAGGAGATACCTTTATACAAAAATACTACATTTGGTTTCAAACAATATGTCAATATGTAATATTTTAAATCTATAGTGTAAAAACACCCAAGCATTATGCTTTGAGACACATGATTAGTAAGGCATTTCATGCTTTTAACAAAGTGACAAAGTTGCAACACTGACACCCTGTGGTTGCAGAGGAAATTGCATTTTTTTTTAAATTATGTCCATCAAAAGAAAAAAACAGGAATATGATCATCCATGAGAAACTCTGAGAGGATGCAGGAATAGGACTCACTGACCTTCGTGTTTGGAGGGAGAAGATAAATGAGGTCAAAAGAGCAGTGGCATCTGCTGATGACAGGAGGAGCATCAGCGGAGTCTGTGTAGCTTCATGCTGGAGGGAGCTGCATAACTCCGGCAGTGAGTCAGAACCACCACCACAAACAGTCCTCGTTATTGTCTATAGCTGTGATCTTCTCCAAAACACAGCTATATCACACTAAGATGGTAGAGATCATAACTGATCCTGGACTAAAGAGCCTATTTCATCTCTGCCATTTCCCAGCCAACAGGATCACAGAATAAATTACCCATGAGTCCCTTTGGGTACACAGGGATTCGGATGGCTCTCAGACGGCTTATCTAATGAGTCAGTTCATACTGGGAAAGAGAAGCAATTCCTGTAACGCATAAGTAAAAAAGAAAGTAATCTTATTACTAGAAACTGAAGTCACAGTTCATGCTGTTATGCAAAAAATGGGTAAAAAAAAAAACAAAAAAAAAACATCTGTTCAGCAAAATAAATCCAACAAAATAAACCATGATCTGTGAATATGACTGCTAACATTTACATCAATGCATCTTCCAAAAATATATACTCTGAATGAAAAATATGAAGTGTGAAATAAATAAATAACTTGATTCATGCAAATGTAAAAAAAACCAAATATGTTAAACATTTCATTCATACCTTAAGTGCACACTTTAACTTAACTAAATGTTGGGGAGGGGGTTCTTCAAAATTAAAGTATAGGGAAGTCATATCTTAAGTGTGCACTTACGATATTAATGAAATATGTTTAACATGTACCATAATTGAATTGCACCCCTTGTGTAGCTGCAAAGTGTATCAGGTGTATCAGGACAACTTGCACACGATATTGGCCCTGTGGTTCGAATACCCTTCATTTACTCTCAGGGTGATCCTCATGCAGCTTTAGTGAGTAACTGGCCTGAGCCCCTCTCATTATTTCTGATTGCTCTGTTCTTTGTTCCTCTGAGCAGCGCTCCATAAAACTCTATGAGAGGAGATAGAGTCTGACAACCATGGTGTTTTTGTGGGGCCCTCGCTGCACTTCAGCTGGATTAGAAAAAGCCGCAAGTGGATGACTGCGGAGCCTGCCGTGGTGATGAGTGTGTCCTTGTGAAGGACACACAAGACTAATACCCTGCAGCTGGGATCTATTAGATCACCATATAAAACAAATTGGTGGTGTTTTATCAGTCCTTTCGACAAGAGCAGTCATTGCATATCTACTGTAGAGTATGAATCTCTGTTAAACCTCAAACTATCACATTTAGAGCTTCTCGGGATTATAACGATCCATGAGAGCTAGATGAGCACAAAAGGTGCACATACATGCATTTCTCAGCTCTGATTTACTCCAGTTTAAAGGACTGCACCACATCCCCTTCTCAACATCCCTGTAGGCTGAGTTGAAGGACACCAGAGGAAGTTTTCATAGAATTTGACATCTGAAACGCTCCCTGTCTGTATTAACAAGGGGTGCTCCTGCACCTAACAACTTTGTGGTTATTTTTTGCCCCTTATTTTGCTCTGATTTTGGAGAATGCAGGAAATCATTACAGCTCTTGTGCAAGATGGTAAGCTCATCATTATGGCAGTCAGGGCTTTGGTTTAAAATGAAGACATCTGTTTCTTCTGACAAATGGAATATAAATAATGAAGTCAAATAAAGGCAAGCACTATAAAAGTCATCTTAAACCAATTGATTTTATACACTGATGACTGCAGAAATGGAACAATTATTAGCAACCTTCACTGCGCTTTAATGCATATTAAAAAATATAATTTATATAATAATACAATCGGATATACTGTATGGTTCAAAAATCCACACTGAAAATCAGCGATTCAAAATCTAATTTAAACCTGGGAAAAAAACATACAAACAGAAAAAGTTATGACGTAAAATTAATAAGAAACATAAATATAGGACTTAGTAAAATAAATAAATAAATAAATAAAAAATGTGACCATGTAAACAAAATGTTTATTTCTGTTTTTATTTATATTAATTGAAATATTTTGATATTTTTTTAAAATTCATGTATTTTTTTTAAATCAAACTTTCCTTTCAAATTGCTATAACGATGAAACAATTTGTAATTAAATGTTAAATAAAAGCATTTTCACTAATGGTCTCAGGCATTTTAAGTTAATCATTTCCAGACATGTCAGTCCAGCACTAAAAGATGTAATGAACACCACAGTGAGATTTTACAAATTTTATTATGTTTTTCAAAAGTCTTCTTTTCAGAAAGTGGATATATTTCACGAAAGTCATTTATACCTGGCTAGCTTCATCTAAGGAAAACCACGTGTGTCAAAGGAGTAGCATCAATCTCTCACAAAAAGGAAACGGAGGGGAGATTCTAGCCGTGAGGTGAACAAATAGCTTTTAAGAGCCCATAGATCTTTTCTCTCACTGTGGTCGTTTTTCTTAAGAACCGTTTGGTGGAATGCAATATTTCACTGGAAGTCAGAAGCTACACTGTAATATACAACCTACTAAAATTAGTAAATAATATGTATGATTTTCTTTAAAAAACAGGAAATAATTTCACAATATAAATGAGAAACAGCACTGTATTAGAATGGAGATATACAGAATCATGCTATCCATATCCATCAGAATTGGTCTCTGTGGACCTTAGCTTCTATTTGAAGGTGTTTGTGAAGAGAAAGAATATTGCCTCATGTTCCTGAAAGAAAAGAACCATACAGAAAAAACTGACTCCAAGACTATTGTAATTGTTTAGTCATGACTCGCTTTGCTTGTAATAGTTCTTAAGAAATATGTGGTGGGGTAATTCTGAAGACCTTAACATATGAAAGACCTCACAAATGTATATCTAACAAAGAAATATTGGAACATGTCTGAAGTGTTGAATCCCATCAGACTGAATGACTTTAACAAGTGGATTTTATAGAGATGTTGCATGTTTATTCTCCATTGCACCTCATCTTGCCCCAGTCACATTACAGATAGTGGTGATAAATGAGTCAATTAGCTGTGGGCGGATTTCTAGAGTCTTGGATTGAGAGAGAGTCATGGAAGACTGTAATGAGCCAGGCTTCTGTCACTGGACTGATTTGTCAGGGAGATTAATGAGTGTAAATGAACAGCTTTTTGTGTGGAAGAGTGTAATACAGCTGAACAGTTTAATTGCCATCAACTACAGCTATCAGACAAAAGAGCTGCTTCCACAAACAAATGCAAAGTTTAATTTGCATTTATTAAAAGGATCCGCAAATGAAACGTAGATGTAATTCGCAGGTAAAAGCAAATTGCTGTTTATCCAAAAGCTACACTGCCCCCTTTTGGCAACTTTCAGAATGGTGACGCTCTCTGGAGAGCAGCATGATGTACAGTATCATTACCATTTGCAATGTAAAGAATTACTAGCTCAGCACAAAGTTGATTAGGACCCATGTGTATAACATCTCTTAAACTATAATTCACCTGCGAGGCTGCCAAATCCCTGTCATGACAATTATAGCCGTAATCTGTAATCATGTAACTGACTGTTGCAGCAGTATTGCATCTTTATGTCTCAAAACGGCCAGTGCACATGAAGAGAAAACACTCTCCTAACCCACATGACCTTGAAGTGCTACACCAATGAAGTCAGAATGTAAGGAACCTGTGCAGTGCATTTAGCTCTATGTTGTGAATTTTATGGATCATGTATGAGCCAGTCTGGAGCCTGCTAAAGTCAGCGGCAGCTGTCAGCCCAGTTGTGACTGTCTTTAGAGAACGAACTGTTCTGAATAGAGCCCGGTGAAGTCTGTCATGCCTCAGTGGTGGGCCAGAATTGAGGTTCTATGCAGCAATTAATCAGGATTTGAAAGGTAATATATAGTAGCAGACTGCCTAATTTCAACTGCTTTACCTAAAACAATTTGCTCAAAGACACTTTAATGGCCTGTAAACAGGATACATTATACATGCACATGTACATGTACTTTGGGCCA
The DNA here is from genome assembly GCA_037194245.1 of Opsariichthys bidens. Classification (NCBI taxonomy): domain Eukaryota; kingdom Metazoa; phylum Chordata; class Actinopteri; order Cypriniformes; family Xenocyprididae; genus Opsariichthys; species Opsariichthys bidens. The sequence goes on along the minus strand of CM074279.1, from coordinate 16,150,582 downwards.
GAAATAGTATTAAACAGTGTGTCAGAAACACTCATGCTAATTAATAAAATAAAATAATAATGAAAATAATAATAATAAAATTTAAAAATAAAAAAATTAGTTAGTTATGAAACCACAGCAACCATAAGAGACATTAAACACGCTAATAACCAAACATTTAACTCAAAACGGCTGCTATTATTTTCTAAAAGTACATTCTATAGAAAAGTATTTGCTATATGTTTTTTTAAAAAGCCTGAAAAACCAAATACTGTCGATGAATCGGTAATGAAGCATTTTCCCTTAATCAAAGGAACAGTCAAAAGCATGAGGTGTGACAAATCAATGAAAAAGAAAAAGAAAGAATTGATTTTGGTGATAAAACATGACTTGCACTGACAGTTAAAACACGTGCCATGAGATCAATGCAGGAATGATACTTTTTCCATACTAAATTGCTATTTTCAGGTTTACTAAACTTAACATAAAGCCTAAGTATAATAGTCTAAGAGACAAAATCTAAACTAAAGACAGCGATAACCAGAGGTTTGGTTACCGTTTTAGCTTAAAATCTTAAATTACAGTTGAACTAGATTACGTCAACATTCATGTCAAAATAATGGAGCACACCAGGCTCATAAAAGGTGTTTGGGAACTGACCAACAGTGCTGCATGGTCTTCATTACACATTGCTCTTCAGTGGAGTTCTTTAAGAAAGAAATTTCTCTTTTAACCTCTGAGTCCATGTTTGGAAGCAACCCGAGACTCTCAGTCTGAAGGGAGCTGTTGCCTTCAGACTCTTGATCTAACCCTAATCCTAACCATAACGGTTCCTACTCTCCATGATGAGGTTATCTAATAAGATTTGATATTTAAAATGAGTTTTTCTTGGATAGCTTTGGACCAAATTTAAATAAACCCTCATATGAGATATTACATTTAGTGGAGCACATCTGAATTAAATGTCACACAGAAGTAGTAGCCTATTTTTTAGTTATTTACTTTGTCCTCCATGGATTTATAATGAAGAGCAAATGTTTCAGAGCTTTAAAGCACTTGTTTTTTCCATTATCATAACACTTTAAGTTCTGAATTGAGTTCTGGGTCTATAGAAATTTATAGGGTGATGCTCTACAAAATGCTTCAGGTCTGTCAAGAGAAAGATGGAAGATGACACAGCATGGACATTACATTAAACATGACAGAATACATTATGTGTCTATCAAGAACTGATGCTTCATTTACCATAGCCGTAAAACATTCATCAGTACGGACTTTCTGCATAAACAGATGTGAGTGCAACACTTAGATTTGCTGAATAGAATAAGAATTATGTCCGCTTATTATTCTAGCTTAAACTTACACAGTATTTTTGTTGTATCTATATTACATTTTATTGCTTTGTTCTGTCCAGTTTTACGAAGGCTTTTCCTTTCCTTTCAATCAATGTGTGAATACCATGACAAAGAGTTGTAAAGTCATCATTCTGAAAAAGTGCTGCATTGTTTTTGGGAAAAACAAAAATCCCAAAGGTCTATAACCCTGTGTGCTATGAACATTGATGTCCAAAGAATAAAATATAATCACTTTCACAATCAAAACAGGAAACTGAATATGAATGAGTTGACAACAGCGGTGAGTGGCTTCCTGTAGAGTACATTTTTCTGAACTTGACAAGGCAGTGAACTCGGATCACAGTAGCGTGGACGTGCCCGGAACTCAACATTTGCTTATGATGGGGTAAAAGGAAAATATTTTCATAGAGTAAGGTTGCTTAGACCCATTCTCCAGGGAGCAGAACATTACTTACAGATTTTTGATTTCATGCCAATTAGAAATAAAAACAAACAAACAAAAATGACTTTATGGCATCTAAAATCCATTTAAACAAGCAAACATGGGGAGACTATACTAGGGAGACCCCTGAGATTATTTTTAGGCACTGAAATCGAATGTGTTTTTTGGAAGGCACGCCGAGCACCGTATTAAAAATAGATTTTTAAATTGTTGTTTGAATAGCAAATACTCTTATGACTTCTGAGTGTTGTAATTTTTAACCCAAACGGCCTTGTTAGCCACAAGTTTTTGCACTTTGATTGAACATAAATTAATTTTGCATGCATTCCTTTTCTTTCACTTTATTTAGAACTTTAAATCTAACTGTTCTGGTGAACCAATAATATCCCACAGGCTGATATCTACTCTGGCAGAGCCAACGGCTACACTCTTGTTTTCACAGACGGCAGACTGAACTGGCCAAAAAAGAACTCCCACCTGTAATATAAGTTTGAATACACATATTTAAACACCGACAGAACAAATGGATGGGAAGCCAAGAGAAACAAACAGACAAGAAGAAGCGAATGGAGCCAAGGCAGCAGTGTGGCCATCCGCAGCTCATCTCTCACTCCCGCAGAGCCCAGCTGAACAGAATGACAAACACAAGCCTACAAAGATGAGCCACTGGGGCATTAAACCCTATTATTACACATGGTATAGATAAACATTGACCATGTTCTCCTGTTATTTCAATGTCAATGTAAAGGTTTATTCCTGCAGCCTATAGACAGCGGTTTTAATGTTACCACAGCAGCCCGATGTCCTCCCACAGAGGAACAGAAGTCCTGCACGAGTGTGTGGTCATGTCAGCAAACCTTTGATTAAGATTAAATGGTGTTTTCAGGTGATAATTCGTTTGTATTGATTGAAACCAGATGAATTTTTTAGCAACAGTCGACAGCTGTGAGTGTTTTAAATCAAATCTGAGCTTCCACATCATCCTTAAAGCAAACAATGATTTATTCATAGTATTTGAATATAAAAAGCACAATGAATATCAAATTTATAGAGTCTAGATTTCTTAAAAAAATTCATCCATAAGCTCAATTAGTTACAGTAACTATCCAAAGTTGTTTCAGTTAATGTTATTTTGTTTACGTTATTCCAGATGTGAACTGCTGTGTACATTCTGATTCGGTCATTAAATGCTAAATGACTATACAAACGTTTGTAAACAGAATTGACAAGGCAGACATTTCCATATTAAGTCTCGCTGACAAATGTCCTCCATCTGTCTTATCTGGGATGTCTGCTGACGCATTTTTGCCAAACACTTCTCAGACAAATTTGACATTGCAAGGAGTTTTGTCACTTTCTTGGGAAAAATGCTCGCTTTTCAGCCATGAATTCTGCTGGACTGTGATAATGTAATAATCAGCCTGTTGCACGCTATGAATGTGAAACCAGAGAGGGGGCTTCACGCTTACAATATTTAAACAAAACTTTAGATTGACAAGCCATACTATCCCATTCCTCGATGCATGATTTGGACTGCTTCATGACTTTAAAGAGTTTTAAAAAATATATGATTTTTTTTTTTTTTAAAGCATGGCACTCACTTCAACCCATCTCAAAAAATGTAGGTAGAGGAACATGTCGGAAATCTTCCCAGATCTGCCTTTTTTAATCCAACCTAGGCTCATTGGAAAAATGCTCTTTTACCTATATATTTGCAAAAACCACAAAACATACGATTCAAAGCAGGATTGAAATAGAAAAATATTAAAATAGCCTAAATGTTTACCTTAAAGGCAAAATTGCATATATTTGATTTTTTTAAAGTAATTAAAAATACTATTTGGCCAGTGGAAAAGATGGAGAATAAGTTTCTGAAAACTTTCTCTGAAATGTAGTTTATACAATTTTGATTTAGTTATTCTAAAACAAGACAAGGATTCTGAATGATTTTTAGCAATGTAATTTGGCGGCACACAGTCCGTATCTCATATCATCCTAATGTCTTGTGTGGTTAAACATCGAATCACGTGGATGAATATGCATGAAAATGATATGCAGATGGCGTTATGCATTATAAAACTAGGCATTGTAAGCTCCATATATGGTTATTTTGGGGAGGAGACGGCATGGAGATGAATGTTGATTCTGGCGTATATATTTATAAATCTGAAAACATTTGTGCATACGAAAAATCTAGCTTTTGTGTGTAATAACACTTTTAGGATGAAATATATGGCCTCAGATGATATGAACACTAGAAACAGTAAAGCACCAACAACTTTGGTAACACTTTATTTTAAGGTGATGTTATAGGCCTAGTTACAACCTGTACTTATAATTATGCATATTTACTGTTATTACTATAAGTAACTAACCCTAAACCAAACTCAGTAACACTTTATTTTAGTGTCCTTGTTACATGTAGTTACTGTATAATAACTATAAATTATGCATAATTACATGCAACTAACCCTAAATCAAACCAAACCCTAAACCTAACAATATAGTAAGTATATGTAGTTAATTAATATTACTCAGTACTTAAATGTGTAGTTACACTGTAACAAGGACACCTTAAAATAAAGTATAACCCCAAACCCCAATGTATTTGACTAATTGCACTGTAACAATGTCACCTAAAAATAAAGTGTAACAACAAATTTTATTCCTTTTCACACAAATTATGACCAATACAATCTATTCAAAGTCTTAGAGAAGCAGGCTAAAATGTCATGGCTGCTGTAGGAAATGAAGAATGAATGTAGAATATTTATTTTTTATTATCTCACATTTGCTTTGGTTAACACTATCGGTTAGGATTAGGGTAGGGTTTAGTGTAGGGGGGTTGTTATTTTCAAATGTGGTAGAGCATTAACATTTCAGTACAACTTATCTTTAATTTCCAAACTGGTGCAATGCGTGCAAAAACCAACGAATAGAACTGCCAAATTCTCACTGGATATTTCACTTGGAGTATCCTGAAACATGCAAGCAACATAAGACACTTTTTTCAGAGCTGTTTCCACAGACATGTATTTCCAATGAGCCTAGGTTGCACAATTCTGAAAGATAGTCTCCCCTTATTGCCTAGCTGAAAATAAAATTTTAGCCTGAAGCTGTTGTACATTTAAATGCAGTACAGGATTTATTTTCCAAATAACAAATTCTAGGTTTTTCCAAAACATACTTTTTAAAGATGCACCAAACAAAAACGTGAGATTTTTGCTGATATTTCACTATAGGCCCGTTCTATCTGTGCTCACCTTACCAATGCACCAGGAGGCCCCTGACCTGTGTCCTGGCCCTATGGCCCCTCAACCCCTTTGAATAATGGCCAGGGATCCCCGGAGGATGTGAGATCACAGCCTGCAGGATGTTAGTCATTAACAAAGACGCAGTGCTCCACTCGGGGACCAGGCCTAATTGTTTTTCTCTCACCCAGGTTAAGGAAGGCACAGCTGGTCCATGCAGATACATAATAATTTATGGTTTTATGAATGCTGATTGCAGTTTGGAATCTTTATAGCTCTTATTAGTATTTAAAGTTGTGTAGACCTGTTCAAGAATGCAAATTAATGTAATTCAGTTCACGATCAATCAATCTATGTATCTAATGCATGCATGTTTCTACACTCTAAAAACAAGCCAAGTTGGGTTGAAAATGGACAAACCCAGCAGTTGGGTTAAATGTTTGTCCAACCTGGTGGGTAGTTTTATTTAACTCAACTATTGTTTAAAAATTACTGTATTGCTTGCTTAAAATGAACCTAAAATAGGTTGGAAATGAACATTTATTATATGTATATGACTACCTCCTTTCAGACCAACACAATCTGAGATACATTTAAAAATATCCTTAGTCCTCCAAGGTTCAGAATGGTAGCCCAAATTCTGAAGACAAAAAAATGCATCCATCCATAAAAAAAAAAAAATTATTAAAAAAAATGAATCCATATGACAAATAAAGGCTTTCTGGATATCAATACGTTTGTGTAAAGCTCTATTCGCACAGAATTAGTATTATCTGGGGACCTCATGTGATTTAGAAATTAACCCCACATCTGAATTTCGTGTGGCTCATTCACACGGGATAAGCAAAGCTTGATTCTATTTGAATTTACTGACTTATCTCCCGGATATGATGTCATTCACATTTCACCAGGTTAGAATCTAATAGCTGAAGCTTTATGCCTCAAATTATAAAGTGAACCCCCTCACTTGATTTTGCACTTTCGTAAAGGCTATTGCTTGGAAATATCTTGTCGTTTTGAGTCTAGTTGTTATATTTAGTAATAAGTATAATGTTCCTTACTGCATGCTGCTACACATGTAATCCATCTCTATCTACTTATTCTTTTTGTTTTGGCTCTTCTGTTGTATGGTGTATAGCGATATGACCCAGCACCCAAAAATAGCATCAAAACGCTCCAAAGCAAACTCCATTCTTCACGAAAGATGGATAAAAAGACGCACATGAAACAAAAACCTTAAAAAAAAATTATATACGACCACGACAAAAATGACAGAGATGCCGATTCGCACAGAACTAATATTATCCCAGGACCTCTGTGTTCAACAAAATATGGTAAGTCATTTGCGGGGGAATTTTTACTTTACAAATTACAGACATGGCTGATTTGTACAGGATTAAGATCACAGACAACCTCCACAGTCCCCAGATAATACTAAAGACAAATATCCTTATTTCACAACCATTATAAACCTAGGAGGACAAAGGATATTTTTTAAATATATCTCCGATTGTGTTGGTCTGAAAGAATTTAGTCATATACACTTAGGATGGCTTGAAGGTGAGTCTAGCCATATAGTAATTTTTAAACAACAGTTGGGCTAAATAAAACTGCCCAGCAAGTTGGTCAAAAAACAATCCAATAATTGAGTTTGTCCATTTTCAATCCAACTTGAGTTGTTTTTAACTCAGCATTTGTTTAGAGTGTATGTATCATGTAAAGGTTTGTCTGTCTGTGCCTAAATTCACTTGGAGTGAATTTCACATTTAATTTATTATGACAAAATAGTATATGTAAAATATATTGGTTACTGAACAACATGAAAATAATCTGAAAATGATCTATATCAATGGTTTAAGCACAAAAATAGCACTTTAATCCTTGATATCCACCATAATCCTCTTGTACAAATGAGTGAACCTCAACACAGAGAAAGATGACAGCCCATTAATGAGGTTTATTTATCCATGTGGTTTTTATATGACTATAAAACAGCCAGCAGCCCTGCTCATCCCACCCTGATGTGATGAAGTGTTAAACCTCTTCCCATGGTGCCTCTTTCAAAGCCACACTGTCTCTGCTCTGAAACATTATATAGGCAATATATTCTACAATGGGCCCCTAAATGCTTCTTATAAACCACTGAGTGACATCTATACTTGAAATGACAAGATCTTTGATCACTTGTAATGTCTTTTAAATGTTGTGCTGAAGTGTGAAGAACTAGAAAACGTTGAATGATTTGGCAAATGAAGTACATACTGGCATACTCCTCAGGGAGATGAAGTAAAGGAATGTTTTCAAGGATGTTTGGTTGTAAAAAAAAACAAAAAAAAAACAAAACAACCTGGCGTTAACCATTCAGTGATGAGATGAACCCTCAGGATTTGGTTCACTGACTGACAAGACGCAAAGCAGTATTGGCGTTAAAAGCTTGTCTCGTTCTCTGAGCAGTAAAACGATCAGATTCAGACAGATCCACTCTGAGTCAAAGACAGGAGAATGTTAACATCTCTCAGTCTCTTAGCATTCCTTTCCCCTTAAAATGTGGTTTAATGGCTGACCCCGCTGACTGCTCTGGCTGCCAGAGTTTACGGAGGAAATTGAAGCCTCGCTGTGGTTCACAAACAGAGGCTTCTCTCTGTGACACCAACAGTTATGGATCTCCTTTTTCAAGCCGTGGTTGAGTCCAAACACCTCTCCAATTGCCTGGTAAACTCACTCTGCCAGCCAATACTGCAAACCACAACATCTTGGAAACATTGAACGTTGATGTTCGATGTTCATTGTTGTGTCTGTTATGATTTTCACACAATTGTTCATTCTTCATCTTTTGCCAACAGTTTAAAAATACATTTCGAAAGGCATCTAGCAGGTGACTAAAGTAGTATTCTGTGCAATGATTGCATGCACTAAAAATTATTTTGTTTTATTTTACAGTAAATATATGTTCTTAACATACGTTTTTTATTAAATATTTGAATATGTGCTTATTTAAGTTTGTTTATCTTATCTTATCTTATCTCCAATTGCTCCTAAAAATGTAAAATTAAGGCAAAGACAGAGAGTGAGAGCGAACACACATGAACAACAGTTCTTTCTGAGGAGGTAAAATGTTCCTCCATAATTTTACCACACTTAAATGTTCATTGGTTTTCATTTTCATTGCCTACTTGTACAAACACTCATAACATATTCCATCATACTCCTGCCAGCTGCACAAATATGAATTGTTTGACCTTAAGGGAATATGAATTTCATTTCATGCAGAGTCACAGCAGCAGCCATGGGTCAGAGGTCTTAACCTAGCCAAACGACCGCTTTCAAGTTTCTAAACGCCAAGAAATGTTTTCTCAACTACTTCTGGTAAATTTTGCTTCTCGGAGGAAATACATGGAAAAGGAATGTTTTTCTTGGATTTGAATAAGTAAGTTGTAAATCACTCAAAGAGTTACACTACAGTTGTTTTTAGGTTAAGTGACAACACTGAAGTTTATTCTGTGCGTTGTCTCAGCAGTTGTTTATATAACTGTTTGTGAAATCATATCTCTCGCCAGCATCAACAGACAAATAAAACCGCTACATAAATTGCTCATAAAACTGAGTTATACTAACAGAGTTCACTTTAGTGTAGCATCTTTAATCACAGGTGGCAATATGACACATTTTAAAAATGTGTGAGACACAGAACACTATGATGGAATCTAAAAGTTAAAACCACATGAAACATCAGGCACAGTTTTTTGTCAGTGTAATTTTACAGTAGCATTCTACAGAGAAGCAAACATTGTGATACATTATGAATCCCATATTCACTTCCACATCAAAGGGAATGAATGTTGGAGTGTTAAACAGATCCTAATTCAGGCACTGAACTAGCTTAAGGTCTCTGGTGATGAAAACAACCTCTTTCCCCTGCTGGTTTAACCATCTCCACTATCTGCGCTCATCTCCTTAAAGGCTTGTCATCATTAGCTGTGTTTATGAAGGCAAAACCGCTCTTATACCAAAGCACTTGTCTGTTGCCTGTCACCAGGTGGAAAGTTTATCTGAGATACATCTGGAGATACAGCTCAAGCTGTCACTATGCCCCGAGCACATGTCATTCTGCAGCCTCTGGGCCTCAGCTTGGTCGTGAGCGCGAGAAAACGGCTATTAGGTTAGTGAGCTTTCACAGGCCTGAACAGCAGGGAAGCACACAGACACTCAGCTGCTGCTCATAAAGTCCTAAATAACCTGCTCTGTTAAAATTACACTCACAATAAAAGATGATTATGAATGCAAAAATAAGCAATAAAATAAATCCAAAACCATGCCAGGTCTTAAATGGTAAACATTGGGTGTGCTTGAATTGTGAAAACTAAGACACATCAATGTTGGAAAATTAAAACATGTCGAAACTAATGTGCTGCAATTGCAGTTGTACTATGTACTACAATATCATAACATATTGGCATATGTTAATAATAATAATAATAATAATAATAATAATAATAATACATATACATATATATACATACATTTTCCTGTAAAAATGTTTGTAATTTTTACAGAAAAATACTTTAAAAATCCTACAGTAAAAAAATGGTTAACTGTAAGTTACCCTACTATATCTGGTGAAAAACAGTAAATATTTAAATTATGTATAATTTTAGATTAAAAATGTTTTTGGAAGTAAAAAGTATGAGCTACCATATAATTTACAAATTTGTTTAAAGATAAATAAAAACAGTAAAAAGTCCTTGTGTTAGACATCACATGATTATTTTTTTATGAATAATTTATTCATATTATTTTTGTTATCAGCAATGTACAAAAGTGCGTTTTGTGTTAAATTTAATTGTGTCGTGCATATATATATACACACACACACATATACACACACACACACACACACACACAGCTAAATACATATATTTATTTTAGTATAAACACACCCTTGCCCTTTAGAAGAAGATGGTTTTTGAGTTTCATATGATATGAGGTTTCTCAATATCAAGCACTTTCCAAAATCACTGCTGTTTATATTACAGGCTGTTACCATTTGTCCTGTTGGATCTCAAAATTGGATCCACAATCTATCTCACATAAACATAGGTAACTCCAGCTGAGCTATACATGGCATAAAAGGGAGTATTTTAAATTTTGCAGGACCTTTGTTTCATTTATCTTCACTGTGCCTCTGAATACTGCGAGTATTTTCAGGGGCTGTGATCCTATACAAACACGTTTATGTATAGTTTATTATGTGTTAATGGGATTCAAGTCAGTACAGCTGAAAACCAGGCCCGCTTTTCAAAGGCAGACCTGCAAGTGAAAACAACAGATTATTTCAGAAGTACTTGAGCATTATAATGTGCTTCAATGGAAATGATTTAGAAGTAAATTGAATCTAAAGATTTGTGTGAAATAAAAGCAAGGGGGGGTGAAACAAATGCCAAAAGGAAGAAAAGGAGACGGCTTATTTTACATTCACCCGAAGCGCCCCAAAAACGCACATCCACCCTACTGCTACAATAGATGCTTTTATGGCGCAAGTCAGGGGTTAACAGAATTCTGTCAGCATTCGGAGACGACCCCTCTCGATGCAGTGAAGTGCTCTCCCTGCATTTCAGTCCTGTGTTCTTTATTCAGACCTAACAAGTAGGGCGCTTTTTGTGTGCGGCAGGCCAACACCAACACCCTTTTCAACAAAGCCTCGCCAGCCAGACAGACACATTTCTCCCACTTTCTAAGAGCAAAAAAAAAAAAAAAAAGAGTTAATTCTGATTCAAACTCTTCAAAATAAGAGAATCATTTTAGAAAAGAAATTTTGGAAAATCTCGCTGTGACTTTGTCCTACTTTTTGTTATGTTTGTACACCATGAACATCAATACTGTGCTCTGTACAAATCAAACTTTGGTTTATCTTTTATTACACAGCTTTTTTATATTAGCTTTTTCCTAATAAAACATACAATGTATATGGTTGGTGTAAGTAAGGGTTTTTGCTGAGGCCAGTGGTCTTTCTCTTTGAAAAGGAAGGCCTTTGTCAACACCCTCTGCTTGCCAACTGCCACTATAATCCTTTCAAGACATGGGAACATGACAGGATTTTTAAGTTGCTTCTAAAGCAAGAGGGGGACTGATTGCAATGGAACGCTAAGCTCTTTGTAGACGGTTTTGCTCTGCATGCTTCATTGGTGGCAAGAGCCGTTAAAAAGCTCTTCTCAGTGATTGGAGATTTCTGTTACCGTGAACATCTGCAATATTTCAATATTATTTATTTTCTTGCTTGTTTTTTAAAGAGCAGAGGTACTGAACATTACATATGGCATTTCACAATTAATTTGAAATTTAAAATTTTTAAGTTTATTTCACTTTGTAAAGAAATTATTATGTGAAATGAAAACAAACTCATAAGCAAAAAATAAAATGTATATTTATTAGGCCTTTCTGTTGTACGACAGTTGAAAAATTCCATGTATGTGTCATAGCTAGCCGGACTTGGTGTGTGGTGAAGTTTCCTCTGCTTCATGGTCCTGTTTGTGTAGCCTGTGGTGGGTTTACGACCTCTGGACCAGAAAGGTTGCCGAGCCCGGTCCATGTGGCCGTGTAATGATGGGGTAACATAGAAAGTTCACTTATTTATGGTTCCCTCCCTCTTTCCTATGATGGCCACATCAAAGAGCACCTGCAGGGAGGCAAATTGGTGTTAAGTGGAGGACCTCCTGTGGATGCCTGCCCTCTCCATCATGATAAGAACACGAAAAAATCTGGATAGGATTTTATGGAGACCTGCCACACAGGAGCAGGAAAGTCTCAGCTCATGACAGAACATTGATTCACCCCGAACTGCACTCACATCCAGCACACACAGCTGGACACCCTACAGATACGCCTGCAGGAATCACCCTTGCTTTTGCCCTGAACTCTAAATTAGAAGAATTAAGGGTCTTTCCCTCATCTAAACCCTGAATACATCCAATCAAATGATCTGGAGAGCAGATAAGCTTCAGTGTTGAGCAGTGTAGGAATTCACTGAAATTGAACAGTGAGCAATGAATGTGAATTTGAAATGAAACTTAAATGTTTTCATTTTTAGAATTAGAATTCATTTTAGAATGTTAAATTAAATTAATTATAAAATTAAATATAACATGTCTATTAGATGTTACAAATGAAACAATATTTTTATTACATTATGGTTCATTGGTTCTGTACTTGTATAATCAATTTGTAAACTAATCTCAGCTAATCTATTATTTTTTATTAAGGAATAATTGAGTTAATGAGACTCTGATTGGATTTTGCCTGTAGGAGTGACCTGTTATTTTCAGAAGGAGTCTGTTTCACAGGAAACCCAATTTTACTTGGTAATTTTCTACACTAAAATGCCACTGCAGAGCATGTCATGCAGGTAAATCGGGAACATTTGGCAAATTCACGCCTTAATTTTGTACAGCAAAATTGGTGATCTGCTGATAAAGTGTACAATTACACAAGCGCCTGAAACCTGAGCGTGATCACGCATCTCTCGAGACTGAGAATATATGCTGGGAGGCTGATAGTCCCTCATGCATCTTTTCAAGCCACCCAGAATAAAGAGTGCTCAAAGAAAGAAGAAAAAAAATGACTGTGAAGTTAATTGAGAACAGAGCGCGGCCGAAGCGGCTAATCAAACACAGCTCTGGTAACAACCTTCACTCAGCTGAGCCCAAAACATTCTCTACCCCTCTCTCTCTCTCTCTCTCTCTCTCTCTCTCTCTCTCTCCTTTCAATGACTCAGCCAAGGTTCACCCCATCATAAACCTGGCCAGGCACCTGTTGAGTAACATAACCAGAGAACATAACCAGAGAAAAAAAACAGACTGTGGAGAAACAAGCAGAGCAACAACCCCAAGCTTGTTTCATGTGTTACTGTATTCAAAAACAGGCAGTGCTCCTGTATGAGAGCCACCAAAACCTGAGGGGGCATTCACTCACAATTACAGATTATGTAAACAACAGTCACCAAAAGTCACATGGCAAAACCAGATGAATCATAATAGCCATTAAGAAACAACGGTAACTGAAAGGTCAAGCAACTGAAAATTGAAGTCACCTTTTATTACTTAACATCTGCTTTCTGTCAAACTGTTCACCAGAGAGTGTTTCACCTCTAAATAATTAATCAATAATTAAGTAAAGTGAATTCAGCAGGACTTCGTTTACTTAGTGAGAATCATAAGCGTTTTAGTTTTTCGTCAAGTCATTTTTCCTCCTTTAATGATGATTTTTTCCCCATTGAGGTCATGCAATGAAAACAGAGAACTTCTTGCTCGCCATGACTGACAGCTAATGCCTGGACGCTGGAGCATCTGCAAGCCCTCTTAAACGCAGCTATGCCATTTGAATCTTTGAAATCAAGACGAAAATGTTGTAAAGTGTGAACAGATGTCGATTTATGGTGCAGACGGGGCTTGTAAATAAAGGTGAAGTGTCAGCTCTGAGAAAGAAGAAGTTTGATGGACAGCAGCATGTCTTTAGTGATGGCCACTGTGGTGTGCTTTATACAAGTCTTTTACCTCTTCACTTCTACTGACTTTGCGCTGACACATGCTGATCCCATTCACAGAGTAAACAAGAACTCTCTGTGGCATTAGTCACAGTGTTTTACCAACAGATGACTGAATTCATTAAAGTTTCTCGCCTGAGGAGCTGTAAGATGGCATCTTTGCTTGTTTTAACTATTTCAATTGCTATTTGAACCACGCATTCCAATATTTGCTGAGAAAAGATACCAAATGATAATCATTATTCAAATGATGGATATCATACAAAACATCGCTTATTTTAGTTCCATACAGTTCACAGCAATCCATTTTGCAATCTTGTTCAAGGTGGAGTAAAATGGATAGTTCACCCAAAAGGAAAATGCTTTCATTATTTACTCACCCTCATGTTGTTCCAAACTGTCTGTCTTCTGTGAAACACTACAAAGAAGATTGTAGAATGTCTTTAACATTTTGAATAATGTTTTAACCATTTTTGTCCATAACATCCCATTGACTTGTTCTACAGAAGAAAAAAGGTCATATATGAGGGTGAGTAAATGATGACAAAGGGATGCCAAAATAGTATCCCGTTCAGAAAGTCTACTAAAACTCGAATGAGAGTTAGGTGACATGTAGCTACAGTTAGTAGAATATCTAAAGTGGACTATAAGAATAAAGTGTTACCTCTATTTCATATCTAATAAAAATATCACCAATAAGACAGGAAAGGAAGCGGAAGGAATCATGAGTTATAAAAGTATTTCCACGCATCTGAGCAGAAAGTTTATAGAAGTAAAAAACTTGTTTATTACCATTTATGGAAATATTGGCCCACCAAAATCATGCCAAGAGGGATTCTGCAAACGTAATCTGGTCCAGTGCATTGGATTTTTTTTTTTTTTTTTTAAATAAAACATATGAACAATTAGTATTTAAAGAATTAACATATATAATTAACTACATGTTAAATTAATAGTCTCAGTTATTATAATATAATAGATTACATGGAATTCTTCTGAGATGAATACATTTGGTACAGTTCTAAAAATCAAGCGTAAAAACCCTAATATTTTTTTTGTTTTTTTTAGAGAGTTTCAAAGTTATCTAATCTGTTAAATGCAACTATAATACATCACGATATTAAAATATTAACTAACATCATGGTTTTAAAGCTGCTTTGGAACGTGTATTGTGAAAAGTTCTGTACAACTAAAATTGACTCGTCAATGTTATTATGAGAAACTTAAAAAAAATGAAATATAAATAAACTAAATATGCAGACCATAAAATGTGTTTATATTCAAAAATTGTGCCAGATAAGGAAATTCACTTACTGATTGATATATATCAAAATCTCTAAGGAATAACATAGGAAATCATCTTTAAAAGTGAGCCAGAGAACTGAGGAGGAAGTTGTATGGGATAACAAAGTAAACATGTATTCATTTAGCAGACACTTTTATCAAAAGCGACTTACAAATGAGGAATGCTACAAACCCATAGTATGGATCCTTTTAGAGAGCAGTCACTCCATAAAGACATTTTTGTCATTTTGCAACTCTTTGTGGCTCAGGGATCCATGAAGGAAGACACTTAAGGACTAGCCGCAGTATAGCGGCCCCTGTCTGCATGTCTGGGTCACACTTCACCTAGACTCGCTCCGCTGCCTCTGTAGTGCCACTGCCACAATCTACCAGTCAGCAGATTTAAAAGAAGTCCTAGACTGATCCGTGATCCCGAAACATCCTTACAAGTAACTGATGTGACCTTCTTTCAAACAAATAAAAGAGCCGTCTAGTCGTAACCTTTTTTCCTGCTCTTAGAAGTCAGGGGATTTTAAGCAAGAAACGTTCTTGTTCACTCTGCTGCCTGGGGCACATGTTGGACTTTGTGGTTTTAAGTTTCAGTGACAAAATAAACTTGTCTGCACTGTCTGAGCATGCTTAATATTTATGAATGACTAAGACTATAGTTTGTGTTCTTTGCCTCACAGCTGTTTCTCTTTCTTGGTGTCATTAGTGCAACATTTGTGAGAGCCTGAAATCAACTTTTAGTATGAGATTTGAATCATTGTAAATAACTTATCAATAGCATGCTTGAAGCCATCAAGATTCATTTCAACATTTTTATTACTTTACTGGCAAGCATACAAGTTTTGTGTTTACTCTAAAATATGAAACTCATAATGTCATGCTATCAGGTCATGGCTCTGTCCTGATCTTAACCCCTGCAAGCAACCCTGTGCATTCCACTGTTTGATTAAGAGGAAATTAGGAATCTGGTCTCATATAACAGGATGCATCGGTTCATGACTGCAGCGGACAGGCTTTCAATGCAATGGGGTAATCAATGTCCTCTCTGCAGGCGGGCCCTCTGGGTTTGGTGCTGTTGATTGATGCGTGCAAAAGATCCCTCTGCCCTGATCTACTCCCACAAAATGCTCTCACACCCCACTGAGTGTCCATAACCTGCTGACTATCTCTGTCATCACCCTGACAAAATCCAGCTTTAACACACTGTAAAACGGGAAGGCTACATAAACAAATAAATGAACACTAGCAATTCTAATCACTCAATCATTTAATGTTACTGGATGCTATTGCATGTTTTGTTTTTTTTACTCATATAATAGGTCATTATTATAACGGTGTAATGCGTTAAAAAATAATTAGGAGTATGCCAACCATATGAAAGATTACTCCAGCTTTATAAACTGCTTTAACTTCTTTGTAGGCCAGGTGGTAATTGTAAGACAGTGCAGATCCGTTCTACCAAAAGTCAGGCTTTTACTGGAATTCTAATTCTGCACCAGCCCTCAGTGTTGAGCAACCTCTTAAATAAAAGCCAAAAAAAGATACAAGGAGAACAACAAATGAAGACATTGGACATAGGAATGTGGAGAGAGTGAAAGCACCATTCTGAAGTCTCACAAAATTCTAAAGCAAGGATGCATTGAATTGATCAAAAGTGACAATAAAGACTTTTTCATTGTTAAAAAAGAAAGGTTTGAAATTTCTATTCAAAGAATTCTAAAAAATATTACACACAAAATCCATAAAAATATGGAGTAGCGACAGTTTTCAGCATTGATTAATAAAAAAAAAGTTTCTTGAGCATCAAATCAGAATTAGAATGATTTCTAAAGGATCATGTGACACTGAAGACTAGTGAAGAAAGTCACATACTGTACACTTGAGGGTGAGTAAATTGTGGGATCATTTCATTTTTGGATGAACTTCTCTTTAAGCACAAAGGTCCATTTCATTTGCAAGTCTGTGAGATGTGGTACAAGAACTGCAATTTACTGTAAAGTGATTTCAACAAAGAACAACAACAAAAAAATAAAACAACCACATTTTCAGGCAACAACAAGTGCACTGTGAGTTCTTAAACATGTGGTAGACATACAGGCTACATTATTTTACTTCTGGGAGAAACATTTAAAGAAATTGACTTATTTAGCAAGGATGCATTAAATTTATCAAAAGTGACAGGGGAGACTTTTACGTTGTTAAAAAGAAAGAATCCTGGGGGAAAAGACAGTTCCCACACATCAACAAAAATATGGAGTAGCACAACAGTTTTCAGCATTAATTATTTCTTGAGCATCACATGAGAATATGAGAATGATTTCTAAAGGATCATGTGACACTGAAGATTGGAGTAATGATGCTGAAAATTCAGCTTGGCCGTCACAGGACTAAATATTTATTTTAAATTGTAATAATATTTCAGAATATTACTGTTTTTTGTTTATTTTTAATCAAATAAATTCAACTTGGGTTAACATAAGAGACTTTCAAAAACATTAAAATATTTTCCAGACCGTTGAACAGTATAGTATACAGTCGTGGCCAAAGGTTTTGAGAATTCCATAAATATTAGTTTTCACAAAGTTTGCTGCTAAACTGCTTTTAGATCTTTGTTTCAGTTATTTCTGTGATGTACTGAAATATAATTACAAGCACTTCATACGTTTCAAAGGCTTTTATCGACAATTACATGACATTTATGCAAAGAGTCAGTATTTGCAGTGTTGGCCGTTTTTTTTTTCAGGACCTCTGCAATTCGACTGGGCATGCTCTCAATCAACTTCTGGGCAAAATCCTGACTGATAGCAACCAATTCTTTCATAATCACTTCTTGGAGTTTGTCAGAATTAGTGGGTTTTTGTTTGTCCACCTGCCTCTTGAGGATTGACCACAAGTTCTCAATGGGATTAAGATCTGGGGAGTTTCCAGGTCATGGACCCAAAATTTCAACGTTCTGGTCCCAGAGCCACTTAGTTATCACTTTTGCCTTATGGCACGGTGCTTCATCGTGCTGGAAAATGCATTGTTCTTAACCAAACTGTTGTTGGAAGAAGTTGCTGTTGGAGGGTGTTTTGGTTCCATTCTTTATTCATGGCTGTGTTTTGGGCAGAATTGTGAGTGAGCCCACTCCCTTGGATGAGAAGCAACCCCACACATGAATGGTTTCAAGCTGCTTTACTGTTGGCATGACACAGGACTGATGGTAGCGCTCACCTTTTCTGCTCCTGACAAGCCTTTTTCCAGATGCCCCAAACAATCGGAAAGGGGCTTCATCGGAGAATATGACTTTGCCCCAGTCCTCAGCAGTCCATTCACGATACTTTCTGCAGAAGATCAATCTGTCCCTGATGGTTTTTTTTTGGAGAGAAGTGGCTTCTTTGCTGCAATTCTTGACACCAAGCCATCTTCCAAAAGTCTTGGCCTCACTGTGCGTACAGATGTGCTCACACCTGCCTGCTGCCATTCCCGAGCAAGCTCTGCACTGGTGGCACTCCGATCCCGCAGGTGAATCCTCTTTAGGAGACGATCCTGGCAATGAAAGCTCTAGCGCAAGTTCTGTCAGGAAGACTCAAATGTTACGTCACTACTAATTTAGATCTAACCAATCATTATCCAACACATGTAGTATATAAGATCGGTACTCATCACACTGTCTGAGTTCGCAGATGCTGACGCGAAACCTAACCTCCATCTTCCCCACCACCACCAGGATGGTCCCTGTCCATACCTCCCGGGGTCGGCTACGTCCCTGCCTTCATCTTCAGGCAGGAAATGCAGAGTCCGCAACCCTCAGGATCTAAGCTACGGACGGGGCCTACGGCAAAGAACTTTATCTTACAATGTTTGCTTGCCGATTGTTAATAAATTTCATTGCAAGTTAATTTACCTCCCGAGTCTTTCTGGTAGAACTTGCTGGACTTTCTTGGACGCACTGAAGCCTTCTTTACAAGAATTGAACCTCTTTCCTTGAAGTTGCTGATGATCCTATAAATTGTTGATTTAGGTGCAATCTTAGTAGCCACAATATCCTTGCCTGTGAAACCATTTTTATGCAACGCAATGATGGCTGCACGAGTTTCTTTGCAGGTCACCATGGTTAACAATGGAAGAACAATCATTTCAAGCATCACCCTCCTTTTAACATGTCAAGTCTGCCATTCTAACCCAATCAGCCTGACATAATGATCTCCAGCCTTGTACTCATCAACATTCTCACCTGAGTTAACAAGACGATTACTGAAATGATCTCAGCAGGTCCTTTAATGACAGCAATGAAATGCTGGGATTAAGTTAATTTTCATGGCAAAGAAGGACTATGCAATTCATCTGATCACCCTTCATAACATTCTGGAGTATATGCAAATTGCTATTATAAAAACTTAAGCAGCAACTTTTCCTATTTCCAATATATATGTAATTCTCAAAACTTTTGGCCACGACTGTATATATATATATATATATAAAGGAAATGGGGTGATAGAATCAGTAACCAATAAATCTATACTGTTTGGCCTAAAATACTAAAATCAATAAATTCAGTCAATTTAATGCTGCACAACACAACCTTGTAATGTAGTGTATGAAAAATACTGTATGAAAATTAGACATTTCCACATTGGATATTTAAGCCCGATATACATTCAGTGTAGACTGATAATTTAAAAAATTAATTTAATACACTACTAACAGATATGGTATAGTTATACAGTATTGTGCATCCTTAATATATTTCAACTGAATAATTATAATCCTAAATTCAAATAATTAAAGTTAAATTTACTGTAAATACTTCTGACTTCTGAAAGCTGTTCTTGTGTTGAAAGCCCACCAATCAGAATTCAGCTTCTCCAGATCTTCCCATGGGTTACTGATGTCGAGAACTATTGGAGTGCTGCATTGTCTTTATCATCAAGTGAAGAATTGATGCTTTCTGTGTGTCAGCAGTGAAAGGCTGTCATTATTTTTCGTATGGTTCTGCTCCATCTGTTGATTGGCCCAACTGGTGGTCAAAGCAGGAAAAAGTTTGTGACACAACAGAGGAGGTAAAGGAGCAGGCACAAAGGCACAGCCGGCTGGTCCCTTGCCACATTAGACCCACAATGAACCAGCAGAAGTGCCTCCCGCTGGGCTTGATACCTCAATGGCTCCCTCACCCCAGGATGAGTCGAGCATGTGAGCCCTAATCTGGAACTTTAAAGCCTCGCCCTCATAATGAATTCAGCCAATTCATTTTCAACTTGGACACATTGGCATGTTGTCTCACATGGTTCTTAAAATGTTGACAAAATACTAGAAATGATAATATATCTACTACGTGTTCTAATGAAAATGACTAATTGTAACATCTAATAAAAATAACACCAATATGACACAGTAAAGGAAGCTGAGGGAATCATAATTCATGAAAGAAGTTTCACGCAGTGTGCAGACAAACTTGTATTTCCCATTTATGGAAATATTTGCCCAACAAAATCATACCAAGAGGGAATTTTTAAAGACACATAATCTAGTCCACTAAAGAAATGTGAGAATGTCATGCCACTTTGGTTTGTTTGATGTTGCATTGGTGTCTGACTGTGTCCGATTGTATCGTATTGAAGATTTATGATTTAGCCAGGCATCTGAGTGCGGTTGAACAGTTGTGAACGATTATGGTGAACTGTAAATCTCAGTGCTGCGCTCATGCTTGAGGGGAATGGAGCAGGTTTGTCATGTTTTTTAGCAAAGTGTAGCAAATGCATTGCACAGTGAGGGTAAACTGAGATCAGTTAACAGTCCTACCCATTTTCATCTAAACAGATGCCTCTTATAACAATTACAACCACACCAAATCGAGCCTGCATTTTTAGGTGATACTTTCAAATATACTTTTGACCCCGGATGAATGTTCTTGAGATTGGTGTTGAGGGTTTATGTTGCTCCCTTTAAACTCTAGTGTTCTTGGATAACCAATAGCTGCTCTAAACCTTAGTTACTTTCCTGAATTGTGCAATGCGTTTACATAATAAAGCTGGCAATGCATCAGAACCTTCTGGATGACTCTCCATGTACAGATCTTACAGGACTGTTTATCCCTGACAATTCAGTACTAACAGGATATGGTAGTTCGATAAAAATGGCATGGACATTACTTGCAGATTGAGCAATGCTTGAGAACAATGTTTACTGGCATTAGTGTGAGAGCCCTGCATGTTTTGATTAGCTTTTTTGCTTAAACCACAAGCTTGTTAGAGCAAAGACAGAATGTTAACAATGGAGATCACATCATCGAGCCAAAGTGCTTTACGTAATCTTAAATTATCCAATTGATATTTTGGAGATTCAAATAAATCCATCGTTCTAAGGGAGAATTGTTGATTCAAACACATTTCATTACATAAAATTATTAATGTGGCACCACATCCTGTCGGCTTTACAAAATGGCCTCAAATTCAAAGAATAAAGATTGTTTCAACATGAAATTCTCTAGAGGTTTTTATCATTGATATGACAAGAACACACTGCCTTGTTTAAAGGAATAGTTCATCCAAGAGTAAATAATCTGTTATCATTTACTCACCCTCATGTCATTCCAAACCAATGAGCTTTTTCTACCATAGAACACAAAAGGTCAATTTTTTTTCCGGAAAATTCCCATATCCTATTCAATATAAAGTAAGCAAGACACCATGACTAAGCTTTTAACCTCCAAAATGAAAAAAAAAAAAAAAAATCCCCTTAAAACTTTATAAAACTAGTCAATACAAAATACACTACCATTGAAACGTTTGAGATGAATAAGAGTTTATTTTTAAATAAATACTTTCAGCATTAAACGGGTAGTTCACCAAAAATGAAAATTCGATCATCATTTACTCACTGAACACGCTGAACACAGAAGAAGATATTTTGAAGAATATGGGTAACCAAACAGTTGATGGACCCCATTGACTTCCATAGTATGGAAAAAAAAATACTATGGAAGTCAATGGGGTCCATCAACTGTTTGGTTACCGACATTTTTCAAAATATCTTCTTTTATGTTTAAAAGTTCAACTTCAGGATGAGTAAATGATGACAGAATTTTCATTTTTGCATGAACCATCCCTTTAAATTGATCAAAAGTGACAAAGACTGTTTCAAAAGAAATCTAATTAAAATAAATGCTGTTCTTTTGAACTTTCTATTCAAAGAATTTTAAACCACAAAAAAAAAACATCAAAAAAACTTTTCAACATTGATATCTCTTTCCATCACATGAATTACATTTTAAAATATATTGAAATAGAAAACAGTTTAGATAATGACTTAAGACGTATTGATGAACGCGGAACCACAGAGGATAGAGCAAAACAAAAAAAACGTCACGAATTAGAAGTCTAAAACTATTATGAGAAATGTGGGAGGATTTCGATATAAGAGAAGAGGAGCTTGAATTTGTTGCCCAGCCCTATTTGTTTGAACCGCGAGAGGTATCTACTCACATCTAAGCTTACGCTACTCCTACATCCTACATCAGGGATGACGTACCCCCTGAAGGACCCCCAGCCCTGCACACTTCAGAAGGCCTTTATTAACCCCCTGGAGCTATATGGATTATTTTTACGATGGATGAAGCACTTTTTGGGGCTTCAAAATCTAGATCCCTTTCACTCCCATTATAAAGCTTGGAAGAGCCAGGATATGATTTAATATAACTCCGACTGTGTTTGGCTGAAAGAAGAAAGTCATTTACACCTAGGATGGCTTGAGAATGAGTAAATAATGGGATTGTTTTCATTTTTGAATGAACAATTCCTTTAAGCATAAAGGTCTCAGTTTATTTGCAAAATGTGGCACAAAGACTTAAAAATAGAGAAAAGTGATTTCAACAAAGAAAAACAACACAAGTCTATTAAATGCAGTGTGATTTCTTAAACGTGTGGTAGACATACAGGCTAAATTATTTTACTTCTGGGAGAAACAGGGACGATACCAAAGAAATTTTGTCAGTGAATCAGAGACCGCAACCAAGAAACAATATCTCTCTACATTAACCGTCAAAGATGGGAAAGAGACCGCTGCTCACACGAAGGTTTAAAAAAATCTGCTCTTCTGCCATTATTTTGTGACTATGTGTGACATAGAGGTCCTCTCAAACCTCCACAGCCATTTTTGTGGTAGCGGTTAAACATAAAACGCTACATGCAGATCTCAGACGGTACGTTGTGTCCTGTGGGACAACGTTTCCCGCTCAACCCCCTCGCTAGATGCACATGTTGCCTATATTACATCCTGATTACATCTATTAAACAGAAGATAAGGCATTGGGTTGGTCTAACAGTCTTTGTAATCAAAAACCATTCAGGTGGACACATTTAAGCATGAGTGGGAGCAATTTAATTTGTTGGTCCAATCGAATTCATCTTTGATTTCATCCTTTCGGTGTAAATTCTGACTACAGGAGAAGAGCGTTTGCTTGCATGAAGGAATACTCCAAATTTAATATAAGTTAAATTCAATCAATATCATATGTGACCATTTTGATTACTATAAAATCTATTTTAACTCATTCCTTGTTTTTTGTTTCATTTTATTTTCAAAGATGACACAAAAATTGGGGAAGATTAGAGTGAATCACAATGGAAGAGAATGGGGTGAACTTTTAGAGGATTTGAAAGCAGAAATGTGAATCTAATATTTATATAAAACCACTTAATTTTTTGTTGAAAACGGTATTATTATGTAATGCTGTTTAAATAAATCACAGTAATTGTAAGGTTTATGGCGTTCCATTTGTCATGACCGCAAAGCTGTAAACTTTAAAACTTTACAAATAAAATTGAAGTATTTTTTTCACACTAAAACCATTAACTTGCATATCATTTACATCATGTACTATTGAGACAATGTGTATTTTAACGTTACATTGTAACTGTAACCCAGTTTTTATTTAAAAGAAAATGAAGGACAAGTGTAAATCAATTTTTGTGGTGATCAGCATTATGTGTACAAATGCTGTAAATTGTGCTTAACTTGTACTGAACCCAGAGTTTTCCTTTAAGTGATCCCTGCTGGAAGATTGTCTGTACAAACACTGGCTGTGAGATAAGTAAATATGTGTGAAACATCTGCTCTCTCTGCATTCAGATCTCTCCGTTTGCTTTCATTCCCCTCAATCAGCTGATTTGATTCCTTCCAAGCCATCTTCATCAACTGTAGTTGCCATAGAGCCAACGACAAAGACAAGCGTAATACTCTCAGCACAAAGAGCAATAGCAGATGTTGTGCACACAGCTCCACACAATGCTTAAACAACTATTCATAGCAGTAATACGATGAAAAACATAAAAGGATAGACCTAATCTTATAAAAATGACAAAAGTGAAAAAGGGCCAGACTGAGCAAGAATGAGAATCTTATTTTTTAAAACTGCTCTCATGTGATTCCTCTCTCAGGTTGTGACCAATCCTCTTGTTTAATTATCAGCCATCAATGCTTCGGGTCGTTTATCCCACTTGGAGGTGCATATGTGCAGCTAGCCCCCTTCATTTCCATCTCAGTCTGACAGAGATCTGTGCGAGGTGTACAGGACAAACAGCACAGAGGCATCCTGCCGAGAATCTATTCACGAGATTGCCCTGTGACTCATTACCAACATAAAGGAAGGAAATCATGGGGCACATTTACAATCTGTCTCCCATAGAGGGAAGACCGGGGTTAGTTGTCACATGGAGATGATGCCATCAAGGGTTATATCTCAGTAACTAAGGTTTTGAATAAAAATAGTTGGTTTGTATGTTGTTTCAAACACCTAAAAGTCTTATATCTGAGAAAATTGTTCCAAATTCCAATGTCATTATATTTTAGCTAAATAAAAGAAAATGAAAATCAAGTGAACAAAAACTAAAATTCAGGAAACTGTTATATAACAAAGATAGACTTTAACCAAAATGAGAACTGCATTTTCAGAACAAGGACATGTTTCATAAATGTCAAGTCGGACAGCTTGTTACATTTTCATTTAGGCAAGCTGGCAAATGTTGTAAACATTTTTAAATATTTTTGATATTGATAAAAAACATCATGTTTTGCCTTTTGTGTTTCACGAATTTCATGAGAAATATTCACATAATTGTAAAAAAAAAAAAAAAAATGTTCACATAATGTAAAAAGTATGACAACTAGCCCCTAGATTGGGGGTCTCCAACCCTGCTCCTCAAGGGCTACTAACCCTAATCAAACACATCTGAACCAGCTCTCAGGGGTTCAAGGTACAACAGGTAAGTATGTTGGAGCAGAGTTAAAACTGAAGAATGCAGGAAGTTTGCCCTCCAGGAACAGGGTTGGCTACCCCCACCTTAGATCTACTATCTGGAATTCTACAGTGGAACGATTTTTAATTATTTAACATTAAAAAATTTGATTATAGGTTTAAAAATCATAGTACTCTCAAGAGTTTTTTTCCCAGATTGACATAACTTGCACAGCAAAAGAACAAAGTGTAAAGAAAAGCATTTAAAACAGAATATCTGTCAGTGCCGATAGCCTCATGGGCAGCGCATCGACATATAACGGTGTTGCGCTTCGGGCTTCGGGATCCCGTCTCCCTCTCTCTCTCCCACTTCGCTTCCTGTCATATCATAATAAAGGCAAAACCGCCAAAAAATAAATCTGAAGCTGACTGGAATACCTAAACAACCTAAATTGAGTCAGTTATTTCAATTCTAACACAACATTGACATAGATATGATCGCCCTTGTGGCTGGTATGTCTGGGTGGGACTCCCATCACTCTGCAGGCGTATGGGGGGCATGGAGTCTGCAGGGCTAGATTTATACCCTAGTAGGCTCTTCTCGTGTCAATGATAACACTTCTGGTTTCCCCTGTTGGCTGCATGTTTACTTAACTCAGGGGTGCTCCACAGCAAGAGCCCCAACACTCCATGTGGGGGGCGACTAGGACAGGGCAAGATCTAAGGATGACCTGACACCTCTTGTAAATGGAACTTCCCTCATTTATAGTCAGATGATAATTCAAAAGTGTTAATGAGGTTTAATCCAAAATCACTTAATGAATATTCATATTCTGTGGCTTATAAATGCTCTATTGAGAGTAATGAGGTTCCTATCATTTAAGATGACTTTGACATCTTTTTTTTAACAAATAAATTCTTAAAGATACAATGCTGGTTAATATTCAGAAAAAGTAGTTTTAGAGTTCATTCTGCTGATCCACTTCAGTACAGTCGCTTCATTTCCTCATGAGATCTGCATGGTAAAAAGTTATACTGTTTCTATGCAAACTAAACCAGCATATTACCATTGCAGAGCAAATCCTTCTGCTATTATTCAAAAACACGCAGCTGGTCTATAAACCATAGAACTGAACTAATGCCTAAAACTTCTCTGACAGCCTCCTTAAAATATCCAAGTATGTTTTGAATTGTTGAGAATGCAATATTTTTGAGTGGACAATAAATTACATGTAATATATAATTAGTTTATATATACATATAAATACACATCTCACATTATATACATATTATATTTATCAAACTGCAAATCTTACACTGTAATCTGGATGCTATGGCGCAAACGGTTTACGAGACAATTTGGATTGATTTGCTATAATACTAAATGTACTAAAAACATACAAATAACCTACAGGTGGGCAAAAGGTTGAATATGTTGTTAAAAAACGAGACTAGGAAAAAAGTTAATTCATAATTACAACACACTTTTCTATTGGATCTTCCCTTCAGATGCTGCCCAAGTGTTTAGATTTACTGAGTTTTGTAGATAAATATAAAAATAGGACTGCTGATCTGATGAGACTTTAGAATTAAAGTGAAAACTATAGAACTTTCTACTTCCATCTCTTGTTATCCACTGGCCAACTGGGAATGTTCCTGCAGAATCTCAGGGTGGGTGTGAACTCTCCCACCGGTGGCACCTTGTAAAATGACATCTGCATTCACCTCCGGGCTTTTGAAGAGAAGAAAGCTGAGCACTCAAAGACTTTAAAGGCATTAAAAAGTTTGTTTAAACACACAGTAACTAAAACTAAGAATGACAGCCAGATAATAGAAACAAACATTGAAAAACTTTTAAATAATGTCCAACGTTGTTTATTCCTCTCTAAAATCCTTTTCCGCATTTTCTCAAAAGGGATATACAAGCTAAAAAGTCAAGATTGAACTTCAAAATAGCATGGCATAAAATCTGAACTGCCCCGTCACTTACTAAAGTAACTGTGAGAGTGATTAAATGCATGCCAACACTTGTACCCCTCACTGCCCTGGCACACACGGGCCACTGAGCAGCAGGTTTGACCCGGTGAGCCAGGTCTGTTTAGAGTCCTATTACACAAGAACTCACCCCTCTCCTCTGGAGCTTCGTTACGGGACAAAAGTCTAGCACGGCAGTTATATCCCTGGAAACTGAGAACACATCTGTGTCCAGTTATACAAACTAATACACCCCCTCCCCATCCACGTCACCCCACTCTGATTTAACTGGAAAGCTTGGTGGAAAATTCTGGCCCAATATAAAACTAATTGTTTGCTCTCACTTTCTCTCGGTTTCTTTTTTTCTCTGGAACAATAATACGGATTTATTTATTTAAATTACATTTTGCATTAATATTTGTTTACTTTGCTAATACAAAGGAAGCAATTTATTAATTTCCAACAGTTATTATGAACATAAACTGTGAATCAGTATTCATGTGAAATGGGCAGTTTCAATCTATAGAACTTATTTAGCATGACTAAAGGCAAACAGATGCAGACTTCTGCTTCTCTGGGAATAATTTGGTGGGTTTTGTGGCTGAATTTGGGAAAATAAAGAAATACACAATAATTAAACACTGAACGCACAATGTAAATGCATAATGACTTGAGAAATGTAAAGGTCAATGACATCACTAATCATGTATGCTATTCAAAAATACAATGAATACAAACAGCTTAAATTCACCTCTTGTATGGTGAACATGTTTTCTGTATCTGAATATTTTTTTGTGGGGCCAAAAATGTCTAGTGTAAGCAGAGGCTGTAAAAAATAGTCTATTAAAAGGCTGGAATTCTTGAAAAAGTTTGACTAGTTTGACAATGGCTTATTATTATTATTATTTTTTATTTTTTTAAAAAATGCAGTAAAGCAATACTGTTTTAAAATAGTGTTAAATAAAAAAAAATAACCCAACTTGTAACCAAATCATTTTGTGGTGAAATCAAAATTAGTTGAAAATGTTATAAAAGTTGATACTTTTCTAAGAACTTGGCAACTATAAATGCATGCTCACGTCTTTGGCAGTATTTCTATTCACAATATTCATCACCAAGCTGCAAATATTAAATAAATCATGAATAATAATAAAAAAAAAAATCTGTTCCACAGCAAAAGTAAGTACTCTAATTTGGTTCCAGAAATGTAATGGAGGATATCTTTGGTGCCAATAGCTGACAAATCATCGTGGGAACACCCACTTTCTCCTTTTGAAGGTGGGGGGATCTAAGGGGGTGTCTGGACTAGAGCCTGTGCGCAAATTTAACTCAGAGACGCAGTTGCTGCTGTCACAGTTGCTCCTGGATTCTACATTGTGCGGATCTCTTCTTTACACGCCAAACATGGATGTGAAAGTGATCGTAGTATTCGCTCTGATGGCGGTCTTCATTCATGCACCGGTTTCAAATGGTGAGTTATTGTTCAATGGACACTTTGCAAATGTTTCACTTATTTTTGCAGTGTGCATAAAGCTTATGCATGTTTTGGCACACCATTTGTCGACAGTGCAGTTCCGTTCATTAAAAACAGTCGATGCAACTATTGCAAGTTAAAGATATTTTACGGTTCACAACAAACAACTCATATTTCAGTGGATTTACGCATTTGCACCCAAAGTGTGAATTAAACGTAAAACATTTTTATTAGTTATTTCATGTCTTGCGCATTTTTTTTTTACTTAAGAAATAAATACGAGTTACTTACACCCGTTGGTTTTGTATTTTAACTTCATAAAACGCACGTGATATTTCCAAATATTAACAGACTGACGCGCATGCGGTCAGGAGAGCAGAAAAGGCACGGGCACAGCGTTGATTAATGTGTGTACTTGTCGAACTCTTTGTTTTCTCTTAATTACCCTCAAATTCGGGAACCGCAGAGATAGCGCCAGTCTTTACTTCAATCGAGCAGCGCGCGGCTCTAACTATGGCCTCTGCGTTTACATAACAATAAAAAGAGATTACTGGAAATGTCATTAGCATTTTACAAGTGGACGAACTTGGATACGTTGGATTACGTTGCAGGTCATTCACACCTCTGGACTCTTGTGAGGGGGAGATGTCCGTTAAAGTGTTTGCGTACGTGAGCCGTGCCGTCTTCACTTACAATGTGAAGCTGCTCCAGCTGTTAAGTCTCTGCTTCCTTGAACGCGTAACTTAACAGGTCTGAGCCAAATGGAATAATAATCCTAGCGTTGCCATACAAGTCACTCGGTTGAATGTGAAAGCGCTTGAAGGCTATTAAAATAGCGGCCAAGTATCTGCGTGCACGCGCGCTCCAATAATCCCTTTTCACAGTCTGTGATGACGCGTTATCAATATCGTAAATCCGGTAAAGTGTTTTATATTTTAATTTCTTAAAAAAAATATGTGCATATTTATAACACTATATTTAGTATTAAATTACCTTTGCATCAAATGACAAAACTTAACGCTGCTGTGACATCTTTCTTTTGACTGCCGTTATCAATTGCTCTCTATTTTTTCTCTCTTTTTTACAACTGTGGAATTTTTCTTTTGATATTTGTGCAAATGGAAACTATATATATATATATATATGTGTATATATATATATATATATATATGTATATATATATATATATATATATATATATATATATATATATATATATATGTATATGTGTATATATATATATATATATATATATATATATATATATATATATAATTATTATTATTATTTTTTAAATGAAGTCTCTCATTCACTGCTATAAAAGTTAACCCAACTATGACGACTTCCCGGAAATGGGAAAAGGGTCAATTCATACAGCTTAGCAATGCCCAATTTATTTTTAAAGTATGAATGCACTAAACATTTCTTATCAGATACATTAACTGGCAGTTATCTCGGTATCTACCCAAGAATATTATACACTGAATTTCGAGAGCATAGTCATTAATCATTTATAGAGTGCATAACTAGCTCAATTATATAATGTAAATTTACATCCAAAAAAGAAAAAGAAAATGAATCTCTTGTTTATAACTCAGTTTTCATAGAAAAGCCAGTAGAAGAACATGCACCCTCTGTGTGTCTGAAAATTGTGCTGGTTGGTATTAGTGAGTGTTGCAATAGTGAGTTTGGAGGCTAGAGCATGATTACATAATGGATTTTGAAAATTAAACCAAAACTTTTAACTTTCGTTTTTAGTCAAGGATGCTGTTTCCTTTTACAAAATCCATCTGTGGTGTGAGCTCAGTATTAAAATGTAGGACAGAAAGTGATTTGAATTTGTCTAAACATCATTATTCATCATGATTTTGTGTAACACTAAATCACATGCACAGAATTACAAGAAATCAGAGCAACAGCTGAATTGAGTTTCTTCTCTTTTTCTCTTATTTCTTCTCCTAGCCAAGCCCATCAGCCTGGTAGAGAGATGCTGGTGCCGTTCCACAGTCAACACTGTGCCACAGAGAAGCATTCGCGAGCTCAAGTTCCTTCACACACCCAACTGCCCCTTCCAAGTCATGTGAGTGTCTCCTCTAAACTCTCTCTTTCCTACTTGCTCAGCAGCTCTGCCTCTGATGAGATGTCTGCCTGACCCAAAAACACATCACTTCTCCCCATCAATCTCCAAATACTGAAGGGACACTGAATGGGGCAGGAATTGGCCTCCCCTGTCTGGCATTATACCGGTGGACAGGCTCTCACAATTGTACACATCCAGGGGGAAATGCTATAGGAGGGGGTAGGACCTTTAGGCATGGATGCATTTGTATTTTGTACAGGAAAACAGCATCATAGGGGTCCAAAAGAGTTCCTCTTCATGCTCTTTCTCACACATGTAAAGGGCTTGAATGATGTGCTTAGTCACACACCATAGCCTTGCATGCTGATGAGAACGATCCTCCTTGTATGCTTTCACCTCTGTTGAGTGAAGTGTTCAAAACAACTGCTTTATTTGGATTTTTAACAAAGATTAATGGCAGTGGCGTGTCAAACTTCATTACGAATGTCACTAATTTTCCATACCATAAATGCTCACCAAGGCGTAAACAAAGACTTAAACTGTGTCAAAGGGTCAGCGAGATAAAAACAGCTGGTTAGACTCAAAAATCACAAGCCGAATAACGATTGCCACAAAAGCCATAGGCAAAGCCCTGGAGGGCAGATCAGAACCTGAATCCCAGAGCTCAAGAGCCCTTGATACCTCAGATCTGCATTGATGAGTGATGCTGGTAACACTATCTACCAGTGTTTGCTGTTGGCCTTGGCTTGCTGTGAAGTAATTACTACCTGCTGTTCGCAGTCCAGACCCTCTCCGACTCCTGCTGACTACATCGAGATAGACCAACAAATGCCAGGCCCTGATAAACTGCTGCTACTTCAAAAGAGTGAGCTAACCAAATTAGAGGAGATCTGTGAATTGAAGATAAGAACTGATTACTTTAATGATACAGATATGATAATAGTGGACACATATTTTAAAGCTAATCTTGTCTCTGAAGAATTTTTTCATCCTCATGAACTTTTCAAGGATTTATATTACGTAGTAAGAAGAGTAATGTCGGCACACTGAGTTTACAGCGCCAAAAACATTTATTAAGAACCAGTGCAACGTTTCTGGTGCCTGATGAAGACCTGATGGGCGAAATGTTGTACTTTTTATTAATAAATGTTTTTGGAGCCGTAAACTCAGTGTGCCAACATTACACTTTATTGTCATCTTTTTGTCCTGCACCTGAGCCCAATTAAGGTTTGGGATGTGCACACCTTTTTTGTACTTTATATTATGTAGTGGCATTCATTGTGGCCCCTTTAGGAATGCGTTACTCACAGGATTATGAGAAGGGCAACAACTCACAGCTGTGAAGTTCAGCAGACCATTTGTGTGCATCACATCCAAATCATCACAAGAACTGTAATGTATGCCAGAAACCCTGGGTTTGAAGAACTTTTTATAGTAAGCATTTATAGTATCAATATACTCACCCAAAGCTACAGAGCCCCGCACATGACACATGAAAGAAATTGTAAGTCGCGATTTACTAATTCGTTCCCTCGATTTCGAAATTATGCGCATGATTTATAAATTAAAATGAATTAAAACAAGATGCAAATAATAATAAGATGTATTACTATTACTATTATTATTACTATATTCATCCAAATCAATGTTCTAAAAAAGTTTCAGTTATTTATGTAATATTTTTTTTAAATTTCATTATTAAATACAAATACAATATTATACTCTTAAAATATGTTAGTTTTTTCTGTTAAAATTCAAAAATGATATTTTAACTTGATTCATTTTTACTTTACATAGGAAAGAGTTTAATGATTTGTTTGTGTCAGTTGTAGACAATTGAAAACAAATGTTTCACCTGTGCTGACAAGACATATAATCTAATCTTTTTGCTGAGAGCTACAAGGAAGAGTGCGATAACAATCTGACAATCTGTTAAGACCTGTAGGGAAAATGGGAATGCAGATGCAGGAAAAGAATACTTATGGTGATGAGAGAGTGCAGTGTAATATCACTTACTAGAGAGAGGAGTGACTGAAAACCAACTGCTTGGCTGAGCTTGAATGCACAACTGTTCTGCTATTGTATGGCTGATGCCGACTATGGGGTTTCTATTGTATGGCATTCAAAACCTACTCACAATGGGCTCTTGCAGCTTTATACTTAGTAATGATTGCTTGCTTATACTGCGATTTGAATGTCTAAAAAGTTCAAATTTCAGCACCATGATATCATATTTACATATTCAAACAAGATATAATGAAAACTTATATTTTTCACCTGCAGTGCCAAACTGAAGAACAACAAGGAGGTGTGCATTAACCCAGAGACCAAGTGGCTGCAACAGTACCTGAAGAATGCCCTGAACAAGTAAGGAAACCCTCTTGACAAATAGGAGCTGAGAAACAGGAGAAACAGGAGAGGAAATACAGGGCCACACATAATGTTTAATGTGTTTTATAACATTGTTCACAAATGCAAAATAAATGGCCTTACAGAGTCAATTTCAATTAACCAAATTAGACTTACTTTTACCAAACAAAATTATGCATCGCATCAAATATCAAAGTCTCAGTTTAATAATTTATGTAGTAGTCTGCGTTGACAAAAAGTCACCCGCACTTTAAAATACTTGTCTTTCTTGTTTCTCCCATATCTCTAAATGCTCACAAAAGCCATTCCCAGTCTGTTTCTCAGATTTCTTTTGAATGTTTTTGTCCCCTTATAGTGCTCTGAAATATTTATCTAAAGTTGATGTGCAAGATTAGCTGCTACTGCCTAGCTAATATAAAACATGTTCGGGCTTTGCGGCCTTGCTTTAATAGTTCTTCTGCTGATTGTTATCGTGAATGTCCAAACAAAGTAAAACAAGCTTTTGTAGTACGGAATCATGAGATGAAAGAGATTTCCCCACATCTGATCATGAGCTTGATGTATCAGATCATAGGACTGGTTGCCATCGTCTTTCATTTCACTGCTAGCTGTAAGATTGTTGTGCAACCTTGTTGAATTTGAGAAGGGTTGGATGAATATAAAGCTTATGGATATATGGCAAACCAGTAGGCCCTGCCTTCATTGGTGTGTTTATACCCGTTAAACTCACTGACTCAAGGGGTAGAAAAGTGTGAACTGTCCAGTCTGCACAACAAAACATTCGCAGCTAGAGATGAACGATGGCTCCTTGAGACTGAACACCCATGAATGGTCTCTGGACGCTATAATGAGCACATACTGTGTGGTCATTAGTACAGCTCAATAAGTGAAAAAGGAAATTGTACATCTGCAGGTAGTGAGGGAGGTTACTGCCATCTGCAACACCTCTGGTCAATGAGCTACAAAAAAGCTCAGACATTCAGGTCATGTGGTGTGTAATTAACAAAAATTTTTTTTTAAATACTTTAGTTTGAGCATCCACTAGGCTGATAACAGCAACAATGACTCAACCAATAGCACTACTGTTTGTCCGATCAATAGCAGACAGGGGAGTGTTCAGGAAAAACCCTATTTGAAAATCATTATTGATGAGTTTGTTGACATTAGTAGCTCAAACATTCACTTTAGCTTGAAATGAGATGATTTTACAAAGTCGCAGCTTCAGCACAATTACAAATAACAGCATTGCCTAGAAAAAGTACAGACATGTCTGTTACATTCGTGCCTGAAGCATAATTTAGGTTTATTATTTTAACCACTGTGGAGATACAGGCTATTTAAAAATGTCCTGCTTCTATTCACATGTCATGAACACTTTCAGTTAAATCTAATTTTATTAAAATAAATTCAATGATGGCGTGTGACTTGTCTCATCGTAATATTTTGTTTCTCTTCATTTCAGAATGAAAAAAGCCCAGCAACAGTCGAACTAAGAAGTCTGCCAGATGACAAGTAAATCCGACAGCCCACCGTCACAGATATGTACCATATAGTCCTCTGACATGCTTGCTGACCCAGCACTTAACCTGCCAAATATGCATCCCTGTAAATGACTCAGCAAAAGACCACCAGACCATCTTCGCCACCCATGTAGTCTCCTCTGTTAGCGCCAAGTGCAATTATATATGTATGACTGTGTTTTTTTACGTATAATATGTATATACAATGTTTTTTTTATATCGTCTTAAAAACAGTAAAGAGATATTTTTGGAGTCGTGTTTGCTCCTTGTTTGTTGTGTTATGTTGGGTTAGGCAGAACAGCATTGAGATAATGAGGTATGTTGGAGCAAACATTAAAAACATTAGCAGGAATGAAGTTCTGATAATTCATATGCATGCGAGTGTGTTTTGACACAGAAAGAAGGGCATTGATTTTTACCTTGATTTTTGTTATGTATTTACCTAGTTCATCATTTAGATATCTGTAACAGCATAAACTGCATGTAAAAGTTATATGGCATATACGGAAAAGATTCACTTGTTTTATTCTTGGAAAGGCAGGGTTACTTTGCCAAACAAACATGAACTATTTAGACCTTGCATGAACCCAAACAGTTTTTGAACGACTTTGGGGAATGTAATTGGCTTTACTGGAAGGCATTCGTGGGCCAAGAGAGTTTTTTTTTGCAATGTTCTGAGGATACCAAAACATCTGTTTGTTAATTGACCAATCTGAGTGTGCATAAGAGACTCGGCATCACAGCATGCTAAATGTTGCTTCACGTTCAGCAGAATTATGTCAGTAGAGACAGTTGTGCTTCAAAACACCTCGTCAATTAGAGAAAAAAGTTGAGGTTGGAGAATTTACAGCCAGGTTCTGGAAGTACTAATGGGCTGATTCCCTCATTCAATAATCAAAACTGAATTTGAAGCATTATAGGCATGATAACCTTTAAATTTAAAAAAAAAAAAAAAAAAAAAAAAGCAGTGTTAGTGGAACATCTGAGGTAGACCATGAGACTCTAATTGATCTAGAACTAATTGACCTAATGACTACCTATATATATATATAACAATGCACTTTATAACCCTTGTGACATTTACAGAAAAAAGATTCTGGATGATGTCCACTACATAGTGAATAGTTCTAGAGCCTAAAGTTTTCTGTGTTTAGACGTAGTTGTGACTGTATTGCCAAATTTATTAAACATTCGTATCTTCAGCATCAGATTTTTATTATTTTGAGTGGGTTTATTGTTTAAATTTTTGTGGATTATTTCACATCTATATTTAATAACAGTCAGATTATTCATTTAAACATCAGCAATAGTGGAATAACTGACATGTACATCCCACTTTTCAATAATAAACACATGCAAATAAAATAAAAAAAAATTAGATAGCATGATTTACAAATATCTGGCTTTCGAAATAAAATATTTTACCAGAAAAGACATCTCAAAAAAAATGTTTTGAACACCTAAGTGTGGCCTTGGACAACTGTTTTAGGAATACACAAAATGTGAACACCACACACATAGTAAAGAATGCCAATGCCCTGTGCCCCTCCAAAGAAAATTATCGTATGGAATGTGTCTGTTACTACTGCCAATTTCATAATGTTGAGCCGTTAAAGCACCAGGCCTCATTTACAAACCCACCCCTCAGGCACAAATTCTATAAGGAAACATAATGCCTACTCTGTGCTTCCACTGGAGTCTATATTGGATGAAGGGTTCGAGCCCCCCGCTAGTACAGCTGTATTCCTATTAACATTGGAGGGGGGGTCGATATCTTGCAAAAAAATATCATGTACTTCTCTGAAAAAATACATGTCAGAATGTGTTTCATGTTATTTCTCTCTGAAATTGTCCCAGTGTGGTGAATGCCATTAAATTAAACATTACCATGATTAAATGTAAAAAGTAAGGGTAGCTATTTTATAGACATTCCATCAAATTGTCAACATTTTCAACACTGAAACATAGTTAATTGTAGCATATATATATATATATATATATATATATACTGTCCTTCCATCCCTTTTTCCCACTTAATGTGAAGATTACTTCTATGTATATGGCAGCTTATGACAGCATAAAGCACATTGTTCTTTCTTTTGTGAGTCTGTACATTGGTTTGATTAAGTCCCTATCAAGTGTTTATTTTGAAATAAATCATTATGAAAAATTCTGTATGACGTTTTACTAATGAGTGCGTATGAACATCAGTCGTGTCACTTGTGATTTGACTCACACCATGAGAAAAGGGGTCACCTGCCACCTATATGTCTCCAACAATTAGAATCTACATGTTAAATAAGGAAAAGGGAAATTAAGATTTCAAACGGGAGTAACGAATTGCAGACAGACTCAAAATTCACACCTTGATTTCACACAGCTTTTATAAATAATCCTGGTAGCACTTTTTAGATTTACATGAAACATCCAATGAGTTTTAGTGTAAAATAAAATATTTGCCATATACATTTTATAAGCTGTCATATTCAATTTCCCTTAAAAATGGAAAAAGAAACCTATTAAAAAAAAAAAAACTGTGCTCTTGCTCACAAAAGAAATAATCGCTTGCACAGTAGGGGAAATTCAGGCATATTACAGCTTCGTATAGCTGTCAAACTCAATATTCACAATAGGAGCAAATTAAATTAATAATATTTCCAGTCATAAAATCTGGTATATAGCTGTTATGAAACACATATGCTCTGATAAGGTAATCTCTAAAAATTTATATTTGAGATATTGATTCAAAACAGAAATTGAACTGATAATAATAGAATGGTATAAAAGCACATACATCTGTCATATGCATAAATGTATAGTTCACATAACATCAAACATTTGTTTAATGTTTCTAATACTTACAAAAGAGACACTTGAAGCAAATTAATTATCAAATTAATATTTGCCACATCCAACAATATATGCATATGATATGAAAACTGTAGGACGATAAATGACCAAAAAAGACGAGAGATGCAAATTGTTCATGTAAGTGAAAGATGTTGAACATAATCCAGAATGAGACACAAACAGTTTCTTTGTTATCATTGTAGTAATTAGAAATTTCAGAGTTAAGTGGACAATTAGAAGTTTTAGATCAACACAACTTCTGACACCAATCTCACAAAAGCCACAAGCAGCCAATTAAAGGCTAATTTGATGCTTCTAAAAGCTCATACAAGTTGTAAAAAAATCTCCAGAGATTAGCTGAAAGATTCAGCAAATGTTGAATTAAAGCAAAAGTTTTCAAGTTTTCCCCCGAGAAACTGCATGTAAGAATAATACACCAAGCTATTTTGAACGAGAGTGACAGTTAGGACACTTACACTTCATTTGCTTTCTCAGACTGCTTGATGAAATCACATACAAAAATACACAGAAATCCTTCAGAGAAGCCAAAGCAATTAACTGGAATGTCATTCTGTGTGCATTACTTAAACAAGTACTTTCCCAAAACATGAAAACCCATGTATAGTGAAAGTGTATAATTTAAGTTTCTTAACCAAGTAATCATTGTGTGGTGAACTTTGACATATTTATGTCAGATCTACAGTCTAAAATTATTGTGTAAATCTGTTTGAGGATGCCTCATTTTACAGCCTATCTTCAACTATAGTATTCAAAGAGGAAGCTAAAAAGATATCATCAACCAGATAAGTGGTTTGTGTGTTGTTGTGAGGACAGATAAGATAAAGTGAATTATGAGTGTCAGTCTACACTGTAGGGGATAAAGAATGTACTTCAAAATGTGATACAAATATGGTTGCTTTAAGTAAAGAAAAGGTTAAAGGTTAAAGTTAAAAATTCTGTCATTAATTACCCACCCTCATTCTTACTCATCCGTAAGACTTTGTTCATCTTCGGAATAGAAATAAAGATCTTTTTGGTGAAATCTGAGAGCTTTCCGTCTCTCCATAGACAGCTATGCAACTGACACTTTGACACTGCGTAAAAACTAATCCGTATGAATTGAATTTACTAATATGAAGTGGTTTAGTCCAGATTTTCTGAAGAGACTCGATCACTTTTTATGATGAACAGATTTAATTTAGTCTTTTATTCACATATGAACATTGATCAGTGAACATAAACAAACGCTCAACCGAACCTGCTTCACTCACGAAAACTCTTCCAGAAGCTCAGACATGCTGCGTAATACATTAGAACGAACCTCGTTGGTTCTCTCACGCGTCAAGCAAACATGCTTGAGCTTCTGTTTACCACAACTGATGTGCATGAATGATTATGTGAATAAAAGTCTAAATTAAATCTGTTCATCATATAAAGCGATCGTGTCTCTTCAGAAAATTTGGAATAACCAGCTCAATTCATAATGGATTAGTTTTATGATCTCTTTAAGAACTTTTTTGAAGCGTCAATGTGGTAGTCACATAGTTGTCTATGGAGGGACAGAAAGCTCTCAGATTTAGTTTTGCATTAGCTTTCCAAAGATGAGGGTGAGTACTTAATGACGATTTTCATTTTTGGGTGAACTAACCCTTTAACAAAAAATAAAAATATTGTTCAATGTCAATATTTTGTTTAATCATTGTTTAACCATCTAACTTTTCTTTCCAATTAAATATTTTGACTGATATTTAAAACCTCAGTTTACATATTTAAAACTGCTGTTTTTCCACCACACTTACTTCAATACTTGTTTAACACAGCAGTCAAAAGAATGGTCAATTTAGGATGGCAAAAACACTGATTAAGCCCCAAGAGAGCGCAAAATAATCAGTCAACATAAATGAACATTTGAATGCACAAAACAAAGTTCTGTGAAACAATAACAAAAAAGCTGTCAAAAATATTTTTTACACTGAAAAAGAAAAGTATCAAATGTACACTATGAAACATAGAAAATGTATAATTCTACATGGCATTAGGAGTCAGCAACAGTTTGTCAAAATTCAAGTCAACATTTTATAATCTATTTCAATACAATTCTGGAGAAAAGGCGACGGCACAAATAATAACATGCATCATGTCTGAAATATTCATTAAAAAGCCTTTACCGCCATC
Source organism: Opsariichthys bidens (assembly GCA_037194245.1). NCBI lineage: Eukaryota > Metazoa > Chordata > Actinopteri > Cypriniformes > Xenocyprididae > Opsariichthys > Opsariichthys bidens. The sequence continues at coordinate 16,111,070 of CM074279.1, read as the reverse complement.
TAAACATTTGTGCTCTATTTAGAGGAAGGAAATGCGTTACTAAGTTCAAAGAAACAAAGAAGTGTGTCTGTTTTACATAGTCATCACCATCAAGCTTTTAGCGCTGCTAATTTCCAGTTCCTGTAACTTTATGACCTCACAAAACAAGCAGTAAATTCTCTACAGTAACATAATCAATAATATGTTTTGTCAGTATTATTACTGAAAGTAATTAGAAAGTTTTTGAGTATGAGCTGGAATTATCATGAAAAAAAATCATCATAGTAATCATCATCATCATTACATTACCCTCGTTCAGATCAGTGATCGTTCACAGTGCTTAATTCTCATTTAGTTTCTGCGTCAACCCCTGCGTTACATTTTGTCTAATCTTTCAAATTGCTTGAAAACCCTTCTAATTCGCTCCCCAGAGGATGAGGCTACTGCACTTTCTCATCACAATCTCTCTGAAGTTGTACGATGTGGCCTATGGCCATTTAACTTACTCCATATCCTTGCCTTATTGCAAGCATGTGCTCAAATACTTACACAAGGTTGTGTGACAACCACAAAGTCACAATCCACTGGGGAATCGCGGCGCATTGGCGAGCACATTATTGTTTCTGTATCCGATGACCTTTTATGATACAGCATGCAAACGCTTTCCTGAAAAGGGCAATAATGATTCCAGAATGGCTTCGTTTGATACTTTTCCTGATTATACATAGCTGAAAGCACATTTAATGCCTTTAATTGGACACTGGATAGAACCTACAGAGACATAAATCAATTCTAGAAGGAAACAATTCTGCTGAATTTCTCAAGGGAAGAGCAACAACTGAACAACGTTCTTGGACATAGTAACATCTGCAGAGTGCCTTCAAAATTTTATTACACAGCCCCCAATGGTTGATTTAGCTATATCTTTCATGTGTTAATGGAGGTTATCTGATTTAATGCCACATATTTCCATAGTATAGTTAAGAGTCTGAGGGATTTTACACTTGTAGGCTTCAACAAGGGTGAACACAGAGGTTGGCGAGAGGTCTGAACTGCAGACAAAGCAATGCACAGCCAGATTCTTTTGGAGTGACTCAGGCTCCGATGGAGGCTCCCCATCCTCCAACCATGTGAAATCCCTCTTTCAGATGGCTGGTGTTCTTTTTGATCACAGATATTCACAAGACAATACACTCTATTTCATGTGGTGAAGCGACCAATAGAAAATTATTTCTCTGGGGCCTAACGAGGGGTGAGGGGTCCTGTTTTTGCTCCCCTACACACCTAAAAAAAATTTCAAGGAATCCACATTGAAATTATTCTCTATTATCCGTTCATTTATTTCACTGTACTAGTGGTAATAGTAGAACACATTCTTGTGGTATGGTATATCGTGACTCAAAATCTCAAGAGGACGAAAACAGTGAGGATAGTGAGGCCCTATAGGTGACTAAACCACTTATGTGCAGTCTAGACTTAGTACTAGTGGTCTTTTGTGATTTTTGAAACATTATCCGATGGAGTTTTGACTAATTAGAATCAGAAACTGTTTGGAACTGTATGCTGACTTTATAAAAAGTTTAAATTTGTTCCCATTTGTTAATTCATAAGGTATCACAAACTAACAATGAACAACTATGAATTTTTACAGCATTTATTAATCTACACTACTGTTAAATTTTGGGTTGTTTAAGAAGATTTTTAAAATGTTTTTGAAATAAATCTCTTATGCTCACCAAGGAAGGCTGCAGTTATTTGATCAAAATACATCAAAAAAGTAATATTGTGAAATATCACAAAAAAAAAAAAAAACCCAATGTTTTCTATTTTAATACATCTTAAAATGTAATTTATTCATGTGATGGCAAAGCTGAATTTTCAGCATCATTACTCAAGTCTTCAGTGTCACATGATCCTTCAGAAATATAAAATATATAATATATAAATATGCTGATTTGCTGCTCAAGAAACATTTCTTAAACCCCGATAAATTTTTTCAGCATTCTTTCAGGAATGAAAATATTTCAAAAGAACGGCATTTGTCTAAAATCAAATTATTTGTGACAATGTAAAATTGTTCATTTTATTCAATTTAATGCAATCTTGCTCAATAAAAGTATTGTTTTTTATTAAAAATAAAAAATCTTACTGGCCCCAAACGTTTGAACAGTAGAATGGATTAATGTTAATATATTATTGTTCAGAGCTAAATTTGTTTTTTTATAATAAATTATCTAATGTTAATTTATTCCAGTTGAAATGTTAAAATGTATTAGTATATAAATGAACATTAACCTTTGTATTTCTAATAGTCAATGTCCCAAAATGGCAAACGCCTGAAGACTTATTGTCCTTACAAATCTTTGCATTAGTTCATAATCAAGATTTTCTAAATCTGTGCTGCAGACAACGGGACAGCACAATAAACACAAAGGCTAGAGGATATCATCTGTCTCATCCAAGTTAAACAAACTTATGCATGACCAGCCAAACTCAAAATTTCGGACTCCCTCAGGTTTTGAAAGCTAGCTGTGAAAGTGTGGACATCACAACACATAATGTGACGTTCAGCAAATCAGCCCATTCTAAATGAATGGTAATTACTGCAGACGGAATTAAATAAAGATGTCAGATGTAGAACATAGGAACATGACAGACTGGAACATTAGTTTCATAAAAGAGCTCATTATATGCTTTTTATTAGCTTCATTTTTACATTTTTCAGTCTTAATAACAGGGTTGCAGCTGAAAGAGATGTATGAGGGTTTTTCAAACTGGAATGACCAAATGGTGTCGAGTTTCTTTATTTTGGAGTGAAATTAATCAAAAGACATATGAGAAGCCAAGTAGGGTCAGAGCTGTACTGGCACAAGCACACTTATGTAATCATGTGTATGACTGTTGCTCAGTTCATCTATACAGGTATCAGCTGTGAAAGAATAACATTGTGCTTATCCTCATGAAATTCCTCTGGATCAACAAAACCAACAAAACGGTTTAATCCGCAAAAGGAACTTTTCACTTATAAAAAGCACTGACATGGCTGGGAAATATCTGAATGGCAGACAGCCATTCAAAAGAGAGAGTGCAGGGCCAGTGATAATTTGTAGTTTTATTGAAGTTGAGTTACTCTGGGATGAAATGGTAAATGGGGTGCTGTACATATTCTTACTTTACACATGTAAAGGATTATAAGAGAGAGGGAAGTAAAGTGAGATGCATTGGACGAAAAGTAAAAAGATCTCATCAATACAGGGCTACATTTTCCAAGCTGATTTATAATATAATATAATATAACCTAATATAATATAATAATATAATATAATATAATATAATATAATATAGGGGGTGGTTCTCGTTGAAGTGAATATTAAGAGATTTCTCGTCGAGGTGAAAAGAGTGTGAGGGTGAAATTAGGATAGAATATGCCACTGCTACGTTTACATAACACCTCCACTGTTGTTTTCAATTTAGTTGGATAACGGTCGCTTCAATCCCATCCAGCCCATTGAACATGAGCCGCAGAGTCGTACGTAGTGCAGAAGGAATCAGAGTTCATTAATGACAAGATGACTGATAAGACCATAGCCGAGGATTCGTTGCAAAACAGAGCCTCAGCATCTGACAAATTATCTCGTAGAATGCGCACTGAGCACCGCTGTTCTTTATTCATAGCGTATGTGCGATTGCGAAATCAAAAGTAAAATGCAAGAGCACATTCAAATGCGATTTCAAAACCCCACATTTTGAAAGCACCTCCCAGGTGTATGCAAATAACTCCCAACATGAAAGCTATCTTAGACTGGGCTGTGTAGTTATAACAATCTCTTAGCTCTGTATCATACTTGAAGAAAATATTTTCATTTGAATATTGAGAGTACAATGATACTTCTTGCGCTAATTGTTTTCACTTAATAACTAAGACAAAATTGTTATTCATTTTTATTTATAGTGTTTTTATTTCTATGACTAATTTGTGGAAAGGAGTTTGGTCAACAAAAATTGTAGAAGCTCCTAAGTCATATACAGTTCTAAGGTCTGAAGAAACTCATATGAAATCATACAGGAGAAAAGCCAGTCAGTTGAGTTCGCGGCAAAACCTTCTGTAGTGCTTGTGTCACGTGTATGTATTGTTTAGTTCCGTTCTGTCATGTCTGCACCTGTCCTTGTTGATCTGATTGGTTTATTGCCTTCACCTGTACCTGTTTAGTTCCCTCATTTACCCTGTGTATATATTCTCCCTGTTCTGTTCAGTCACTTGTCGGTTATTGTTTGATGCTGTTTGGTGTGACATATCCTGTTCCCTTGTTGAAGTAAAGACTGCTTGTTTTCTACCCCGATCTTTGTTGAGCGCTTTGTAAGCCACCGTGTTCCATAACAGCAACTCAGAAAGTAGAACTGAAATGACACCAATTACAAGATTAAAAAAGCCAAAGTAAAAATAAATAAATAAATAAAAAGAGCCAAATCTAAACTTATTAAACAAATTAAACCACTCCATGCACTCTCACTACCTTGGTATACCTGGTCCTGTACTAATCTCAAATCTTTTACAATTAAGCTGTCTTTTCACAGAACAGCAGTTGTACTGTTGAGAAAATAAAATCGTTACGTATGGAGAGTTTTCACCAAAACACTACCCGGATCCCACAGATTAATATGACCTGAGTCCATTGTATAACTAATAAGCAGAGACAAGCTACTGGTACACCTTTTACGTCATTTACTTTTTGGTATCATTCATGCTCTACTGTGCATTCAGCATTTTTACAGACATACTGATTACCATCCAGATTCACAATGTATTCATTACACACAGGCACAAGCCAAACAGATTACGCAATCAAGCACTTTAATATGATGGGCTGCTTTCAAAGGTACAAGTGTCTTTTTAATGTTGAAGCCAAGGATAATAAAACTGATTTCTCAACAAGGTGAGGAACTGCATAATGAAACAAGTATTTGAGGTACATAACAGCATGTGTTATTGTGATCGGACAGATAAGAACACATTTTTGGCTTTCTGCTGAGTACTTTGCAAATTTGCTTATTCTCAGGGAATATTGTTTATTTTTTTCTGTCACAAGACTGATGTGATCTGCCATGATAGTTCGTCATGTGTCTGCTTTGGCATGCTTTTAATGCTTTGTAAGTTTGTAATTTAAACTATTTTGATTTAGCCGAGTACCTTTTCCAAAGTCTGCCATCTTTGTTACTATATTTTTAATGAGTAGTACAAATTGTTTTGTATGACCTCATACACATAATTACATACTTAAGATGACTACAATAGGTCGAAGTTTAATGTTCACCATAGCTGTAAGTTGTAAGTTGCAATTTGCTATACCAATTACTTAGTCAGTTGTATATTAACTGTTGTTATTTTTTCTGAGTTTATGGCTTCAAGACTCTCTCCATGATTGGATCTACATAGAAAAAAGATGTGGAGTCAATGGGCACATGAAAATCCCCTAGATGGCTGTTCATATAATGAAACCCCTATGCATGTCATTCTTACAATGGAAATTTTTCACATTGAATCTGACAATTTGGACTAATGGCATAGGTTCAAACAGAATACACTGGCAATGCTGCTTTAAAGAACTGGAAATGTGTTATGGCTGCAGAAACGGTTCTTTCTCAGCACATTCTAATAGTTAAAAAAAAAACAAAAAAAAACATGAGGATTGTAGCCAGTCAATGAGAACCAAACTTTGCCTTATGAACTGTCAAATATTCCAAGGGAATCCTATTTGTTATCACAAATCAATGGAAAAGCCAAACCACACAACCAAACAGTTTGGTTGAATGAGAAACAGACAGAAACAATTGTCCAGATGGGCAATATTTTGAAGTGGAACATCCCAAAAGGGCCAATCAAATCCATTGTCATTAGTCCTACAAATACAAGGCAGAGCATAGAGCTGTTTCAACATGGCACCATCACTAAAATGTTTCTGATGCACAAATATATTGATAAAATCATTGGGGATTTGGATCTAGAATCACTAGCATGCTTTAACACTTTTTCTGTTTGCTCAATTGAAAGCATGCACATGTAAAACACACTCATGCAAAAACATGAGTGTCTGAAGAAACAGCCTGCAGATGTTTTAGTCCTTCATCATTTCCTGCCCCAATAAGACGCCACCAGGTTTCCAGGCCTAATTAAAAGGTAATTGAGTTGGACCGGTTTAGATCTACCTAACCACTGAGCACACATTCCAGACATGGCATGTTTCACCTCTTGAAGAAACAACAAAAAATAACTTTGATATTTAGAGGCGTGCTGTTTTGTCTTGGGTAGGATTACTTTGACAAACAACAACTGTGGGGCCATTTAGTTATTGAAGACAATCCAAAATTATTTTCCTTGAATCTTGGAGAGTGTGAAGGATGCAGTTTGAATGTGCTCAAAATGATTTTTAATTTAAGCAATTGCAAGGAATATTTCAGCCACATTCACCATAAATCACAGCTGAGAACACTTAATATAACGGTAGAAGTCATATTATTCACCACTGAAAATCTTCTGACTCAAACCCTCGGGGGTTCTGGTGGATGTGGACTTGGACACTCCCCAGTGCAAGGCTTTGTCCAAAGTGGAACAGGAAAGTTATGTCAACTTTGTATTGAGGACATTTGAATTATGGATTCTCAATACAACATTCTAGAAAATGTCTCACAGAAGAACATAAACACTATTTCCAAACTTGGACTGACTTGAACTGAGAGGAAATGCGCCATGAGTCAACTGTTTAGAGCAAACAAAAGACCTCTACATTGAGAAATTAATAATAAAAAGAAAATGAAAGAGCAGGGGAGAGAGGGACACAGAAATGAAAGAGATAATAGAAAGGACAGAACAAGAAAGAAGCAGATAAGATTCAGAGCACAGACAGAGAGAGAGAGAGCATTAAATAAAAATGGAAAGTAAAGACAACTTGGCAAAGACTCTTGGGAATTAGGGCAAAGAATAGTGAAACTAGAATGACTGGAAAAAGTCAAAAAAGGTTCAAGAGTGTAATACAGACACATTTGAGGGGCGAGAAACAAATGACCGGTTCCCAACATTTGCAGAGCAGTTTCCCCCCAACAAAAGGAAAAAAATTCCACATTCATCCTCTGATGTTCTCCAGTAGTAAATCTACACGAGATCCCTATTTAAAGGTTTTCATATTTTCAGACTCGCACATTAAACTCAAAGCACACTCACAAGGGTCAGATAATTCATACCCTTTCACGCTAGACAGCTATTTAAAAATAATTAATGACCATTTTAAATTTCCCCCTAAAATGCTCTCGCGTTGAAACACCTGCAGTTCTTTATCCCCACATTTCAGAAGGTGTCTGTGATGCACTGCCATAACTTCACTGCAGTGCTTTAACTGATTTAAATTTGCCTTTAAAAAATGCGATTCGTTGTAATTCTTTATAGATCTAGCTATATATAATAATCTTTTAATATTTTAATATTTAATATTTTTGTTATCGAAACAAAAATAAGCTGAATGTATAAAGATTCCCCTATACAGGTGGATATACTTTTTATTGCCTTTATAAATGTTGTACTCTCACTTGCTGTTGGCATACATACAAAAAATAAAGAAGCCTGTGCAAAGGGTATAATTTCCTGAGGTGAGAGAGCAGTTCACACCATTGCTGCTTTATTATTCCTAAGGTGAGAAGTATGTACTTAATTTGATCCTGAGAGAGCATGAGGATATTAGTTACACAGGTTTTATTGATGTTCAATGAAGCTGACAGAACAGTGTGTGTGATAGTCACATTCACACCTGTTTTAGTGAACACGGGATAATTAGTTTAATGTGAGAACCTGCTTCAGAATAAACTTTCTGAATAAACTTCTGACACACAGTTGGTTATTATTACAGTCTTCAATGAATAACAACCCTATAGTTGAACTCTTTGGATAATATTATACCATAAAAAGGAACTGTTCTATCCTTAGCACAAGCTTGTTGTCTTAAATATAGGCATATTATTAAAATATTAGGGATGCACCGATGTATTCGGCCAATAATCGTTATTATTGATAAAAGCAATTATTTTTACTATCGGCCGATGATAAGGGCCAATTATATCCTGTCAATCAAAAGTGGGCGTGTGAATAAATTGCCTCGTGTTGAATTTAGGTCTGTTTATGTGACAATAACGCAAAATAGCGACATTAAAGTAGGCACTATTTGATCCTATGAATCACCCATAATTCAAGCCACGGTTGCCAGGTCCGCAGTTTTCCCAAACCAAACATTATTTGCTTTATACTTCTGATAAGAAAAAGTCTCAGCTTTCAAATTCTATCAATTTTATCATGAAATAGCATTATGATCCTCTTAAATGTGACGTGACTGATCGCTGTTGTGCCTAAGTTTAAGCGACAGCATGGAGTCGGAGTCTTTTCTTCCAATTTACTACAAGTTATAGCTTGAAAAAACATGCATGAACATCAAAAGGGTATTTTGAAAGATACAGTACAACTTACCAAAATGTATCATCTCTCATGTAATAGCTCAGTGTTTCAACCACGGAAAGATGTCAACAAAAACGTCTTGTGAATAATGTCACTTAACGTTGCATTTATGCTCGTTGTTCATTTTACCCTTTAATATTACAGTAATGTACCGAATGAGAGGGATCCCGGTATAGTTTACAGCATTAGTTGGGACTTGGGAGTGATTCTTTTTTCCTTAACAAAATCAAACTATCGGTATATCGGTATCAGCAGATATCATTCTGAATAATTGGTTATCTATATCTTATGTTTTTTATAAATGTATATTATAATATATTTATGTATTTTATCATAATAACAGAGTATATGGATGAACATATGTAATACTGAATCAATCTGAAAAGATAACAGAAATGAAAGCTCTAGCACAAGTTCTGCCAGGAAGACTCAAATGTTACGTCACTATGAGTTCAGATCCATCCAATCATTATCCAACACTTGGAGTACATAAGATCACTACTTACACATGTCTGAGTTCGCAGATGCTGATGTCAAAATTCAATAGTGCAGTAATATAATATTGCAGTAAGTACACTATAGCTGATAGTACAGAGTGGAAAAGTTCAGTTTTTTTTTTTTTTTTACTAGATGTTTATAACAAGACCGTAAAGTTTCCATTGAATACCTGAATGTCAGTTTCATTCAAGCAGCTCCCTTAGCGCTGAGCAAAAGCAGAGATTAGTAATCAGCCTGAGGTCTGACATCAAGTCATCCACAACTAGTAACTATTTTTCACAGATTGTATGAACTTGACAAATCTCAACTAGAAATGCAGAGAGCAGATAATGACCAAATGACCCATTAATGCCCCACACTGCACAAACAGTTGTGAAAATATTTCGATTGCTTCACTGAGAGAGATAAACGAGCAGCCACCCCGCTGAGAACACAAAGCTGTTTATGTTGCTTGTTGTTCTGGGCCTTGAGCTCATTTGTGCTCTTGACACTAAAACCGGATGAGACCACAGAGATCAGATACTTTATGATAGACGTGTTCTGAAATACACACATGCTTCCTGCGTGACCTGCTTAATCGGTTCAAAGGCGATCATGTGGCTACCGATAACCAAACTGCATCAAGAAAGCCATATGGAATGCATTGGAAGGGTTCTGTAAGCAAAACACATCAAATGTTTACAATAATTGTGGAAAGAACACTTCTATGCTGCTAGCAACCAGAATGAGATGTGGCAAACACAACTGACTACTAATTTCTCAAATGGGAAATGGTCATTTAAGGGAATTTAGCAGAAATGAAAAGAGAGCAGCTGTGCAGATTAAAAGCCATGTACACACTACAAGACTAAAGCTTTTCACCAATCTTTGAAGAAGCTTCTAACTGCTTACACTACGACCAACGTTTATTTTGCCACAAATATACACAAAAAACTTGTAGCCTATACTTCCAAACCACTGAAGTAAAACTCTGGTTTCTTTTCTTTGTTAAAACGGGTTAAAACAGTGAAATTACAGACCAACCAAACGCCCAACCAACTCACAGCAAGAAAATTCCAAATTCCATCTAAGAGATGGAATTCTGTCATTCCATCTCCAACATAATTCAAAATGTAAAAATTAAACCTGTATATGTGGGGAAACTAAGGCAGGTAATGGAGTTTCAAACACAGGGGGGAAAAAAACTCTAAAAAGAAAGCAGTAAAAGTAAATATAGTAACACTTTATTTTACAGCATCACAAATGTTACATGTACTTACTACTGCACAGTAAAAAATTATATATGACTAACCATAAACTAACCTTACCTCTAACCCTATACCCTAAAAGCACATGTTGTTAATCAATATTACTCAGTAGTTAATTGCATAATTACATTGTAATAATAAGGACACATTAAAATAAATATATTTAACAAAACATATCACATTAAAATAATAAAATCAATAATACAATATAGCCTCTAGTTTAATAAGTATATTAATAACTTAAGCATATACTGTAAAGTCTGAAACTAGTCAGAAAAAAAGAGCTCCAGAATATGGCCAACATTAAAATGAAGGATTATGATGGCTGTCAGGAAGACCGGATTTTTTTTTTTTCAGGATTTTTGAAAAAAAAAAAAAAAACAATAAACAAACAAACAAAAAAACTTAAATTTCTTTCTGTTCCTCAAACCTGCTGTATGGCTTCAGAACAAATGAAGTACAGTGCATAAGTTATAATACAAGCATTATGTTCGTGATAATTTTATGGTTTCCTTCACAGGCCATACAGTCACCATTTACTTTGTTTTAGAGGGTGATCCAATCACTTGAAACATTCAAAGGGTAATAAGTTTTACTTCTTGGAGTGTACACTTCACATCTGAAATGTTCCTCGGCTTAAGGCTTAGTTTGTTTTGATTGCTGTGTGTGTGCAGAGGAGAGGAAGGTTATGATTTCACCCTGAACGGCAAGAGGTCAGGAGAGATGTGTGTTTGTCTTGCTCTGTATGTGAAGACTGTGGATGTTATTAATCACCAGTGTTTTACTTTAATGGAGTTGGTGCTATTCATCATGATCGCCCACTGAAGTTACCTGTTGAGAGTGATTAATTCAGAAAGCGGCCACCGGAAGCGGAATGAAACCCCTCTACAGCTCTTGTTATTTCAACAGAAGTGAAGGAAAACATATTAGAACCTTCAGTTTTGAAGATTTATTTTGTTTAATCTTGAAAAAAAAAAAAAAAAAAATCAACCACCAAGAGTTTAAGCACAGATTACATTTTAAGTTTAAACAAATTCAGGTGGGAAATGTATTACAGCATTTGATGAATCCACTCAACCAGATTTAGACCCTTACGTTACTTTTCCATAAACAACAAAACTAACCCAAAGTGTATCAATGCAAAGCACAAAATCAATTAGGATTTGCATAAAAGATTGATGCCTCCCGGTAAAACAAGGTGAAAAAGAGGTAAAACCTCTTTATCCCATACAAGAAATTAGCGGAAGTCTGGACGCCTTTCAAGCCCCACCAAAATATCTGAGGGGTAACCTCGTGTATCAGACCTCCAAGCTCTCCTGACCTTTGCCTCTGTACGCCTGGGTTTCTAAAAACACCAATGCTCAGGGATTTCACACGCTCACAAGAGGCCCTGAGAGCAGAAGCTTGTTTTCCTGAGAGAGATTCTCTTTAAAGAGCTTTGTGCTGGTCCAAAGGTGTGAAGGATAATAAAGCAAGGCTTACAGCTTGTTTAGTAAGGCTGCAACCTTTTTAGCAGCATTACAAATTGGACCTGCATTACTCATAGTGTTCAACTAGAAACACTTCACTAAGCCCAGCTGAGTCAATAGCGTCAGGGCGGGAAATCCAGCTACCTGATAGAGGTCAGACAGGATGTACTGCAGAGATGACCAGCAGGGCATGCTGAAGGTACATTTATTTATCCAAACTCCTTCACCAGGGTACAGAAGGTCAAATTCATCAGGAGGAAAGTAAGTTTGAATTTCATAGCAAGAGATTAAAAATATATATTATATATGTAACAATTTACAAAGAAAATAATAATAATTTTAGACTAAACTGACCAATGTGTTGTCATTGATTTTCTGATACTCTAAACATGAGTAGATCATGGGAAAAAATACCAGCTGACAGAATAATATATTCTTCTGAGCATAAAGGGCCCCACACATCGTATACACATACCTTAAGCAAGCAAAAGTAAATCTAATGTTGGAAGGGGTAACAGTGTGCCACATATATTTTTCTCTGGCCCCATGGGATCATAAAAGATTGTAGTCAATGTTTGGTCTTATCTGATAGAGACTGATGGATTTTGGTTCTGCGTCAAGTTTTACTTGCAATGCATGCTCAGCATTTTTTTCTTTGTGAAAAGAGGATTAACACATTACAGCATATGCAAAAACACAATGTAGAATTGTCAGAAAGCTTACAATAAAAATGACTAGGTTTGCACTTTTTACAGAAATTTCTTGCTGAAACGCTCTGCTTCTAGGAATCGTTTGAATGATTTCCCTTGATTATCTAGCTGTGAGCAGCAAAACTCGGACCCTTTGAAGAAATTAATACAGGAATTGAATAATAGCACAAATAAAGCAAAGACACAGCCAATTGCAATATTTTTTTTTTTTACAAGAAAAATAAAATTAATCTTCTCTCAATTTATCAAGAAGGAAAATGTGTTTTGCGAATATGAGTAGAGGTAGACATGCTTACAATAGAACTTAAGCCCTTTCTGGCACGTTCCCAAAGAAATGCGTACGTTCCTGTGCAGTTCTCTAAATGTACTCTATCCCTGTGGCAAAACATCTGGTGCTCACATATGACTTGTAATCCGTAGTGTTTGGAAACCCAATAGAACATTTGTCCGCAACTTCTCACCTCTAATTGACTTGAGCAAGATTAGATTCAGCTGAATAGACTCTATATCTTTACATTTTGTCTCTGAGAATCTCTTTACTGGCCAGTGCCCTGGAGGCCTGACTGTCATCAATGGGGAGAAGGAAGGGTGGCGACTATATTCTGAACAGTTCATATGATATATATATACACAGTATAGTATGACGGCTTCAGTGCCCTGAAGGCCTTCGATCATTCAGTGGACTACTATATACAGCATTGTACGTTTCCATTTTCCATTTTGTCCCAATATAACATGTCACATCCTGACCTGTTGCCGCTCTAATAATCAAATGTACCAGTGGAAAACTGGTCGAGTGTAGATGGGTTCATTTTATTTACAGGTAAAACATTTAACATACTGAACATCTAACTTGTCTCTGGCAATGAAATGACACCTATCACTGGCTAAATGGTGAAGTCGGAAAATGACCATAAGTGAAATTGAAGTGAAGAGCTTTGCCCCCCAACCCCCAAAAAAGTTAAATAAATAAATATATTAAGTAAATATATAATTTTTAAAAAAACAAGCAACAATTATGAACTTCTAACAATAAAATCACTTTAATATTACAAAAATATATATATAAAAAAACAAATATAGTAAAAAAAATGTTTTACTTAGATTCAGAAAAAAGCTCTCTTGATTTTGGAACAGAAAAAAATATATACTCATCACACATTTTACACGCAAAAAACTCAAAGACGTTCCATAAAAAGTATGTTATAGGCAGTCTGCTTGACCTTTTTTCTCACTGCTATGGATAAATTCTCAATTTTTTTAAAGGGTAATGTGTGAAAATAAATATTTCTTTCTTTTTATCAAAATGAATAGCAGCAAGTAGACATATTTATGAAGTGATCCTACAACAGTGAGCCTATTTGTAATAACCTTTTCCCTGTACATAAATAATATATTAAGGAGTGGTCCATGTCTGCTGTTCAACTCTGGACCATTTAGTTATCCTGAATAGAGCTGCTATTCCCTCCAAACTGCGAGTTCAGTAAAATTATTAATGCACTGAATATGATCCGATTCATCACAAAACCAATTTTCTCTGAAAGTTTTGCCAAGTCACTGCAGAACCCAGAGTTCACATAACCTTCACTTGATTAGATTTAACTAAAACCAGCAAGACTAACTAAAATGAAAGTCCCAATAGGTTTAAATGATGGTCTGCCAAAAAGGACAGATTGCAAGAAATAAACTCTCGCTGCTAAAAGTAAATTAGGAAGTGCAGTGTAAGCTGACATTATACAAATGTAATGTCACCAGGCCTAGAGCATGATAACAAGGGTCCTGGGAAGAGGAAACCCCTCAAGTGGTTCTGCAAAGTTTTTTTTTTTTGTGAATGAACGAAGCCACAGCCTGGAATTTATAATGATCTATTTGCCCCTAACTGGCACCTTGACCAGGTGCTGACAGTAGCAACGTTGGGTGCCGAGCAAGAAAAACAAAGAACGAAGCCAAGAACATGCTCTGTTTGTAATGCCAAAAGCAACCCATGTCAACATGATTTCCTTCCTGACTGCCAGAAAACAAATGACACGTCTCTCAGATACATTTTATTGAAATAAAGCAACAAAAGGTGTTGACAGTCATGTAACATACAGAGCAGGTAAAGCTTTGGGACTTTCTCACACTGTGTCTGTCTCAAATCTATCCAAAAGGAATCCATCCTCAAAATGCTTAGTGGTCAGTTTTGGACATCCTGTAATAGTAAATGAACATTGCATAAATAGAATGTATGCTCGGCCCTACAAAGAACCATTAATCATTCCCTCCAAATGTCAATTTACTGTTTTTTTAAGCCAACTAATTTCTTTATAATCCTCGGGTGCAGTGAACCTCTAAAGATCAGATGTTAAAAGGCAAAAGACCCGTACATACCTAACAAACATTTCAGCACATTCAGTTCACGTTTTCAAACTATTATTAGATTTAGCCAGCTGATTCTTGACTTTTTTATCACTCCAATTCCTGATATTTCACATTGCACAATGTCCCCTCAAAAAATGAAGAGCATTATGTTTCTCCCAGAGGGGATTGTGCAACTGATACAAATTTAAGTAAGACACAAGATTGATCACAATCTGCAATTTGCAGTTGATTTCTGAAAGCTCCAGGTTTCACACACCTTAAAATGATAAAAAAAAAAAAAGCAATTGGACATGTTTCATAGGCTGTGACTCTGTCAGGTGGGATTTGTAGCTGGTTGAACTTGCTTAAGTGTTAAACAGGTCTTCCCCCTGGGCGCGCTACAAGAAGGTTGCACAGCTTCAACCTTGATTCTATGTGACATTACAAACCTTGTAGAACATGACTTTACTGTGTTGAAACAAATGAAGTTTGAACCCTTGAGGTCTAGCTTAAGGTCTGGTCTCAAGTCACTAAACTGACAACACAGTCTACATCCACATGTAGGAAAAATGCAGCGCCCTAAATATTTAAACCAAGATAAATTGTGTCTGTGTTAAATCAAATTAAATAAATAGTGTAATATAACATATCCACCTTTTGGGGGGCACGAACCATTTTATGAATGTGCCAGTCCTGAAGATGCAGAAGCATGAACGAGATCTAAGACACAATGTCCTCTTTTGTACGTCCAAAAGAAAAACATTTTCCATTTCATCATCAATGATTAATATCATAAAATGTCAGTCTACCAAAGTTTTGCTTGTGCTTGACAAAAGCAGCATCTGTTTCCTAGCATCCAAGCGGGGCACACTGCAAATTCACTAATGCTGGAAGTCAGGACAGAACCTTGGATTGGTGTTCAGCTGAACTTCAGGGTCTCTTGTAAATGATCTGTGACTGCTCATTTTCTGATTTGGCCCTCTGAGTTAAATAACATCAACTTCAGGACCCACGTATGCGCTCTGCCCTGGGCCAGACGGTCAATCAGTGAGCCTTCACTCTCTTCCAGACTTTAGAAAATATCAGTGGCTCCACTGGCTGACATGGGCAAAAGACAGAACGATACAGGGGGACAGTTCTTTTGACCTGAGACCTTAGTCTCTCACTGACTCCTGGGAAAACAAAAAGCCCAAGTCTTGATTGGAAGCTCAGGTCTGTCCCTGTTCAATTGCATTGACTAATTGTGCAAACCCAAGGTCAACGCTTGAGAAAACAGCCAAGAAAAGAAACACTGACCTCTTCAAACTGCAAAGACACCGCATCAGTTTGTTTTCCTCAACAAAAGAACTTTTTAGAAGAAGGATGTGAGCATCAGACCGGGGCTACTTCTGTGTTGCAACCTACCACAGTTACATTTCCTGTACTCCATGCATGGGATCTCCATTGGGACGCTTTATTTTTGCTGAATAAGTCACTACACTGCTGTAAAAAACAATGCCACACACATCTGTTTGTCTCATTAGAGATAATAGAGGGGCAAGGTAATATCAGGGCACTGAACTCAAGTCTTTCACTGCTGCTTGAGCATCAGCATTTCTAAATGATGAAGACACAGTTCTCCTGCTTACTGTAAAAAGCTAATTATCCCCATAAATGTAATAGCATAGGCTGTAATTACTTCGGCTTGCTGAAATGCATCAAGTAGCCTATATACTTTCAAGGAGACTTTTTTCCCCCATAGTACTACATACTTGTGTTTATGAAGGAGAACTAATAAAAGTATTAATAATCAGTCACGGACAGAGGCTGTCAAAATTAGATAATTATGTATAGTCTGAAACCTTTTACCTATAGATGAAATGAAAAAATTTAGGGGGGAAAAATCAGATTTCATGTTTTTTAAAGAAATTGTCACCAGAGCATGTTTAGACATGCTTTCTGATTACATAAGTTTGATTCAGAGTAGAATAAACTTGATTAAGTTTTCATTTAAACTTAAAAGGAAAATGCTGCAGACTTATTTTTAAGATTTAGCCTATTGTAACAGATCTAGCCCATTAAATTAATGTAAACATATAGATATCCTGGGATTGAAAGAATTTATTTTTAGATACTAAATATTTTGCCAAAAACAACGATTCTGAGGGGGAAAAAGAGACTCAGTATCATTTACCTTTCCAGGTCACAAGCTGACCATTGACTTAATAAATGAAAATAAATAAATAGAACAAAATTATTAATAACAATAAAAGATCTATCTATCTGTATCTATCTAAATCATAAATAAGGCCACAAAGTAAGGCTTATTCATGATTCAATTCATTCCTTAGTACTCAAAGAGTAATACAGTATGTCTGCCGGCTCAGGGAGGCGTGATGGCTCATTAATAGTGTTGACACAGTGAATTCTTTCTCATAAAGGGAGACATGAACACAAAGGGGAGGTGGCACACAGGAGAAGAGGGAAACGCAGTGAAAGCATGTTTCCTACTACAGGAAAAGCCTATAAGCCCACAAGGCCTGTCTGCAAGTCTATAAAAGTGCCAGAGCCATATTTAATCCACTGATCTGTTAGATGAGAATGATGAAGATGTAACACCTGTATCTGCAGCCTTACTTCTCCACATGCTTTCACAAGGTTGATCTCATATCAGAAAAACAGGGAAGGAAACTGTATTTCAAATCTAAATTATTATTGACTACTAAAGACTTTGATTTGAATGCAATTCAAATGCTAAAAAGGTACAAAAGCTGTCACTGGGACGGTACCCCCATTGCACCGTGTACCCTACTAATATTAAGACCTTCAACCTTGTACCTCACAAAAGTACACTATATGGAGAAAAATCAAGGAATGTTTTCCTCAAAAACCTTAATTTCTTTTTTCGACTGAAGAAAGAATGACATGAACATCTTGGATGACATGGGGATGAAAAAATTATCAGGAAATTTTAATTCTGAAGTGAACCTCCTTTAAGGCCATTGGATCGACAGCAACTGTGAAAGTCCATTTCTCATTCTATTGTTGTTTAAACGTACTTGTTGAAGTGTTTTAATTAGTTATACACACACACACACACACACACACACACATATATATATATATATATATATATATATATATATATATATATATATAAAATCGTTATTTTAGATATTTTAATGGTCTATTGGTGAAGTAGCATTGATCACCGTTTTGAGGGGCATTTTTAATATGGATAAAAATAATTCAGCAGAGGCATGGATATTTTACACCAGAGGGCGGGAAATCCCCTCCATCCCCCCAGCAATTCATCACACCCTGCTAACATGTTTCACCCTTTATGGGTAAATAAGGTACAAAAGTGTACCTTTTGAAATTATCCAACTTTTGTAACTTTTTTTCCTGAGAGTGTATACAATAAACATTCTGTCATCATTTACTCAAACCCATGTTCTTCTCACATATATGACATTATTTCTTCTGTGTAAAACAAACGAGTTATTAATAGCATAATATTAAAGTTACTCTTTTCAACAACAAATAGGGTGAACTATTGCTTTAGAATTCCGCAGTTCCCTTGTCCTTCTTCTAACATGTTCTAACCCATTGCCTTCACTGAATTATGCATCTGTACCTGTTCAGTGTCAGCACAAACTCAAGACAGCAGATTGGACGTACATGTTGTGTTTGGGTTGTATGCTCATTCCTGTGGTTATTAATCTCAGGCCTTCGACTCCTCCAAGCTGGAACCTGCAACCCCCCGGAGCTCTGCCGGTGAATGGGGTCCCCGATGCCTTTGCTGAAAAGATACAGCATACATCAACCCCTTGAACACACACACACATGAATGGAATTCCAGGCACACATGCACCATCCTGACCACTCGTCTACTCATCTGGTTAATCATTATTTTGACTACAGCTGCTTTTTCTCATGCTTCACAAATGCTTTTTCAGCGAACGTACCTTTGTGTTTCACGACTGAGGCTTTGTGATCCGATAGTGGCTCTAGAAAATCGGTTCCAGCAAACTGGCACACATGCAGTAGATGATCAGAGCCCTGTGAGATTGACTCCAGAGTGAATTGCCGTCTGACACCGACACCTCAACACCAGCGGTCTCCACACCTTCATGCCCTGTCAACACATCTGATGCGAGCATCGGCTCAGAAGAGGATGTAATGGTCCTTTCAATTGCTAAATCACTTACAGATGTGTTTTAACTCAATACCGCTTAGCTTATGGACGTGATGCTACCAACTCATCCAAGCTAAATATGAAGCAAAGGCTGAAGTCATTTATCATCATCAAACTGTTCTCTGCAGCCATTCCCTACAAAGACTGAAGACTTTAATTACTACCATACAAGAAGAAAGGACATGAGCCTTAGAGAAGACATGTTATGATGCAATTTCTGAGTAAATTATGTTAATACAAGTACGGTGAACAGCAGAGTCAGCTGTTGATAAATGTCCAATCAGTAAATGTAATTGTGCAATCAGGAACAAGTGATTATCCCCAGTGTATAAACAATTAATTCCTGTGAATCAAGATCTTAATATGAAATAGAATGCCAAATAATTTCACAGGAAGCCCATCCATTGGGTCACATAAACAATTTGTGCATTTGTAACTCAAATCTAAACCAGAAATATTAGATCTCGACAGTGTTGTTTGGGGATATGAGAGGGTGAATTATCACGGTGATCTTCTTACACTCCACCTGCCTGAACTGGAGTTCATGAAGAATGTGATTGAAACAGAAATGTTTTGCTGCATGCCGACAGATGTATGAGTCTCATTTCCTTCCCTAAAACTAATCTTTATACTGTCAGGGTGCTTTGGATTCATATAATGACATCTTACAAACTACATAAATCTCAATGGACAGTTCCCCAGCTCTGATTTCATAAATTATTATCTGTGCATGATATGGCAGAAGCACAAACACAGCTGGCTTCTCATTAGAGTCTTAAAAAAGTGCCTATAGTGCCTCAAATGATAATGTCATTTTCAAAAGTTCTCATTTTCAGGTCCCCAAAACGCCGTGATCGTGTAAATGAACGGTCAAAACGCATAAAACGTTTTCAGTGTAAACAGACCCTAGAAATGATTTAAACAGCTTTACCGCTCAATTGCATAAGAATTGATGTAAATGCAATTGTAAAATTATAAGCTTCACATTTATGCTTTTTGTTCCCTTTGTACTCTGACATTGTATGTACCTGACCTACCCAAGTCGAAATTATTATTATTATTTGATACTTTATGACCACTTAAACTTAGAGGCCTACCAGTAAAAACTCTCTTAAACCTATACCAATGAAAACAATGAACTAAACAACAAACAAACCATGCAATCAGTATAAAGAGCTGTATGACCCCATGAAATAAAAATCAAAAAGTAGTTTTGTGGCATGTAATCCTAAAAGTTGCTCCTGCACAACTGAAACTGCAACTAACATCTTACATTTAAATATCAGATTAAAAGCCCCAGCTGATCTTTGTGTCAGGGTTGTAAACAGGTTTTTCTATTCGTATTGGTTTCCAAAATTGTGCATTGTGGCTGGGTGGGCACGAATGCAACTCCATTCAAGCCCACCCGTAGTTACGTGCCTGCTTTGTACGCACATTTGCGGGAAAAACTCAATGCATCTGTGATGTGGTGGCAAAGATCTTCAGGAACTTTTGGGTCTAAACACACATTATGTTCCCATGGTGACAATGGCAAGTAAAAGGTAAAAAAAAAAGACTTTCTGTTCACTTCATTTGCTTCAAAGAAATCACTTATTAGTCTTCCATCTCCCCTACTGTTGTGGGAATTTTGGCAAGATTTAGTAATGCTGAATTAAGAGGGCAGGGAGTTGGGAGCAGATGCCAACTCCAGCTCTAACATTAGTGTCATGTCATGCAATAGTGATGCACAGCGCACACACAACATAGTAAATGAATGGCATTTATTTTTATTGTTATATGTTGGGGGGGGGGGGTATACTGATTACTACATGGTTTTAAACTGCCATTCAAAAGCGTGGATGCTGTACTTTTTAAAGAAAAAAAAAGTTTTTAAAATAACTTTTATATTGTATAATGTAATTTATTCCTGTGATGGCAAAGCTGAATTACTCCAGTCTTCAGTGTCACATGATCCTTCAGAAATCAATATGCTGTTTGGGTGATTAAAAAAACATTGTTAAAAAAATTATTGTTATCAATGTGCTGCTTAATATTCCTATCGAAACTGTGATGCTTTTTTCAGGATTATTTCATGAATTTATTTGAAATAAAAGTTTTTTTGCAACATTTGTAACATTATAAATGTCTTCACTGTCACAGAGTCACTTTTGATCAATTCAATCCATTTTTGCTAAATGAAGGCATTTCTTTTTTTAAAATAAATCTTACGAATAGTTAATAAAATATTATTCTCAAATAATATTTACAAGTAATTACGTGAAATATTTCAATATAAAATAATAAAATATAATTTATCTAAAATAAAAATATTTTTTATAATTGATTTAAAATAGAAATAAAATCTATTTCTTAAAATGATAAAAACAACATTTATCTTTTTTTTTTTATTTATTTACATTTGTTGACAGGGCAAGAAGGTGTGGAGACTGCTGGTGTTGAGGTGTCAGTGTCAGACACCAATTCACTCTCCCTGGAGTCAAGATGTACATGCACTGCACTCTAATCTACCAGCATCAACGGGTTTCTGAGGACATACGTACAGCCGTCACATCTACGTCTTCAGGTATTGCTCAATGCATTGGCAACCACCTTAAAAGATTCAATAAACTGCCTAGATATGTAGGCAAGTCAGCTCAAGGAAAATCCCCCAAGAAAGGAGCAAGTTTACATTCCTCTTAACAGGTCAGCCTGTGATTCCAAACAACATTAAGAGCGTATCGCTTGCTGAGGTAATTCATTTGTGGCTCCATGGTTTATTTGAGTAAGCTTTCTCCACTTGCCAACACACTAGACTCTCCCCCGAAGCAACATGTGTAGACTTGTGCTGGGAGCAATTCAAACATCAATTTCTATTTCCCTCCTCTGAGCTTTCTCCTTTTCGTGCACTGTACATGCGTAAACATTTTAATTGCCTATCCACCTTCAAAAGAATTCACACACACAGGGCACAAAGACGTAAAGCAGTGATTAAGTGATTTCGTCATACTTACACATTTGTTCATGATGGCAGGAGATTTACAGTGGTCTAGTGCCATAAACATTTTTAGTGAATTCTGATGAACATAAAAAATTAAGGAAGAAAAAATATGAAAAGAATCAAACATTTCAAGTTTGGCGTGTCGAACAAGTTGTTATTCACTGAAAATCTTGACCAGTTCGGGTTGATTCAATGAATTGATTGATGTAGTTCACACAACCAGTCTGTTTGATTCATCTGTGAATCAGTTTGTTTGAACTCACGACACATTGATGAAGCCACAGTGATTCTTCAGTTCACCAGAGACCAATAGCTTTTTAAATGAGTTAAAATATAATTAAATTATAAATAAAATATAATGAAAATAGAACATAAAGTTGCAACAAAAAAAACTAATCTGTTGCAGGAACAGTAAAACTTGTTGCTTAAATTTTGTTATTTAGTCTTTATTTAGTGTTATGGATATGCAATAAAAGTTATTTTGTTTCTGCTCAGTGGGCCTACGTGACTAAGTCCATTCACAATGCACAGAAAAAGAAAAAACTGCCACAACAAACGGTGTATATTTTAACAATCTCAATGTTTGGTTAAGATTCTTCAGCATTCGTGAATGGTGAAAAGTAAATATGATTTTAATTAAATCCAGTGTTTATTTTGAAATGCACTGTAAATAAACGCTTTGTGTACGTAGACCGCCGGCTTTGCATTAGTTTCTGTTCATAGTATAGAAAACTAGGCCAAAAAATAAACAGAAAAATTATATTAAGACATCAGAGCTGATGTAGCCGTATCTCTTTTCAAGTCAAGTTCCTGACGGATTCGGTGACAACAGAAAAAGTTCATCTGAGGTTTATCCAACGCAATTGCCCACCAATCAATAATCCTCTGAAGCACCACCAAGAAGTAACATTATCCCTCATTTTGCACAAAGATCTAACTTCAGGGGTCAGAAACTACAAAGTAAGGGAAAAAAGTGACAGTTTAATTTATAGCATCATCAAAAGAATGGCCTTTAAAAGCTAAGATTCACACACACAAATGCTCAGGGTGATCCACTGAAACCTTCCAGGTGGTGCACAATACATAGTATTTTACATTATGAAGTAAAGCATTTCATGCCATTCATCACTTAAGCCTAGATTCATGTTTCTTACACATGTCGGAAAGCGATTTTTTTGTAATAATAACATACTGTTCAGTACATTCTGAATGAAGATTACTTAGAAGACTGGATTTTTTAAAGAGCATAATTGCAATGCGGAACGAAGATGATCACACACACACACACACACACACTATCTTAGTGAGGACATTGTATAGACTTCCATTGATTTTATATCAGGTCAATGATATTTTCTATCACCTAACCCAACCCCTACTCCTAAACCTACCCATCACAGAAACATGTGATCACCACTAGATTTAAATAAAAACATATTTTGGCTGATTTATGAATCTTTTTAACTAGTGAGGACCAGTCAATGTCTCACAAGTGGGTTGTCAAAGTATTTCACAATATAAGTGAGCACATTTGGTATAGCCAAAAGTATAGCATATAGTAAGCCAAAGTATAGCCAAAACAAGTACACAAACACTATAATAATAATGATGGGTATAAATAAAGTTGTCTTTTACTGCCAGCTTAGCATTTCTGCACATTTATGAGGCATTACTGCAAAAACAAATTTCAAAAGAAACACAATGAGCTACAAAAAAATAATAAAATCATTTGATTCATTGATGATATCAACTTCAGATGATGAAACTATAAGACAAGTAAAGCAGAGAGAAAGGAATTCAGTTTCATGATAAAACACTTAGAAGAGGATATTAATAAAGCACTGGATATATCAGTTAGTACCTCAGTACTCCCAGGTTGACACAACGCCATAAATATAATATGATTTCCTTCAGGCCTTTGGAAGGAAACATTCGGGAGTGGGAAAACCTGCCATATGGATGAGAACCTCTGGCAGCAAACTCAAGGACTAAGAACAATTGGATTTGGCTGGCATGATATCATCAGGAAAATAAGTAATAAAGTAATAAAGTATCAAAGTTGTGCACGCCATGCACGGGGTATTATGGAATGGTTGTTTTCCTGCTCGCTTGCTTTGAAGTGTCACAAACACTGTCGTTCATTCTTTCATCGGACCACTGAGAAGAGAGAGAGAAAACACAATATAAAATTATGATACTTCCGAGTTTTACTTGTTGGTTTCTCACTTCCCCATTTTTCCTTTGTCTTTAAATATGACAGAACTTCACAGTTTGGAGGCAGTGAATGAACTGAATTTTAAGAGTTTGAAATATCAAGCAGTTCGCTTCCGCCATCTGCAGCTCATTCCCCAGTATTACATTGATTCTGAAACAACCGCAAATCTGCACTAATCTAGACATAAATATTATGAATATTAAAAACTTATAATTCGATATTAAGTTCAACCACTTAATCAATTTTAATATTGCTACTATAAAAATCAAATTACCAAGAGGGTTTCCTTTGTGAATTCATGCAAGGGATTGTAAAAATTCCGATCTGAAGAGGGCGCTGTATGATCTCGTAAAAGTCTCCATTCTGCTCAGAAACATTTTAAGGTGCAACGTTGGCTTTTTGGAATTTGTTTTTAAATATATTTTAAATATAAAAATATATTCAAATACATTTTTACCTTTTACCTTATTTTCGCTATATATTTCTAAACATATAAAAACCCCACAGCGCGATCAACTGAAATAAAAGTAGATGTAAAGAATGCACAATTTACAATAACACAATTAATCCTCTAATACAATAATACAATTTAAATATTCGGGAGTGATTTACGTTCAGTATTTTCAGAATTCATTCATTCATAAAAAAAAACTCCGTCTACACATTTGAAGAAAATGCCTCCTATATATATATATATATATATATATATATATATATATATATATATATATGTACAATGTTGCAGTTGCAAAACAAAGTATTACTCCCACTTTCACTGTGAGAACTCACTGGACTTTTATTTTGACATATTTCCGCAGCCAGTGACATTTTCAGTGCCTTATGCTCTCTCCCTTCACAGTTTCATTATGCAGTGATATAACAATCTCACATGCTATGCTATGTGGTAGTACACAGCTTAACAACTAAAACCGAGCTCTCAATGGATTTCACGTTAAACGAATAAATCATTTGAAAGAATCGGGTCGTTGTGAAGGTTTGTTGTTTATTGTATTGGCTTGTTTTAAAGTCTGAGCTGAACTGAGGGCAAACAACAACAATAATAATATGCTAGTTAGCATTTAGCACACAAGCCTATACTACGGCATAACACACTCTTTAAATTGTTTTTATTTTTAAAGGATATAATAAAATACCAGTATAACCACATCTGTTTTCAAATTAATCCACTTGTAGTGTTGTTATTGTGTGTTACTGTGAAAATCGAGGCTGTCATAGTATTCAGGCATTGTGTGAATCAAATGCACAATGTTATGTTCTTCAGTTACTGTAATTGCTCAGTACTGGTCTTTAACAGTTTCCCTTTTATTATAATACTCTTTGGTGTCTAATTAATGAAACATATCCAAGTTTACAGTCTTAGATCATCCTCATTCACAGTTACTTAACAATGCCAGTAGAAGGTAACAAGGACCAGGCCCTGACTCCCCTGTCCAGCCCTGTCAGTGCCCTTACTCCTGGAGTCCAAGAAGACAATGGCCTTCCCATCCCAGGAAGCAGTAAAGAAGAGCCGGCAGCTACATGT
The DNA here is from genome assembly GCA_037194245.1 of Opsariichthys bidens. NCBI lineage: Eukaryota > Metazoa > Chordata > Actinopteri > Cypriniformes > Xenocyprididae > Opsariichthys > Opsariichthys bidens. The sequence continues at coordinate 16,085,421 of CM074279.1, read as the reverse complement.
CCAGAGAATGTTGGGTCACAGAATCCTAGAAAATCGCAGCCCCTACTCCACATCAACCGTCAGGAGATCCGATCAGTGGACCACAACTCTCAGGCTGCCGAGCTGCAGGGTTTGGGAGTGGATGTGTACGACCAAGATGTTCTCGAGCAAGGTGTATTGCAGCAGGTGGACAGAGCCATTCAGGAGGCCAACCAGGCTGCGGCCAAAGCAGAGGCTGAGAAAGAATATGAATCCGTACTGGATGATGTCAGGTGAATTTATGCTTCCGTTATTGAACTTGAAACATTGTACATTGTGTAAATCAGTCAAAGAATGAAATCTCAGCGTGAATGCTGGAATGTGATGTTTTGTAATTGGTGTTATTTTAGGTCATGTACCAGTGCTTTGAAGCACATCAACAAAATTTTAGAGCAGTTAGCCCCTCATGCTGCCTCTAGCAAAGACATCAGTCGGAAAATTGAATCTGTCAAACGGCAAAAAGAGAACAAGGTGAGCATATGCTAGATAGTTCATTTTTTTCCATACATATATACATTCATAACAAAAAAAGAGTTTTTAATGCTTCAATGGTGCATTGCTCTTTTTTTTGAAACCCTTACCACCCAATACTTCAAAAGCCTGTTATCTTTTACAGGAGAAGCAGTTAAAAAAGATCAGAGCCAAGCAGAAGAGACTACAGGCTGTTCTTGATGGAGAGGATATCCAGAAGCTTGAGGCAGAATTATTGATTGAGGATGACGAAGGTAAGTTTGAAGCACATTCCTTTTGCAGAAGCTTTACATACATTATTAGCCTTATCAATTAGATGTAGTAGAGCATCATATTCTCTTTTGATCTTGCTGAACAATCACTTTTCTTATATGTCATGAATTATAAACTTTCAGAATGTCTGTATATTGGATGTTTGTTTTAATATGCTATTGTTGGACTAGTAGAGTTACTTAGTTCTGGTTCTGCTCAGAAACTTTTTAAAGGGCAACATTGGTGCATTTTCAGAATCAGAAAGAAGAATATTTTTGTCTTTTTTCCTCATTTTGACTATATATTGTTTTCTAAACACAAAGCCGCACAACATTTTGACTCGATCAGTTAAAATGAATTCTATTATTGACAAATATTGTTGTTAAATATTGCATAAAGTTCATGTAAAATTCAAAACTGGATGTAAATAATGCACAATTTATGATAACACAATACATTAGCCAATGCAATTTAAATATTTGGGAGTGCTTTATGTTCCGTGTTTTTAGAGGTAATTTATTTAGGTTTTTAAAAACCTTGTACACATTTAAACAAAATGTTACTGAATGGCTTTATCATGGAAAGTGTGACTCAGACGAGTTAATTTGTCTTGCTGTGTTCCTTTTAATATTTGCTGTAATCTGCTTAATGACAATAGGGATGCTAATCTATACTCCGTTTGTCTCTGTTAGAACCAGGCCCATCCACTCTGGGCAGCATGCTTATGCCAGCTCAGGAGTCCGAATGGGAAGAGCTCATCCGCACAGGTCACATGACCCCCTTCGGTTCACGGATCCCTCAGAAGCAAGAAAAGAAAGAGCCACGGAAGTTTATGCTCATTGAGAACTCCGGATTTGACAAGTACCTCGCCGACCAAGCCATGTTAGCGGATAGCAGGAAGAGACCCATAAAGAAGAAGAAGATCACCAAGAAGCCCTCAGGAGAGACTAAGCATGGCAAAGAGCAAAAGAACGGATCCCTCTCCAACAAAGATAAAAAGCTCCAAAAGCAAATGCGCAAACTCCAGAGGACCGCCTTGAGGGCTCACCCCAAAGCCAGGACCAAGGTGGAGAAAGAGCCGTCCCGAGCCAGGAGGAGGAAAGGCGATGGGGAACAGACGTCAGATAGCGAGGGTTCGGAGTATGTCCCGAGTGATGAGCTGATGGATCCTGAGGAGCCAGAGAGAGATGATGATGATGAGTTCTGGGTGGATAAAGATGAAGAATATGAACTTAAACCGTACAAGAAGAAGAACCAGATCAAAACCAGGAAACCCAAAAAGGAGGACGAGACCGACGAGTACATCCCTAGCAGCTCGGAGGATGAAGACTCTCAGAAAGGCGGAAAAGTCAAGAAATGTAAAGATGATGGAGATATTGAGTGTTACAGGCAAAGAATTAGGTAAGTTTAGTCCGAATCCATCATTTTCTAAACTGTCACAATCATTTCAGTCAAAGGCCATTCATATGTTTTGTTACTTTGCCTAGCATGTATGCTAGAACAGATAGCCTAATCCACTGATGAGATTGGCTGCTGTTCCTTGACTAAGCAAATTCTATGCCTATTCATATTTTCTCATTATGGTATGCATGTATTTATTCCAGTGTTAACGTGCAAATAGATGGAAGCAAACTTAACAAGATTTATGCATTCGTATTTATAGTAAGCAAATTGAGTTGGCATGCTGTCTCTCTCCATAGTTTCCCTGCTCTGGTTGGTTTAAATGTGAATGCAGCCACTCATTTCTGCTATGGTGGAGGATAGGGGGAAAAAAAACATAATTAACTGAACCAATGCTTAGACTTGACTTAATTACAAGTGCAGTCTCGGAAGCCCCAGATAAAGGGAACAGTTTCATTGCGGAGTGACAGGACCAACCCCAAATGAAGATGGATTTTTTTTCCCTACACTCCTCTCTCTGTACCTTTCTTGGGGAGCTCAAACTCCTAATTGTCTATATCAATCTTAATTTGCTTTTCTGACGACACTGCCACTAACTGCTGTAGCTTTCCCTGAAGCCAGAAGTGGGTCAATTAAATCTGGCCTGCTGGAGTGAGGGGCAGAGGAAAGGAAAGGTCTCTCGCTCTCTCTCTCTCTTTCTCTTCTCTTTCGGTCTTTGTCTGTCTGTAGTTCTTTGGCTAGGAAATTAAAAACCGAGACCGGGGACTTTTGGTACCTGACTGTACCTTGCAGACTTTCCCATAGGAGGCATCTTTAACAGAGTCAAATTTTAAATGTCAGCAGTAGACTTGTTTCAGTTTGAGAAGATTGTTAATCAAATACGTTATGTGATGTCTTCAGCATGGGAAATGTTGTTCAGCGTGATACTGTGTCCACACCGGTTTGTGGCCCTTTTCTATTTTTGACATGATGCTGCATGGCTACCCAAGCCATTTTGTGTCTGAACTGTTACTGAATCTTGTGCTTAATGGTCAACCGATATGGATTTTTTTGATTTTGATATCTTAGAGAGAATATAAAGCCGATATATATGTCACATTTATGTCACGTCATTTAAAAAATTCTCATTTCATTTATTTTAACTTCATGAAAAAATAACACATGCTGCAATGAAATTTATACTAATTTTACATGATATTTACTAAATTTGAAAAACTTAATTTGGAAACAGATCAATCATTTTAAGGTGAAAAAGCCCTGTAAAATAAACAGATTTGTTCTTTAGATAGCAACTTCTTCATTTTGTATGTTGATATGTTAGTGAATGTTCTGTGATGATGTGCAGCTTCAAGCTGATGCCAGTTGTGAAGAGAATTAAAAATGTAGTGGTAATGTTGTGGTTTTGTCTTTTTGCAGGAAGTGGAAAAGGCAAAGACTTCGGGAAAAAGAGGCAAAAAGAGAAGCAGGAGAAGATGAGTCAGAGGAGAGTGAAGTGGAGTTTGATGAAGGATTTAAAATGCCTGGTTTCCTCTGGAAGAAACTCTTCAAGTATGGCTCTCACAAATCACACATACTCTCATAGTGAAAGAAAGCAATCAATAAGTTGTTCCTTCTTACACATGCACATACAATGGCTGCGTCTGGAAGCTTAAAAATGCTGCCTTAGGAGGTAGGAAGGAATGAAGGCATGTCCGAATCCAATGTTAGCTTCACTTCCTTTCTTCTGAGATACTTTCATCTGATCGATTTTTTTTTTCAAGGCAGTATAGATGTATCCTTTGCTGCCTTTAATATCCCACGGTCCTATACTTTCCATTCTATGACAGATAAGCTAAAAAATAAAGATGGCATCTGAAAGTTGTGGTTAATGGTCAGTTTGTGTGTAAATGTACATTTTTGACTAACGTTTTCCGCTTTTGATGTCATTTCTAGCGAGAAATGACTACTGTAGTAATTAACCGAAGCTCTCTCTATTTTGATGTCGATCATTAAACCATTATGCCACCTCAGAAGTCTGTCCGAAATCAGTTTCGTGAAGTGCCTTCATGCACAAACGCTGCCTGCAAAGGCATTGCCTGATAACGCAATGAGGCAAAGTCTGCTGCCTGAATTTTTGGACTCAGCCAATGTGCAAATATTAAATGTTTACAAAAAAATTTTAACTTTATGAGTCCTGAAAGCTGAGCTGTGAAGTGCTTTAGGTTTAGAAAGAAGTACTCGGCTGTTGTGTTCTGGATGTGTTTTACAGTACATCAATTGGCCAACACTTATGGCCCATTTATCCAGAATCAATAGTGATAATGGCCCTATGATTAATTCATCAGCCACTGGGTTTGTGTTTGTGCTGTGGCTGCATTTTGTGTGACAAAGCATTTGCTTTTGTTGTCCAGGTATCAACAGACAGGTGTCAGGTGGATGTGGGAACTGCACTGCCAGCAAGCAGGAGGCATTCTGGGAGACGAGATGGGCCTGGGCAAGACGATACAGATAATTGCCTTCCTGGCAGGCCTGAGCTACAGCAAGCTAAAAACTCGTGGCTCCAAATACAGGCAAGGGACGCTACATGCTTGTAGACTTTTACTTTATATAGATATATACACTTTATTTTATGAAAATCTTTTTCCGCCTCAGAGTACAAAAAATAGTGAAATGGAAATGAGCTTCCATAGTATTTACACCTTCTCTCACTCTTTTTCTTTTGTGCGTTGAATCTCTTCTTTTCAAAAACACGCTCATCATCATCATCATGAGCCACCCAGTCACGCATGCACCCATACATGTGTACAAACACTCGTAAACACGAATACACATAAACACAAACGTCAGCTGTCTCCTCCACCCCTTCCAGACTCAAAGTCTCGATTGCGATGAATATTTCAGCAGCTGGATTTCTGGTGGAGAGAGGTTTGGCGTGAATTATTAAAGACGTTTCAATTATGATATTCCTCTAATTCTCTTAGTGGCGACATCAAAGGAGAAACAAGGACGTGACATGAAAGAGAGACTGCTCGTTGGGAGGGGAGGGTGGAAAATTAAACATGAAACATGTAATTAAACGCGTTTAAGGTAGTGCCTTTTTGCATTTTATTTATTTATTTTTTTGCTTTTCTTGCTGTACACTCTCGGGGTGAAGGCCCTCCTGGCTGGTCAATAAGCTGTCTGGCGTCGCCCATCCGCAAATTGATTGTTTGCAAACTCAATTATGGCTCGCTATCAATGGCTTTCACAATCCGGAATATCATATCAAGCTGTAATGCTCCTAAAGCCATTTAGAGCATTTTTTTCAGTTCATTTCTTTAGTGAACACTCACGTGGAGAGGACGACCAGAACAGCTGTGAATTAAGCTCATGGGGTTATCACATTGAAGTTTAATGTGTATAACTTCTAGTAAAACATTTTAGGTGGATTTCTCCAAAAAGTAATATGGACAATCAGTCAGTAATGGTATTGACACAAAACCTGCCTCATTTTGATAAGGATGACATCACTGAAAGTAATGTAACTTGTTCAGTAGTGAGGCAGATGATGCTTCACTAACAGCTTTGATGAATTCAATTAAGAGAAGGAGTGGGCTACACTATGTTTCCGATTCACTGAAAAGAACCGAATCATAAGAGTCATTTGTTCTTGAATCAGATAACACTTATATTGCATGCATCCTGCAATGACAATTCATTAGAAAGGCCATTATTTATTATGTATTATTTTATTGTAGCACATTCCATAAAAACTGCAAACTTACATTCACTTATCATACTTACTTATCATATATATATATTATTAATATTAATATTTTTAATTTATTTATTTCTGTAATGATAAAGCTGAATTTTTAGTTGCCTAGTCTCACATGATCCATCTGAAATCATTCTAATTTTACAAATATAATTAAAAAATGTAAAAAGAACAGCATTTATTTGAATAAATTAAACAAATGTTTCATGAGATTATAACTATTTTTTTTTTTATGATACCCCAAATGAAAAGCAGATGACTAATCGCATATTAAAAACCTAGTACATACTAGAACTAGTGATCCAACTCTCATTGTTTCTGCAGTGTTGTGACCACAATCCCTTCTCATATAGGTATGCCGGACTGGGGCCCACAGTCATTGTGTGTCCGGCGACAGTCATGCATCAGTGGGTGAAGGAGTTCCACACATGGTGGCCTCCTTTCCGTGTTGCTGTCCTCCACGACACGGGCTCCTTCACCAGCAAAAAGGTGAGACACACTCTGTTAGAGCTGAGGACATCTATTCTTGAGACTTCCCTAATGTAAACTCTTTTGTTTACTCATAACGTATGTGATCTCAATGCTCTAACTTTTCTATACAAAGAAGCAACATGACAACAAGATTAAGATGAACTGTGTCGCTTCGGCCTGTAACATTTATACCAGCGTGAGATTTTCCCCTTGTCAGCAAATATCCTAGTATATGGAGTCGAATTGGCTCCAAGGAAATGTTAAATTAATTAAAGCTAAGGTAGCAGGAGCTGCTGTGGGGCGGCTGTGAAGTGTTTACTGTGAGTGGTCTTCACTGCCCCCCTCCCCATCCTGCCTGACACAGTGATTAATGGGGGTTGTTGTCTGGCAGTCCGTGCTTTGCCCTCTAGGTGGAGAGTTGGTCTCAAGAGCTTGTGGGAGAGAGACAGAGGAACGTTTATGCAGCGTTGGCACCTAATGATACCGCCTTCACGCTAACACTAACACTCCTGTAGAGCAGATGTACCTGATTAATTTGCTACAAAGTAAAAAAAAAAAGTGTGTGTGTGGGGGGGGGGGGGGGGGGCGGGGGGATGGGGGTGCTGGGAACAGAGGTTAGTCGCTTTGCACATCTATAATTGGAACACACTTGAGACCGTTCATGTGAGACGTCAAAGCAGAAGTATAGACTAGTCCTTCTGATGAAGATGCTATCGCCAGGGGCCTGATACCGGCAACCCTTTTGCAATTTCCTCAATTTAATTAACAGCCAAAAAAGACATTGTTGTGCAAGCGAGTTTACTTTCTGGTTTTATTTATTCCTTATTTTCAGGAGAAGCTCATCCCGGAAATAGTGGCCAGTCACGGCATCCTCATCACTTCCTACTCATACATACGCATTATGCAAGATTACATCCAGAAGTACGACTGGCATTACGTCATCCTGGATGAGGGCCACAAGATTAGGAACCCCAACGCTGGAGTGACTATGGCATGCAAGCAGGTGACTCTGAATTTTTTTTTAGAGATTTGTCCTTCAGTTTACAGCCAAGCTGTCAAATAAATGCTTGCGGGTCTCACAAAGCTCACAAGTAAAACTAGTAGACCTTTTAGGAATTCTCTCAGTTTAGTCTGCATCAAGTTATATGAGCTATTGATCGCTATATTAAAAAAATCAATCGGAAATTTCGCAACACTTTGATTTGGTATTGAATAAACTGAAGCTAATGGAGCTTTAAAATCAAATCCATCTTAAATGGGGCTTTATTGTCAAGTAGTATCTGACTGCTTGCACAGGTAAGCTCTAAAACTATTTCGATTACTTGATCAACTCACATCTCGTAAATTATGAAGGATTATCACTGATTTCTTTTCTTTCTTTTTTTTTGTACACAGTTCCGGACACCCCATCGTTTTATCCTCTCTGGCTCACCCATGCAGAACAACCTCAAAGAGCTGTGGTCGCTCTTTGACTTTGTGTTTCCAGGGAAGCTGGGGACTCTGCCCGTCTTCATGGAACAGTTCTCTGTGCCCATTACCATGGGAGGATACTCCAATGCGTCTCCAGTTCAGGTGAACCACTCTTCACCCAGAGCTTATTCATCAATGCAGTTCAAATTCTCTTATTATTCGTATATAAACCTTTAATTTACATCAAATATAACAGCGTAATGACTGCAGAACACATTGTATATTACACAGAGAGGGAAGTGCCTGTATTAATTCAAAGGCATATAAAAAACGTCTAACAGCGTACCGATGGCTGCATGGTGAATGGAATCTAGATGTGCCATTATTAGGAAACCTTTTTAATAGCACACTTACTTTATGGATTTCATTTCCGAACTGCTTTAAAAGGCTATTGATGTTTCCTTTGCCAATAATAAAAACCTTTACTAATTATTAATGTTATTAAATGGTTGTAGATAGCTAACCCCTGACTCATGGTGCTCTCTCCTTTCCCAGCTGTATGCATAGTCCTGCTGACCAGCCTCATACTTTCATAAATTTTGTTTTAGTGGATATTCATTTGAGAAATGAGAGAAGACTTTACAGCCTTGCAATTAGAATTTACACAGTACTTTATGCAGTGCGTATTTCTTTGCAGCAAAAATATATGAAAAATTAACTAACGTCTGCACTAATTCAAATTATGACGCAATCGCTTATATATGTGTATGTGTGTGTGTGTTTGTGACATTCTACTTTAAAGCTATTTCAGAATTTAAATCTGGAGTTAAAAAAGTTTTCTGTTTGAAAATAAAAAGGAAACATTATGAGAGTATAGAGATGTTTAAGAGCCTTTTAAACAACATTTATCTAATTCTTTTATAATTATACATGCAGCTTTTATGACCACATATTAATTCAGAGACAAATTTATTTTTAAAAGTACAAAAATTCTGTCACATTGCAAGATTTAAAACGAATTAGGAAAGGATAAAGGGGTCTTTAAAAATTGTGAAAAACTTAAAAGAAATATGAAAATGATATAAATGAATAAAATTAATGACAATTAACAGGTCCTGAAACTGGAAACATGAAATCTTGAGCTCTTTTGCAGCCAGCTCTATTAATAAAGCATATGCTGGATCACTTCTAATTCACACATCTAACCTCTGCTTCTCTGTCTTACTATTGCTTACTCTCTCTCTCTCTCTCTCTCTCTCTCTCTCTCTCTCTCTCTGTCTCATTCTCTCTCTTTTGTTCTCTCAAATGGGCCCTAATCTGGGCTCGTTGTATGCCCTGCAGTGTTGTGGTTCCATTGCAGGCTTTCTTTTGATCTGCGAACCCCTTTAAATTACAGCTAAATGGCATTTGGCCTAACGCTGGATCAGGAGAACATTATTGATAAAAGAGTGTAGCCCCCCTCTGGAGTCCAGCAGCACTCTTATGAATCTTTAATGCGTCAATCTGCTGATAGGAGGAGAGAAAGAGAACAAGCGGCTGTTGACATGCCTCAGGACACACTAATTTGTTTGGCTTTCATAAAGTGTGTTGAAGTGGATGCTTGTTAATTAGCCAAAAACATAAATACACAAATATATTTTCGCTGGTGTGTGTGCTTGCAAAAAAAATTTAAACAGGTACACTACTGTAAGTTTGGGGGTCAGTAAATGTAATTAATGGTTTTGAAAGAAGTCTCTTATGCTCACCAAAGCTGCATATATTTAATAAAAATAATATTGTGAAATTGTGAAAATGTTTTTTTATTTATTCCTGTGATGACAGCTTAATTTTCAGCAGACATTACTCTACGATTTTCAAACACATTAGTATAATCCTTCAGAAAGCATTCTAATATACTGATTTGGTGTTGAAGAAACATTAGTTATTATTATCAGTGTTGCTGCTTAATATTTTTGTGGAGACCGTTAAAAAATAGAAAAAAATAGAAACATCATATTTGTTACATTATTAATTTCTTTACTGTCACTAGCCGTTGTAAGACTTTTTAAGTCTATATAGTATCAACTTTATTGTCATGTTGCAGGGGTAATATGCTGATTTTGATTTTTCGCAAATGGATTTATTTGTTTTATTTATAATCCTCAGGTCCAGACAGCCTATAAATGCGCTTGTGTTCTTCGTGACACAATTAACCCTTACCTGCTGAGAAGAATGAAGGCTGATGTGAAAGCAAACCTCTCTTTACCTGACAAAAATGAACAGGTGACCATACAATTTCTAAAACAAGTGAATCTGTACTGCGCTAGTTATCTTTGTATTCCTTGCATGACAACAGCACTTGCATTTCAGGCACAGTTTGACCAGTTAGTTTATATTGTTTTCTCTGAAAAAGTAGTTCCAAAGAAGCTTGAATCATTGAATTTTTGATAGTGTTGAATAATCAAATATATGTTGACTACAAGCCAAACATCAACTCAATTACATCAATTATAATGTTTTATTGTCCAAACAGGTGTTGTTCTGCAGATTAACGGAAGATCAGCGGCAGGTTTACCAGAATTTTTTGGACTCCAAAGAGGTTTATCAAATTCTGAATGGAGACATGCATGTAAGGGATACATGTGTAAAACACCAGTGTGTTTGCATAAAATTGATGACCTTCTGTTCCCCACTGTGTAAAAATCCTTATTCATTATTCAGTCCACTTGAGAGTGGTGACATCCTCTATCATTATATGTTCAAAACAGTGTAAAGAAAAAACGTTTAGTGGGATGTTTGAACACTCCAATCCCAGTGGTGGGATTGAAAATCTAAACATATATTTAAGGCATTTTATAATATAAAATAAATAAGAAATGTCTATGATTCGCCATTTTACCTTGGTAACAAAAAAATGATCATTCTGTCAAATCATCCAGGACAACGCGATCAGCCTTTAAACAAACTTGTGTAGTTCACACAGCTCAAGCGCAGCTCTCATAGAAGCAAATGTATGTCAAATTGTACTAATACAAACTTGCTACATTTTTGTTTACTACTTTTCACGCAAATTGTTATGCTGACACCAATGTGAAAAAAAGCCAGAAAAAAATGGACTTTTGAACTATTCATAATATGTGTACAGATAAGTTTGCTTTACTGTGAATGACCTTATCACAGTGATGCAGTATCTCTTTAATTGGCAAATGTTCAGCCTTATACATCTATGAAAATGCTATTTGCATTAAAAAAACAGTCCTTGTGATCTATCGACTCTTTATGTGCAAAGTGTCATAGAAAGGAAAAGGCTCCTTTATACAAACTATTCATCACAATGCTCCAAATGTGTTTTGTGCAGACAAAAGCTGTGGGTTGCAGAGCAGTTTACAAACCCCTCTTATGTGGTCACAAACTCCATTAAGCCACATATATAATGCAAAGACTGCTGCATTTACTTCAAGGAAGAGACTTTACTTTGCTCTGGTCAATTACCTTCATTAAATTAACCAAGTTTATTAATATTAAGATTTGTGTTTCCTATTTCTTACATGGAAAGAGAGAATTGTTTTTCTCCCTCCATTAAATGTATTAACATCCATCCGGTGTATTAATCTCAACTCTCCACCCTGTGGTTCTAGGTCTTCTCAGGCCTCATAGCTCTGAGGAAGCTCTGCAACCACCCGGATCTGTTCACAGGCGGGCCACGTTTGCTCCGAGGCATCCCTGATGAGCAGCTGACTGAGGAGGAGCACTTCGGTTACTGGAAACGCTCTGGGAAAATGATTGTGGTGGAGTCTCTGCTGCGCCTGTGGTTCAAACAGGGACACCGAGTTTTGCTTTTCACCCAATCCAGGCAGGTCAGTAAGAAGGGAGCGACCAAAAGAAGGATAGACCAAACGCCCAAAATCCATCATGCCATTGCCGAAGTAAAGAAGTGTGAACAAACCCACAGTATTGATGGATAAGCTGCACTCTCGCTTTCTCCAGCAGCAGCACTAAAGGACCAATAAAGTTATTATGTCATTTTGCCCTCTAATAGAATTCATTAGGAGATCTTATTGCATTGTAGGGTGTCTGTCAGGACCCAGCTGTCTTTGTTCAATAGAAATGAGATTTGGCTTCAGAGAGAACCTAAAACCCACACAGTTGGTACTTCTGTACATGTAATATTAATCTCACTTAATCCTATTAGCACTAATCCTGTTCTTAATGCTCTGTCTGAAACCCTTTCTCCCACACACACAGATGCTGGAGATCTTGGAGGTGTTCGTGAGGGAGAATGGCTTCTCCTATCTCAAAATGGATGGCACCACTACCATTGCATCCAGACAGCCTCTCGTCGCTCAGTTCAACCAGGTAAATATGAGACAGCGGTGTGTGTTTAATGCTCTCTGTGACGTTTTGGTGCTTTAGAACTAACTTACTAATCCATTCAGTTGTTTTTTTTTTCTCCTTTTTACAGAGCAAGGACATCTTCGTCTTCCTCCTGACAACAAGAGTTGGCGGTTTGGGAGTCAATCTCACTGGAGCAAATAGGGTTGTAATCTACGACCCAGATTGGAACCCCAGCACAGACACTCAGGTCGGCCAGAGCTGTGTCTCACTTTCAGAGCGCATGTTCCTGCTGTACCTGATGCAAAATTTTCAGCTTGCAGTACTGATCTGAACTGTTGACCTCTTCCTGTAGGCTCGTGAGCGTGCCTGGAGGATTGGGCAGAAACAGCAGGTGACGGTTTACAGGCTGCTGACAGCTGGAACCATTGAGGAGAAGATTTACCACAGGTTAGTTTCCTGGGACTGGGCATTGAAATGGAGCTGGTAATGGTGAGGAGGACTATTACAATCCATAATGTCCTACTTCTGTCTGCAGGAGCTCAATAGACAGTAATTGAAATGCATTATTTTTTTAATTAGATATCAACACAAATTCGCTAATTGGTCGCTAAAGGCTGTCGTAGACTACTGGGTTATTTGTAGGGAGGCAATGGGAATTTCGAAACACTGTGAAGTGCGGGATTGTTAGCATATTAATTTTGCAGTTTCAAACTAACCTGCATTTGTTAAGCAGATAAACTGTCCAGCAGGGTGAGATTGTGGCATGTCAGTGTTTAGGCTATAAAGGAAACAATTCAGGAAATGTGGGGCTTGAGTGTATCATAATGACGATATAAAAAAGTATCTCTTGTCTCTTTCCATAGACAAATCTTCAAACAGTTTCTCACCAACCGAGTGTTGAAAGATCCTAAGCAGAGACGGTTTTTCAAGTCTAACGACATTTATGAACTTTTCACGCTGAGCAGTCCTGACGGCTCCCAGGGAACAGAAACCAGTGCAATATTTGCAGGTAATTCATGGATATGTTAACAGTTTGAGTGTTTTTTTCTTTGCAAGAACAGCTCTGTTCATTTGGCTGATGTCACAGAAAAAATGTGTTGAAATCAGCCAATGTAAATATAATTTTAAAAATTTTTAAATTGTATATTATACCCCTAAAAAGGTGTATAAGGTGTATAGGTGTATACCTTTGAGTAATAATATGAATCCTTAAAGTACTACAATGCACCTTTAGAAAGATACCCATTTGAGAGTACTGCCCCAGTGACAAGCGGTTGTACTCCTTTTTGTATTAAAAAATCTGATCTGACAAATCTTTTTTGTAGTGTAGATACAGTACAAAACTCTTCTGAGTTGAGTTGTGTTTTGTTATTATTTCATAGGCACAGGGTCAGATGTGCAAGTTCCAAAAAGACACAATACCTCCCGTCCATCTCAGGGGACCTCGAGACCATCACAATCTCAATCATCTGCATTTTGCGACCAAGATCAAGATTCCACATCTCTATCGGGAAAAAGAAACACTACCTCAGTCAACGGTCTTTCAAACAACAGTGCTTCTGGGTCACAGAACAATAACTTTGAACCTCATTCCAAAGCTGACCATTGGACAAACAGCACTACAAACAGCCCTCAAAAGCACAGAGAGAAGAAAAAGCACTGTGAAATGCCAGAAAAGGACACGTTACTCTCAGACGGACACAAGCGCAAGCATAAAAAGCGCAAGCACTCTGAAGACGCCAGGTTTGAGGGCTGCCGTATTTCTCACCTGGTGAAGAAAAAGAGGTACAAGAAAGAGGAAAAGGAGGAGGAGGAAAAAAATGAGAAAAAAAGTGACGATTATGTTCTAGCCAAACTCTTTAAAAAATCAGGGATACACAGTGTCATGAAGCATGACTCCATCATGGAGTCATCGAACCCTGACTATGTACTTGTGGAAGCTGAAGCCAATAGGGTTGCGAAAGATGCGCTGAGAGCTCTGAAGGTCTCCAGGCAAAACTGCAGGCTGCCTTTCTCAAGAGGGTCTACAACAACAACCCCACCTCCAGTCAAGTACGTCTATTTTAATTTTATTAAGGGAATAGTTCACCGAAAAATGAAATTTCTGTCGTCATTTACTCACCCTCGAGTTTTTCAAAACAAAAGAAGATATTTTGAAGATTGTTGGTTACCAAACAGTAGGCACTAAAAGTACTATGGAAGTCAATGGCTGCCGCCAACATTCTTCAAAATATCTTCTTTTCTAAAAAAAAAAACCTCATACAGGTTTGGAGTGACATGTGGGTGAGTGAATGATGACAGAATTTTCATTTTTGAACCATCCCTTTAAACCAAAAGGAAAATGAATATGCATCTTGTAAGATTATAAAATGTCAACGATTAAATAAGGCTGTTTTAACATCGATTTTTTTTTCTTAGGAGAAGGTTTGGACAGAAGAAAAACTCAATTCTTTCTCAGCCATCTGGGACAACGGCAAAATCAGGAGAGAAATGCAAGGTATTTCTAAATGGGTATAATATCCTGTGAACCCTCAATAGAATAATAAAGGTTGTTAAGAATTTATGGTCTGTTTTTTTTTTTTTTTTTAATATAGGATGCTGATATTATAAGGAAGTCAGTGGTACAGAAACCAGGATCTGCTGCTCACTTCAGTGGTGAAGGAGCACAGGAGGAATCTGGTTCTCTCTCCTCATCCTCTCTCCTCGCTAGAATGAGGGCCAGGAATCACCTCAATCAACCCCAAAGACAAGAGGAAGAGGAAGAGGAAGAAAGGGAGCCTCAGTCTGCCGCCGTGCATGCGCCTCCTACAGAACACGACGAGCTTCTGGTTGACCTGAGGAACTTTGTGGCCTTCCAAGCTCAGGTGGATGGCCAGGCGAGCACCAAAGAGATCCTGGAGTACTTCACCCCGAGACTCACTTCCACACAAACACCTGTGTTCAGAGAACTGCTGAGAAATATTTGTGAGTTCCACAGACTTCCTGGGCAGGAAGGGATGTGGAAGCTTAAAGCTGACTACAGGTAAATGGAGTGGAGCATATTAAAAGCTATTAACTGAGAAGCTCCAAACAGAATGTATACCTCGCACTTGGGAATGCAGGTGATTCGATGCATCAATTATTTTTAGATTACAAAATGTCTAAATGCTATTCATTCTAGTAAACTTTCTAGAGCTTTCCAGGTTGGCTGTAAAAAGTACAAAATAATTGTATTGGGCCTATTATTGTAAAACACTCTTGTTGTATGGGGACATTTTTGTTTGTTTGTCTGTTTGTTTGTTGCTCTTATTTGTTTGTTTTTGTAAAATTCCTGGAAATTACTTGAACTTGAAAATTTCCTGAAAAATGTGTTGTTCAGGTAGACCAGTACTTTGATTACTGGACTATATTACGGTACTATGATATTATTGTTATCTTTTTTTTAAAAAAAAATAAATAAAAAAAAGACTCCATTATTGGTGCTTGGTGCTACCAATTTTTTGGCAGTAATGGAAAATATACATAGGGCTTCCACCCTAAAGGTGCTTGGTGCCAAATTGTTTACATGACATTTTATTAAGTGAAGGTGATTTTGAAAGTTATAGTCAACATTATTAAATGTCTTGAGAGTATCTTCCTCTACCTCCCACTTAATGTGTGTTCATTGAGAACAAATGAGATTTAATGTAATTGCAATGTGTGAAGCCAGTGATGGAGTTTAGGGAATACTCTTATACGTTTGAACAATTAAATGTATTCATTAAAAGTTACCCAATAAACATCATCCTTTACATCAACTCCTTAGTACATTTTATTAATATGATGTAGCAAATTTAATGCATCACCAGATGATGCACCTCCTCACGGGGGCTTATTGGAGCTCATTTTGAAAAGAACTCTGATTTTCTGTTGTTGCGCATTAATCACAATGCCACGGGCTCTCAGGGACAGGCTTTTATTTCTTGTAAGTTAATGTCGGAAATGAGTGTTCGTCTTATATTGTTTGATTTCGAAACCTCACAATGAAAAACAAAATCCTTCAGCAGTTGTAACACGTTTTTAAATCAATAGTGCTTTTGTGTAGATATCTTCAAGCTAGAGCGAATGAATCATTAAAAGAACTGACTGTAAAATGCGTATATTTGAAACAATATAAAAGAAAACAAAACAGAGTTGATGAAATTATTAAGCGCTCTGTTCGAGTTTCCGACCTCATTAAAACTTTGTATTCGTTAATGGCCTCAGAATAATAGTAATTTACTTATTCGTTTGTAGTTTATTAACCTTTTCTCTTTAATTTGTGCGAGAGCAGTCCTGTCGCTGGCCATGGTGCTGGAAGTTTTTCTTAAGAGCCCACAATTCTTTTCTTACGCACACACACAATTATTCTGTTAGTTAAAAATTAAAAACAGCAATTGTCCACTCGCACGTGCACTCTAAAGAGCGCGCTTTATGACACTCATTTCAGCTGGCACTCTCAGGATCGTAGAAATCACTTGATCTATAGGTTTGCTCAATCTAAATATAATCTCCTTTCCGTACTACAATAAAACAAATGTCAGGAAGTTATCCAGAGCTCGTCCCCCTGTTTCCGATGCATTTTGACGATATCATAACACCAACTTTATTTTCAGCGGTGCATAAATTAATTACACGCATTTAATAACTAAAATATCATTATATTCCCCTCTTAATATCATAAACGTTCTACGCCAGGGAAGCACTTAATAGTGCAGGGGGCCATAACAGGCTATTATCCTTGTGTAATGCTATTAGAGAACCAATTATGCACCATTACACTTGCTTTTTTGCCGTTTATGTGATTTCATCCAATACCGTCCTGCACTTCAAAATTTCAGCTGCTACTCGGAGCCTCATTTCCAGCAGCAGAGGAGCGGCGGTGTCTGCGCGCGGCGTCCCGCGTGCGTTTTAAAAGTAATTGAAAGGGTCCCGCTGCATATCATTTACGAGAGAGTGGGAAATAAATCCTCGGACCCCTTGCTGTGAACAAAATCAAAATTTGGACCTGCGAGCGCGCAGCCAGTGGATTCTCGTATAAAGTGGACCCCTAACCCATATAATGAGCAATTACTGGTCTGACAGCCAATTTTAAATTCAAAAACAGTCATCTAGATTTTTAATATAAAAAGCAACTGTGTTAAAAAAAAAAAAAGAAAGAAAAAAAAGTGCAACGTGCTTGTGCCCGTGTGTTTGTGATTTGGGAATATACATGCATCCAGCCTAAAGTTACACTTTCGGAGGAGCCTAATGCCTCGGAGGATTTTGACGTTTACCACCACGTGCGCGGAGAACCTATCCAAATGACTTGAAAACGAAAATCTGATTAATTGCAATTACTTGTGAGATTATAAAGGCGAGTGTTGTCGTGCTCTAAACAGTCACAAAGACATCTGGTCACTCCCTCCTCCTGCGCGCGAGAGCTCGTGATTGACGCTGGAGAGAGATTGCTCTGCTGAGGTTGAGCAGGAGACACGAGAATCGCGATTGCTTAAAGACCATCTATTGGTATTTTTTTTAAACTTTACGTACTTCAAATCGGCTGCAGAGAAATAGAAGTATTGTTTGAAGTTATTTTAAGACGCAGATGGTTGCAGTAATACTTGGAGAAATTTACTGTTGACGTGTGGCCATTTTTTTCTTTGCAGAGTGAAATATTCGCTCCACTCGCAAAGCACCGGGAAACATGTTTTACTTTCACTGTCCTCCACAGTTAGAGGGAGAGTGCTGCAGGACCAACACATGTAAGTAGACAATGCTTAAAAAGAGTTTTATCTATTAATTATAACTTTGTAATCTTATATACTGGCAGAAAAAAAAACATTTAAATGCGTTATATTTCACGATCAAAGATGCTTAATAATCACCGCATGTTTGTGTTCGTTTTATGGCTTTATTATGGTGTTTAATGTTTTGCCACATGGACCGAGAGCTTGACAGCCGCCCAGCTGAGACTTTTTGTTGCAGTCTGTCTGAGAACAGATGTTAGATGTCATGCCTTTCAACTGGCATTTTGTCGGTCATGGTTTCATTCGGGTCTCTGGCAGATAACAATGAATCAACTGTTCCCTGTGAATTAGTGCAGCACGATTGAACTGAGGGGAATCATATTTCCCTCCTCATTTAGGGCTATAAGAAAATGCACTTTTTTTTTTAATCCTAGAAATGTTGTATTTTAAAAGTGTCGCTAACTGTTTTAACAGTGAACACTAATGGCTTTGGGAATCACGCCTCTGGAGACTTTGATGACGGTTTTCTGCGAAGAAAACAACGCAGAAACAGAACGACCTTCACTTTACAACAGGTTAGAGATGAGGAGTGATTTCCCGACGCATGTGTTCTCATACTTATTTGCATTATAATGTTGTTTTTATAAAGTCCTATTTTTTTTTTCTAGTGTAAAGCAAATGCTCATAAACATGCATTAATATGACTAATCGCTACATCATCTTTTGGAAGTCATTTTTTAAAACTAAAGCAAAAAAAGAAGAGCATTTGCTTGTTTATTATTCATAGGTTTCACTACGATGGGAAAATGAAGGCCGAAGAAGAGCTTATAGGCCTATAGAGTGTAAAAAATGTTTTCATTTGAACAACATATTTGTTTTTATCCATTTAAATTGTCGCAATAATTCTCGTCATTTAAATCAAAGTTTTAGCCACTTTGGCACCATTTTAATTGGACTTCAAATAAGGCAGCATTAGGAAAAACATTCTCAAGAAAAGCAGACCTTTCTATCCTGATCAAGCTAATAAAAACACATGTTTTACAGCTGGAGGCTTTGGAGGCGGTGTTTGCACAGACCCACTATCCAGACGTGTTTACGAGAGAAGAGCTGGCTATGAAAATCAACTTAACCGAGGCTCGAGTTCAGGTGAGAATCCAGAGGGATAACGCGCGCGTTTGGCCAAAGAAAGTCGCCTAAATGAAGCCACTCTGTCATTTCCGCGATGCGCTTTAATAACATCAACATAATGTGGAATATTAGATTAGGTTGATTAATCGGTCATTCATAATTAACTAGTGGTAATGTTCTACACTAATTTGCCCTCGTCTCTAAGGTATAAAAACTGCTTAGATGCACTGCCATTTCCGCGTTTCAGCAAATGGAGAGAGGATGCAGAGCTTTTTGAACAAGACGAACGTCCCGACAACCGCTCGCGCACCTGAAACCTCCAGATTTCATATTCTGCGGCCTTGCAAAACATCCGCGGTAATATCAAGTTGGCCACATGTAATTGCATTCAATGTGTCTGTATGTAATTTCCTGCATTCCAGATTTGCTTTTGGGTTTCCTTCAGAGCTCAGATCTAATTGTAGGAAATATAATAGTTTCCCTTTTGTTCCCCAGGGTCATCTTACTATCGCTTAAAACCAATGACTGCGACGCGATAATGGAATTCGCTGCTGTAAATTAGGGATTGTAAACAAATTATTTCTCTCTAATCGGATTACCCGATTCCTATTATTAAATCTGAACATGAATCGGTCGCAGCATGCAGGGATATTAAACTTACATTATTATTAGGAAATAAATTTTCTGTTTTGTTGTAGTATGGAGGGCGCCCACCGTTTTTAAAGTGTCAATTGGCTTGTGCTGCATTAAGAACAAACTGCAAATTGAGATTAATGGTGCAATTATGGAGCATTCAGTGCTGGGGGATCATGACTTCTAGCTGGAAGGTGCAAGGGTGAGATAATGCTGCCACAATTACATTGTGAATATTGTTGTCCTGCCAGTAAACTGTTGTGTCATATTATGTGGAGAGAGCGGCTATATGTGTGTGGCGTTTTGTTTGTTCGCATCATTGTACCTTTGCACAATGCTGGCCAGGCGGTGGAGATATGGCTGCATTATGCAACCTTTCCCATTCAAATATGATTAATGCGTTAGAGAGCACAGACTTAATCGAATCTGATGTTGTCAAACAATCACTAAATAGAGAAATAAACGACTTCATCATGGTTCTCTCTCAGAAGCAGGGAGACTGTCAGTAGGAAGTCATTAAAAAATGATAATGAAAAATTGCTCAATTAAATGTTGTTATAGGCAATGACCTTCATTCAATTAACATACAAGAACTTCGCTGCATATGCTCAGCAGTTGTGTTCGTGAAGTTTGACATAAGTCACCGGCCTGTTAAATTCCACAGCACATTTCAGAAATGTGCATATAATCATTTTAAAATGTATGCAGCTCACAATTAATACAAACGCAATTTAAAGGGATAGCTTACCCCAAAATAAAAATGTAGTCCTCATGTATTCGGCGTACTCATGCTGTGTGTACTTTTTTCTTCTTTGGAACACGATGCTTAACATCTCCTTCGCCACAGAAGGTATTTCATGTAATTACATGGAAGTGATTGAAAATGACAACAGAGATAAAAACTAAAAGAGAGAGAAATGTTTCTCATTGGTTTTTATCCTCCGCTTTCTCTTTAGGTGTGGTTTCAAAACCGAAGGGCAAAGTGGAGAAAAACGGAGAGAGGAACTTCGGACCAGGAAGGAGGCAAAGAACAAATGAGTGAAGGCGCCCCTCCTGCAAGAAACCTCAGCCAGTCTCCTGTTGACCATGGCAGAAATAAGAAAGAGCCAATGGAGCTCCAGCAGAAGTGTGTTGATCATCTAATCCAATGCAATGTTTTACATTCAATATTTGAGATGTAATGCCAAATTATTTCCTTTATGCTCAGTATTAACAGAATGGTGGGTTCAGGTGGACCTTTTTTCCCATCTTGTCTGCCTGGGACTCTGCTGAACTCAGCCACTTATGCACAAGCCTTGTCACAAGTGGCAACTTTAAAAGGTAAGATCCAGAATCTACTGGATGTCGACATGAAAACATGCACAAAGTTTATTTTTTTTTATTACTTTTTTGTTACTGCTACTGATGTGGGTGAAAATGCAACATTAGTGTTGGATGTATTAATATTGTATGTTGTTGACTCTAAAGATAGATAGATAGATAAATAGATAGATTTAGTCAGAACTGTAATCTATTGTTATTTATAAACTATGCAGTGTGAAATAAAGCATATTTATGATGATAAAGTACATTAACTGCTGCATTATGACACACTATTATGGTCTACCTCATTAGGAAGTCCGTTGTGTTCCTGTTGTGTGCCTGACCCAATGGGCCTCTCCTTCCTGCCGCCATATGGGTGCCAGAGTAACCGGACGGCCAGTGTCGCAGCCCTGCGGATGAAAGCCAGGGAACATTCGGAGGCCGTTCTCCAGTCAGCTAACCTGCTGGGAGCGGGGTCTACAACCGGGCCCGGAGCAGGTCCAGGGGTCAGTCTGGGACAAAGCACTGTTTCTGCTGGAGGAAGCGATTCCAGTCCGAACTCCGGCACCTCTAAGATCACATCATTACGAAGAACTCCAGACAAGCATCTGCACTGCCAAAAGGAGGGTCCGGATAAAAAATGAGGGAATCTTGGTGGTTGTTGTTGTTTTTTTTTTCCTAATTGGAGGACACGCTTTGGATGAAGGATTTATAATCAAACATTGAATGCCTGCTGCCTCTTTTTTGAGAGCACTGACATACCCCGGACAGGACGTTGTTAAGTGCAATCCCTTATTGTGTATTTTGTGTGTATGTACGTGTCAAACTAATTATTCAATTGTACTTTTTCCTCTCCTCGTTCACTTTTACTCATGATTCTTGACTTGGGTTTACCGTGTTCGGGTCTATGTGGGCGGCAGCCGCAGCAATGAGGTTTGCGTGGCGCAACGACTTCTGAACATGCTGTGCGGCAAAAGAAAACTCCCTGGTTGTCAATGTGAACTTATTTAATTTTTCACAGTCCTCTTTGATGTTTGACTTGTGTATTGTAAAGTCAGTTGATGATAGACATTTTGCATTGTGTCAAGATATATGCCATGCTGAAATGTAAATGTACTAATGTGAAATAATATATGTAAGATAATATCAAGGACAGAACTGTATATTAAGTGGTTTGTCATGTTTTATGATATGATATGGGTAACTATTATTCATGCTGATGTGATGACAACTGACACCTCTCTTGTCATCACATCTGTACGTCCGTGATACTGCAACAGTCCACACACTGGTCCTGCTTTGACATGTTCTGTAAAACAATTAAACATGTAGGCAATCATGTACATCTCCTGTTGCATATTGCTCACCATCTGGCTATGATCAATTATTAATTAGTTCTCAAGCGGTAGGGCTGCAAAAATGGAAGCAACGGTTGCTCTTATTATTTATTTACCCTAAAGTACATCATGACTTTCTCATAACACATAGGTGTTTTACATGCATCCCATGATGACAATGATGTGATACGTGCTAATTATGAAAATTGGACATACATACTACAAAGCTCGGTTGACATTTAAGTTTTTAAGAGGCTTTGTCATGCTGCAAAATGCAAAACAAACCAAACCGCTCTAATTTTAGAACATCGGTGCAATTATATGATCGTGAATGAGGAATAGACATTTTGGAGCACGTGAACCTTCAAATTGGTATTGAAAGGAAATGTTTTCAACAAAACATAGCAGCGACATTGAAAAAAAGCTACTTCGATTAAGAACACTTAACAGTGGTACCTTTAAAAAGGACCTGGACTGATTAAATTCTTGTCCTTGAGGATTTTCAGGAAATTACTTTGATAGTCAATAACACAATTGAGTAAACTGCACACACATTAGCATTAATAATTGATGTTGAATTATGTATTATCACAAAGTAGTGATTTAATTATTCATGATGTGACACCCTGGTGACAAAGCAGAGCCAGATAATGTCAAAAGTCTTGCCTGATGAAACAGTGCAGCTTGGCATTTGTGTTTAATGATGACAATAATATAGCCTATGCTTGGCTCAAAATTTATGACAATAACTGAAAATGAGAATATTTGAATGTATACAAATAAGATTAAGTGTGATAAGGTCACAATATTATTAATTAGCTAGAGTGACAGCATTTCCATGTAGCAAAATTACTAAAAAACCTGACATTAAGGGACAATCATATATCTCATAATGAACAGATGGAAGAATTTACTGAGTATAAAACAAAACATGCAGAACATAATAAATGGTTTCCATATTTAGATCAAACTAGAGTTAAAATTGGTTATGCCATTTATATTGATTTTATAAATTTCATATATAGGCTAAAGGTACAGATAGAATGTTATCATAGATCATTTTCACTTAGCAACTATTATTAAATAAAGATTACATTTCATAATAAGTCTAAACTTATTAGACATAACTTTTATAACTTTTCTAGTAATTAACACACTGCTTGCACACATATTTTGCCTTTTTTTTTTTTTTTTTTAATAAATTATGCATTTATCTCAGTTCTGTCCTCAAAAAGATAACATGGTCCAGCTCACAACAACACAGGCAAGACTTCACAGCGCCCTCTAGATCGATCACTGTCGACAGTGATGGCTGATGGCTGACAGACAGGTTTTCACCAGTCTGCTTATTAGATCAATGTCTAGATTAATGTCTACATTTAGACTTAATATGTTACGTAAATATTTAAATATTAATATTTACTAATATATTAAGTCTAAATGTATTATGTATGCTAATATGAAGGGCTATATAATCCAAATGCTTTAAAATGCTCTGAAAACCATTCAGTCTTTTTACCTGCATATACAGAAATTTACTTAATGAGTAGAGTTTTTCTTTGTGGTGTTGATAGATTTCCTGTTGTATTCTATGTTGAAGGGCTTGCCCCTATTTTTAATAGCCAGTAGCCATTCGTTTACGTGAGAGCCATGAATATAGCCTGGTGGTATTAGGGGCGGGTCATGCTCATTCTACACAGCTTTTGATTGGACGTTCAGGATGAGTCATTCATATTTTTACTCTATTTTCCCGGACTGTACATTTTAAATGACATGAATCTTTAACTCTTTGGCTACTTTTTATTGGTCAGTTGAGCTATTAATTATACTTTATATTACGTTTGCGGAAGAAGTTGGTGGGTGTGTTTATCTAATACTGTCGATTGAAGTGCAAATTTGGGTATTAACATTTGATCAACGTGATATTAAATCTGTTATATTGATGAAATATTATTTATTTATTATTAGTTAAGTAGGAAAATTTAGAAATTGGGTTTAATTTTCATCATGGCCAAGCCTTGTAATGATTATATGAAAATGTGAAAACCAGGCAAGATGTTGGTCATAGCGATCAGTTTTCTTGTATCTAAACGTATAACATGTTTGCTGCTCATACATGACCTGTCATCCTCTCTGTGCTTCTCTCAGCCAATAGAAATACTATTGCAAGTGCACATTGCATTGGCTGATAAAGATGTCTCCACTTTGAGAAAAGCCAACTCAGGGGAAAAATCAATTTAGACACTGTTGCTGTTGTTAATCTTTTTTCTTTTCCAAAATGAATTCTCGCACAGCAAGCAAACAGAAAAACAAATGGCCTGTGATGGTTTTTAAGTAATTTTGAGTTATTGTAGTAATATTTTTAGAAGATTGTTCGTAACACGTGGATTATTGATTATTCAGTGCAGTAATTCATTCTATTATGAGAAGCATTGTTACATCAAATTAACTGGAGAGAGGCCAAGCAAGCCTAAAAAACCCTAAACTAAACTAAATAATGACACAAATCATTTGTTTCAAATTCTCTTTGAATGAAGTTAATGAGTTCTTTTGTTGCATTAATGATATATTGTCAGTGAAGTCGTATCCAAACTCTGGTGCTCCAGTCGTCTGAGATATGGGCCTCCTGCATAGGTCAAGATATGGTCAACATTTGAACAGTTATCACAGCTGCCTGCACTTATGTAAAAAAGAGATCAAAAAGTCTGAGAAAGATAAGACAGAAATATTGTTAATGGATCTGATGACGCTCAAGGATTTTCTTACACGTGCTGATTATTAACTACTGCAATATAGTTTCACAGAACATAAAAGAAACGAGTACTTTTAAAGTAATTATCAGCCACAATTCTTAAGAAGCAGTACACAAATAGATATGTTCAGAGATATTTTGTAATCTATAATTGATTGATTTGCTAGAGATGATAGTTTTGTTCATGAAAAGTGCAAGGCATTCTATGTCCACTAGAGTGGTCTATTGTGCAGTTACTGAAATCACTCAAACCCACAAATGTATCAGTCTGTCGAACCACAGCAATGAGGTAAAGAAAACCTCGAAGCTCTTTCTGGAGTTTGTTACATCAGATAATACCTGCATTTGTTAATGTATTAGCTTTTTAATGGGTTCTGTGAGAGAAAACAGCAGCCAGCTAACACATTTTGATTTCAAATATTTCTTTAATGATGATGTAATGAGCTTCTGAAAGACTGTAAAAATAGTACATTGCAAGTAGTTGTTTATAAGGCAATCATTTCATAGTCATACATCATCAACCATGGCAAGGTAAAGATAGACCACCCATTTTTAATATGCAATCTGCCAAAGCACATCAAGGGAAAAGTTTTATGGCACAAGTACTCATAAACTGATTTTTAAACTGACAGACTTTCATAGTGTATAGTTTTCACACATATTGTGGGCCATTTGGAAAATCTTATAATAAAAAAAAACAACAGCTTGAATTTTATTTTGACAAAGTGATCAATGGAGATTCTGGCTGGGTCTGAAGTTGAGGCTGCAGCATTTAGCGCTAAAATGCTAAAGTGACTTGTAATGTACTTCCCTTGAATGTACTGTGTGCTCTGTGGGCATGGTCTTTGTTGTGTTATAAACAAGTACACTGCAAAATTATTTTCAACTTAACATAATTGGAATGCTTCACAGTTCTTCCCTTGACTTTTTCTGACAATAAAGAGCCCCAGCCCTCCCTGATTACGGTTACCTCAGCTACAAAACACAATGCAGTTTAACAGCAATCCTTAAATACAAATTGAAAACAGTTTTAAGAACTTGTTTAACTCATTTAAAGTCACAGTTGAATAGCTTAGATATACAGTCATGTAACTTTAGAATTGTGTACAAACAGTATTTACGCGTCATGTGCTCTCCATAGCAAAGTCCTCTAATTCACTCATAGTTATAATATCTGTGTGTCTTTCATTGGCGTTAATGCTGTTTTCCGCATTTTGTGGATAAACATTCTGTCTCCACAGTTCACTACCTGTCTCACGAATTTCCTGTTCGTCTGTTAACGCAGCCGGTGTTGACATTTCGGACGATGACCTCAAGGGTGGTAATGAAGATGCAGTCGTTGGCAGAAACCCACGATACAGCATGTAGGGAGTGTTTAACATCTCCACCGATGCTGGCTGCGTTAGAGCACCCTGAGACCTCTGACGGACATTCAATTGTACGTATTTACCAGTTTCTGGGTCATAAAATGTCTTTGTCTTAATCGTTAACGGTACGTCCACCATAAAGTACTGCCCTGAGTTTGGGTCTTGCAAAAGCTTTCTTTGTGTCATGGGGAGAGGTTGGGCAACTATGCTGTGTGTTGGGTGAGTGTAATTTGGCTGGATGTCATACTGCGAAAGAGGAGGTGAGGCTTGTACCGCTAGATGTGTTGACAGTATGTCCGAATGTGAAGAGGGCATGCTGGTGACATCTCTGATTGATTCGGACTCTAGCTGGTCTTGGTTTTCAGGTGGCATCTTGGGTGTCTCTGCCTTTTTCATACGCCTCGTTGCAAGTCTTTGTGCTCGTCGAAGAGCTTTTTCAGATTTGGGGGCCACAGCTGGAGGTTTACCCATTGGCCTCATATCACTACAGGCTGATTCTGGCCTTTCATAGCAGGCTGACTCTGGCCGTGCATAGCAGGCAGATGCAGGTCTTTGGTAGGTGTCTCTGTAGGTTTCATTCTTGGGCATGAAGGCCAAACTAATGTCAGCCACATCTGTGGGACTCGCTGTATAGTTCTCCATATCCTCTGACATTGTGCTGATAACAGATTGAGTTTCTTCTTCATCAAAAAGTTGGCTTCTTCTCTGATAGCTCTTTGATTGTTTTGTTGTGTATTCTGCCGAGGACAAGTTGTTGTGGAGCATCTCTTTTACTTTATGGGGCCGATGGATAGCAATAGCTGGTTCATGTAAGGCTGGAGGGTTAGCAGACTGTTTGGGGTGAATTTCATCTTCTTTCTCTGAACCACTCAAGTGTTCTTTTGGTGAGCCAATCCTGAAGTCATCAGAGAATGACCTGTGAAAGCGTGGCTTGACGGTTTTGGTCACAGAAGATGGTCTAATGGTATTATCCTTCACTTTGAACATGATGGGTTTCCCCATCGCTGGGGAAGAAGAGTTTGATCGCGGTCCTGTGGCATGAACTTTACCATAGTCCGTTAGACTCTGCAAAAACAGGCTATCTGCCTTTTTCTCTTCTTTTGTTTTTTCAGCTGAGTCTTTGTTTTGAGACATTTTGAGACTTGGAGGAGGTGGTTCACTTGTTTCCTTTGGCTTTAGTTCAGTGTCAAGAGCATTCACTGTGTAATATTGTAGTTCTTCTATTTCTTCTCCAGGTGATGCCACATTTCTTTGGTTGTCTTCCATTTGTACAGTGCTAGACGAAGGCAAGTTTGCATACCTGTAGTTTGCAAGGGATTCTTGTCTTCCAGAATGAGAAATATCGCCGTTTTCAGTTGTTTTATCTTGAGTCAGTTGTCTTGACCTGCTTATTGTACCTTTGGCTTGCAATGGCGCAGTATTTGCACTTTGGGGATTCTTGGGTTGATACAATTTATTCCTTTCTCCTCTATTTGGATGCTCCATTAAAGCTGGTTTAGTGTTTATTTGCTTATGATTTGTTAGAGCAGTCAGTTGGGTGCCCATTGATGCGGCTCCATCTTGTGAACCTGAAGATACCAGTGATACAGGTTTTGGTTGAGCTGTACTCAAGCTGGGATTTGAGTTATTGTGTTTTTGAGATAAGGTCTCTTTATCTGTTTGTTCTTTCAATTGCGACGGTGTTTGCTTAAGATCTTTACCTTTGTCCCTTGAAATGATCTCTCTTTTAGACTCTCCCCCTGTATCAGAAACATTTAAATGTGAATCTTTATGAATTCTTAAAACTGACTGATCATAACTGTTGTAGAAGTCCAGTTTGGGGAATATATCAAGCTCTTTTGTATCATCTTCAGCAGAGATAACTTTCAATCTAGCATAGTCTGCAATAGCTGATATTTCTGGTCTTGTCCCCTTGGTCTTTTGTGTAGCCTCTGATTTGGATAATATACCTTCTTTACTTGTGTTCTGTTGACTTAACTGAGAATTCTTTTGTTCATAACTTGCACTTCCTTTTGTTTCGGGGACAAAACTGCTCCCTTGCTGATACTGGTTTGTTTTAGTCCATTCAGCCTGTTTTGTCTCCGTAGCTTCAACATTTCTTTCTTTCTTTCCTCTGAGACTGCTTCTGTTTTCGATAACTTTCAAATCACCATCATTTTGCCCACTCAGACTTAATACAGGAACTTCTTTCTTTCTTTTTTCACTGTTCAGTGTAGGTTGTTTATTATCACAGACATTAATCTCTTGTTTCCAACCTGCTCCTTGCCTTCGATTAATTTCTGTCTTTTCTGATTCACTTGGACCATCTTTCTTAGGTGGTATGATTTCTTTTTCAACATCACATGTATGTTTGGGTGTCGTTTCACCGTTCCCTTTCATTTTATCCACTGTTTTGGGTTCGTTTTTTGCTGTAAGCGTCTTCAGTGGTAACTTCTTTTGCTCTGAAAAGTCTTTTTTACCCACAGGGTCAGTCACGACATCTCCTTTCGTTCCTTTCAGATTTTCCCTCTTTATCACTTCATGTTGGTTTTTGTGGCCTGCCATGAATTCTTTGTTTGATGATACTTCCTCTGCAGACACTTTTATGCCCTCTAAGTGATTTTTTGGGACTTCAAAAAAGGCCTGGTCTTGTTTTACAACAGGACACACATCCTCACCAATACTGCTAACTTTATCCTTATAATTATTAACATCTGTGGCAGCGCCATCTTTTGAAACCATCTTCATCCTGTTTGTAATTTCATTACCCATGTTAAATTCAGCTTGTAACTTCTCTTGTGCCCTCGTCTCCCCCATATCCCCCTTTCCATTCTTTTGCAGAGGTTGGGTATCTTTGTTTGTGGCAGGCTCTTGTTTCATGGCTATAATAGATTCCTCTTGCTTCATCTCATGTGTAGTTTTCTGAACTTTTAAGTTGAATGTTTCTCTTTCATTTATTTTATTTTGGGGCATAAATGTATCAGTATGATTAAAACTTTTGTCTTCATCTTCCACCATTTGAGGCTTCTTTTTAGGTATTGTCCATCTGGGAACTGTACTTTCAGCAAGTTTGTTGTTGACTGTATCTTTTGCAATGGGTGCGTTAGAAATGGGTGCCTTTACAACTTCAGTCTTTGTTGCTCTTGTTGATTCACTCATTATTGCAGGTTGTTGAGTGGTCAGGGATACATTCTCAGTTTTCTTTGGAGACTTTCTAGAATTATATTCAACATCAATAATGTTTCCTATCATCCTCAGACTTTGTGTTTTCTCAGTGCTTCTCACTTGCTCTTCAACTTTCTTTTCCTTTGACTGAAAATCATTTCTCCTACTTTGCCTTGATGGGTCAATATTATGAGTATCTCGATCTTGTTGTTCTACATTTTCTAAATCTTTTGGTATTTGGGTTGCATCTCTTGTAGGATTAACAAGCTTCAGTGTATCGTTTCCTGCACTCTGGATGTTGTTGGAACAAGTAATTGAAGGGATATCATGGTGTTGCACTTGCTTGATTTTGCTCTCATTCTCTTTTAAAGTTTGACTTTTAACAGATGCTTGCTGAATGGGTGTTTGTCTTATGTCATCTGGATGTGTTTGTGTGTTATCTAAGCTTTTCCCTTTGGATGCCAGAGTTCTGTTGATTCCATGTTTTATTGGTTTGTGTGACAGGTGAGTTTCAGTCTCCTCCATTTTTCTTTCTCTCTCATACTGTGTATGTTTTGATGTGAGATGACCATGATCTCTGGCTGGAAGCCCATATTTAACTAAGAGGTCCTCATATGATGTACTGATTCCTCCTTTGACACTTGACTTGTCTGTAGTTGCAGGTGGTTCACATTTTCCAATCTTGTCTTCTTTTTCTTCAGTGTTTGAAGACATTTGAGTCTGCCTGTGAATGTCATCATGCTCATTTTCTTCTTTGTCATTTTTAATACTAAAGCTTTCTTCCGTCACGCATCTCTCAGTTTCAACAGAACTCTCCTCATCTTGTTTTACTGGATTTTGTTGCTCATCAATATGACACTTACTTGACACACAAATACTAAAGATCATAGGTTCATCATCTGAAGCTGCTTCTGTTTGTCTTGACACACAAATGCTGTAAATCATGGGTTCCTCTGCTGGTTCTTCTGTGGGCTCCTCTTTGCTAGGTGTATGAATGGCGATGTTTGATATATCTGCTGTGGATTCTACATTCTGTGTTGATATAGGCTCTGTATTGTTCTTTTGAGTTGCACCCTCATCTGCTGTTACTTTTTGCTGGGAGAAAACATTTGGTTCTAGTTTGCCTTCAGCTGCTTTTTGAGGTTCAGAATTGCTCTGATTCACTTCTTGAGACTCTTTTGTGGGCATGTGATTGTTTTTCTCATGTGAAATTTCTAATGGTCTGGAAAATCCTTGTTCTTTTTGTTTTGGGCTTGCACTTTCGGTTCTTTTCTCTGTGTGTTGACTGTTATTTACTGCTTCTGAATTGTTTTTTATTCGTGATGTACTCTGATAGCTTCTAAGGAGTTCATTCTTGTCAAATGAGTGCAGAGTCTTTGTATTTTCATCATCTTGATGGAGTTCTTTTTGCTGACTGCTTTCTTTAGCCGATGCTATTTGTGTTAGTGATTGTTTATTTGATCCTGGTTTTGACTCACTCTCCACCTTTTTGTTTGCAGAAGTAGTTTCCACAGACTTTACCTGCAAAGTATTGTTTTGTTGCTTAGCCAAGTCATTTTCCTTTGTTGTATTATTTTTGATTATTAATGCTTGTTCATCTTCATTATTTAAAGGTTTTAGCGTTTCTGAGGCTGGATTATTTATTGGTACAGAGTTGATTCTGACCATATTTTCTACTGCTGATTCTGAATCTGAATTCTCCCCAGAATTATGTTTGTAAGTTCTATTTATAAGCTTCTCTGCATCTGCATTCAATGTATTGGTTTGAAGGTTTGAGGTTGAGGTGAGGTCTGATTTGGCAGGTTCCATTAATCGTTTAGCAGGTGGAATTCCATTTTTAAACTTCATGTCACTTGATGAGGATCTCAGTTGACTAGCTGTAATCTCAGAGCTATTTTTGATTGGTTCATTTTTAGACTGCTCCACTGTAGCAGTAATCTTACTTTTATGATGTACATTAGGTTCCTCATATCTAAGTGCGTTTCTGTCCAATCCCAAGAGAGAATTTTTATTCAGACTGCTGTCAGTTTTTATAGTCTCCATGCTTGTAACTTGTAAGTCTTTTTTAGTTTGATCATCAGGTTTAGTCATAGCCTTTTCAGAATAAGTATACTGACATCCATACAGATTTTCTTTCTGATCATGCTGAATTTTTTGTTTTTCATTATGGAGAACAGGTGGATTATGGGAAGTGGAGTTTTCTGTCTTGACTGCAGCTGCCAAATGACCTGACATCAACTCACTTGGTGACATTTCATGACTCTGCTTTGCAGATTCCTTGTTAGTGTTTACATCCTCTGATGAGCTTGACAAACTTATTTGTTTGTCTTCTGAGATTCTGGATGGCTGGTAGTTTTTCTGGACATTATTTTTTATATCTGCCACTGTTGCCCCTCCGTCCAGAGTAAATGTTTCTTTCTTCATCTCTTTATCATCAGCTTGGTGTTTGTCATTCTCCCTTTCTAGAGCCAAAGGTTTATATTTTACAGTCTCACCTTTCTTTTCCGAGACTGCTTTCTGATTATCTTCAGAAAGAAGAGGTTGTTTTTCCATTGATAGTGGAGATCCATTCTTGGGATGATCGTTGTGTATTTTAATTTGTTCTTTGTACTGGGTTACGCTGGAATAAGTGATATCTTGAAACAAGTGATTTAGCTTGTCTGCTGTGATTTCCTTCTTAACAGAGTAACCTTCTTGACCTTCATTATTGATGGTCACATTTGTTTTTGTTGCATTTCTTGCAAGAATGCCTTGTTTGGCAAGTCCCTTTTCTTTAATTGCTGATATTTCCTTTTGAGCATGTGCTTTCAATTTCGATGTCAGTATTTCTTGCTTGCTTTGGCCTCTTTCCTTGTAAGAAAACACTCTTGTTGTGACCTTGTCAGAATCTTTACTCATTATTCTGTCTTTTCTGTCAGTGCTAATATTTGTTTCATTTGTATTATAGAAATCCTTTCTTATATAGCCAGGTGAAGGACTTGAGACATCTTGCACTTTGTAGCCTTGTTGTTCTTGCTCTTTAACAGGCTCTGAATTGGTTATTTTATCAGCTTTATCAAATTTAATTTGATTTTGTGAGTGTTCTGATTTCGCCAAAACAAATGTATTATCCTTTAGTCTCCTTGCTTGCTCATTATCTCTAATGGCAAGAATATCATTGATGCTAAACCTGTCTTCTTGTTTAGTTGTATTATTTTGATCTGAGGAGTCAACTGGTATGACTAAATCTTTATCCTGCAAACCAGGATTTGTGCAATGTTGTTGGTTGAAAACTCATGGTTTACACGTAGGGTACTTGATGTATTAGACATTTTATAACTCTTGGCAGCAGTTTGTTCCATCATCTCTGATTGTTTCTGTGTCCATACGCTTTCCTTAGTGTGCCTATCTTCACTTGTTGATGCCATGTGCCACTGTTTGTTTGGCTCATATTTATATGGCTGATATGAGTACAATCCTTCATTCTTTTGACCTTTATGGTCTTGTAAAGGTGAATTAGCTCTCTGATCCAATGTATTTTGCGTTGCCATACTGTTAGAAGAAGCAGTTTGCTCTGGTATATCTTTAACAAAATCATTGTTGACTTCCTTTAGAGGAGATGCTTTATTGTTGAGACTGTTTCTTTGTATTCCATATTCAGTAGGCTTTGAAAATGTGTTTAATTGTTTGTCATGTAAAAATGTATCACTGGCAGACGTTTTCCTGGGTGATATTATGTGTTGTCTGTCCTCTTTCTCTTCCTCCTTTGCAAGTCGACCAAGTTTTATGTCTTCGTTGACTTTCTGCATGTACGTTTCCTTTCTGACAGAAAAACTGTCGTCGGCTGAGTATTGCTTGGCGGTGGCCTTCCTCTGTTTGTCCATCTCAATCAGCGCTGCGATTTCTCCTCTAAATGGCCGTGATTCGGATCTGCCATTTGTTTCCTTGACAGAACCAATATGGTCCCAAGGACATCTTTCTTTAATGGCCTCGTTTTGGCTATATTCAGTAAATGTTTTTCTCCCAAAATCCTTTCTTTGTTTCAGTTCATTTTGGCTCATGTTATCACTCTGACTGTATCGCTCTGATGTCGGAGCAAGCAGAGAGTGTGTCGGTGGGTAAGCCTTTGGAAACACATTTGCTATTTCTGACCTAGCAGGACTAAAAGTACCGTTGAAGTCTTTTAATTGACCTTCTGCAGTCAGAGAGCTTTTATCCTGTGCCGAAAGACTGTGTGTTGAGAGCTCTGCGTTAGCCAGTGGATCTGTGCTGTGAGAGTGACCTTCTGAACTTCCACAGAACGATTTGTAATTAGCAACTCCATCCTGAATTTGAGGTGAAGTTAATGTCAAATTATCATATGATCCAAAGCGATCGGTATAATCTTTAGGGGTGATAGGGGCTGCATTGGGCTCTCGGATTAGGTTACATGAGGCCCGTGCATCCGTTCCAATTAAATTCTCCTGAGCCGTTTCTTGGGATACAAGAATATCCGAAAATCTTGATTCACGGCCCTCCAGTTTTGAGGTTTGCTTATTTCGATCTGTTATTTCTAGCCCTTTGAATCTAGTTGGACTGTATGTACTCTTGACTCTTTTTCGGTTGTCTTTGAGGTTGAACAGCAAACTTGAAGCTTTGGATTTGTAGCTGTCACGCAGATGTTTGACATCAGCCTGAAGTTTAGGGTCAGTTTCACCCTGAGAGGAATAATCAGAAACAGAAGGAGTGTGTGCAAACTGCAGGATCTCAGACGTCTCTGTTTCTTGCCTTGTGTGAATAACCGGTGTGAGGAGCTGAGTGATGTTGAATGGCGTCACACTGCTAGGCAGGGTGCTCTCGACCACTACCTCATGTGTGACTTTGTTATTGCTAAACAAATTCGAATCTGGCCTGCATGTTCTCTCATTAGTAGGTGAGACTGTGGAGGGTCGGTTGCCTGGAAGTTTGTTCCTTACAAAGTTATTGTTTTTCTTCCAAGGTGGATAGTTGGAAGCCATCTCAGATTCGCACCTCTTCTCAATTGCTGATGCTTTCTGGATGACGGTGGACCTGGAGCGCTGGCTGGCCACAACATCCGTAATTTGTCTCTGACTGAAGTGTCGACTTTCGTAGGGAGAGTTCGGAATTCTGTCGTTGTCTTTAAGCTCTTTGTACATGGGAGAATCATACCACCTGGTGAATTCGCTAGTTGACATAAACCCTGACACATTCACACTTTCGAAGGGGAACCTGTTGTACTCTTCCCACAACTGGAAGGGACTGAATTCGCTATGGAAAAAGCAATTTGTGGAGTTTGATGCCTTAAACTGTCTTTTTGAAGATTTCATCAGTACTGTTGTGTCCATCTGGGCCACCGCGGCAGCCACGTCAGATGTGTAAAAATGGTTTCTATAAGACTGAAAGGGGCCTGACTTAAAATCCTGATGATATCCTGAGAACTCTGTGAGTTCTCTCTGGATGCTTAGCAGAGCTGATCTGTCCCATGATTCACTGCCAAAGTCTCTATACCTATCCCTTGCTAGAATAACGTCACATGTCCCGCTGTCATGGTAAGTCTCTCCTGAACTAAAGGCTTTGATTAGAGATGACACTCTGGATGAGCTCCTGCTCTGCTGCCACATCACCTCCTTGGAGCCATTGTTCATATAAGACAAGCCTCCCTCCTTAAAAGCCAGTTGCTGATGGGTGACATCCGTGTAGGAATGCTGGAATGTTGAGGCCATCTCAGACTGTGCTTCTGGCTCCACATGTTGTTGAACATTGTATGAAAATGTCTCCTTGGAGACTGTCTTTTGCTGGGTTTCCTCTGCAAAAGCCTTATGTCGTTCGGTCGGAGACGAGGAGAATTCTGAGTCATTGTAAATGGCCTCCTCTCCAATGCACAGGCTCCTGAAGGCACGATCGGTTAGGTTGCTCACCTCCCTGTCCGTGTCATCCATGAAGCTGCCACTGCTGGATGTGTCACTGAAGCCATCTGAGTATTTGCGGTGGCCCTGCATGCTTCCTCGCTGGCCTGTGTGGCGCTTTTCCAGGGAGCTCATTTCACGCGCTTAACTCTCATGGACAGGGCACAGTTGTCCCTGTCAGTCTTGGAGATGGCTGACGCAGGGTGTCTTGCATTTAAGTAGTTCACCTTCTAAAAGGTGATCAAAATGCCTTCCTTTCCTGCAAGAGTAGCAGAGATGTCATAAACTTGCAGTTCACTGTAGTTTTCAACAAGGTTCTCGCAAATCACACTGCTGTTGCTGAGAGATTCAGACGTTTAGTGTACAACTGACATTTTATAAAGTGATATCCAAACTGTTCTGTTGAGCTGCACCTTGCATACTGCAAATTCATTTCACATGAAGTATATTTAGAGAAGGAAACTGCTTCCCATTCTTACACAGGATCACATATTAACCTTCTTTGACACTTGCTTACATGCACGTGGCCTTCATATGGTAATATTAGTAGAATTATAAAGCGTTTGGTTCAAGTATTACATCCAATATTAGATCAAATTAACTTTTTCGATACTTTGAAGAAAGTAGAACTGTTCATTTTAAACATTTGGACTTGACAAATTACAATAGAATTCATAAAATACATTTATTACAGTTTTGACAATTGAAAAATAAAGATCAAATATGGATTCTTTAAAAATTCTTATGCGGAACAAGATTAAGTACAACAAATGAAGTGACAATGTTATTTCTAGATGCTTTGTTAATTCTGGGCTATAAATACCGCCTACATTATTGTGATTACAAATTTAAACCCACAAGTAAAAATAAATTCCCCTGATGCTTTGAAACATGCAAGAGATTTTAGTGAGTATAACTTTTGAATAGTATGGGATCTAGTAGATACGCATATAAATAAAGTATGGTTTATTAATCATTTTGAGGAGTTGTTTGTGTTATCTGAATGATTCAAAACAGTGTAATGATTCTCAGTCTAATCTTTAGATTAATTTTTTTTCATTTATTATTGTTTTTAACAGAGGCAAAATGTGGTATTTGTTTGAAACTGATTTGTATAGTCCACATAACTCTGTGTTATTCTTGTTTTCACAGAGCAGTTACTGAAGCTACTTTCATACAACACTGTAACCACCATAGACGAATTATTACAAACCCTTAATAATTAGATTAGTGCTTATCTAAGATTATCAAACGTTTATATCTGGCAACTCTACATAAACATTTGGCTACATCTTTGATTTTTTTTAAGTAGTATGAAAACAATAAATAGTAGTTAGGGTTAAACTGCATGTTGATCATATGTTTTATTAAAGATAAATTAATTAATACACTTAAGTATCATGGTTTCATTGCAATATATCATAGTTTGGATGCTGAATCATTTGAATCAAATTTGTTTAGCATTGCAGTATCCTTTACTGCTTTACATACAGTGTTTGTCTTTTTTATGTATGGTTCTCATTTCCACAAATAACACTTTTAACATACTCTATATTATTCATGTTATTAATTGTAATTGTTCTCTATGTTATTAACATATAACGTAACACATTCATATTGTTCTAAAAACCATATAATAATAAGCAACACATTTTCAGTTTGATATTTTTTATAACAGCTTGCATAAACTATATCCACGTTACATTTTGAACTCAAGTGAGCTTTTTTCTTACCTTTTGCTCTTATCTGATCTCATTTTTTAGTGGAGAAAATATTTCTCGTGCTTCAGAAAGAAGCCATTCCTTATCCGTAGCACACTACATGTGGCAAGCAGCAGCAGCAAAAAGACCTCTGGTGATTCTCAACACTTTTGCGGCGTTCTCCTTAAAGTTGACAAAGAGCAGATGTAAAGGCCACTTTGTGCACGGGCCCCGGCGGGGCTAAAGCAACGAGGGTTCAGAAGCAGAAACACGCTGAAATAGCAGTGGCATCAGGCAGAGACGATCGAGCTGGAAACATGGCTTGAGACAGCACACGTATTGGAATAACCATGTGGTGTCAAGTGTCAAGCAGATGAAAGAAAGAAAAAAAAACCCAGGCCTGTAATTCTGTTGTGCCGTGCCAGGCCTTAGTCAAAATTACATTTGAGCACTATTGGAGTTTATAATGCCAACAGGGAAAAAAAAAACCCTGTTTGTTGTGGCATAACATGTATCCACTTGTGGAGTTGTTGTGGTGGATAGCATGTATCTAACCAGATGAACATGTGCCTACGGTGTAAAAATAGCTTGTTGCTTCACTAACAAGTGTCACCCACTTCTTTTGGCTGAATTGTGCCTTAGACTTGCCAACAGATGATATCTGATCTCTCCTTAGGATTTTAAGAGTTAAAACTGTCCATTTAGGCTTTTTCCTTCCTGTATTTTTATCCCAATTTTTAATTGTACTTAATATAAAACAAGTTATTAAGGCCCAAGAACATTGTATGAACTGCACAGTCTCTGTTTCCAATTATCCTAATAAAAGGGGTCAATAAATGGGTCATAATAGGAGGGGTATTTTTTGAGCCGGCTCCTCCCCCCTCAGTTAATCCATTTTCAAATGTCCCCCTGATGTCAAGCTGTCTCACGCCAGTCTTAACTTTGAAGCCAGGCACTGCTATAATAGGACATGGGTGCAGTGAACTCTTTCCCAGGAGTCTTGGCTGCAGCAGAGGGCCTGGTGTGTAAAGGTGATGGACAATCACATATGGAGCAGCAGGGCCGCCCTCTCTCCTCTTTAGAGCTCTGTTGCTAAGCTCTCGTCAGAGCTGTCGCAGCCTCGCTCACCACTTCCTCGCCATTCACGGCTGCAGTTTACAGGACTGTCTGATATCCTCAGCTGAACAAGATGACATGTTGTGATCAAAACAACATGAGTCTAACTGCTGAGAACAGGAGAGATACTCACAGTATTATAATTTGGAAATGCCTAACTTTTATATATATTGCATTAATTTGTGCAAATAGTCATATTTTCTTGGATTTGTTTTTGATCATGAAAAAGACATTTTATTTTTCCTGTTTTCATTTCAGTTTTCCTGTTTAATTT
Source organism: Opsariichthys bidens (assembly GCA_037194245.1). NCBI lineage: Eukaryota > Metazoa > Chordata > Actinopteri > Cypriniformes > Xenocyprididae > Opsariichthys > Opsariichthys bidens. The sequence continues at coordinate 16,046,984 of CM074279.1, read as the reverse complement.
GCATATAAACTATAAATAAGACATTTCTATGTGGAATTTCATAGTATAAGCACATAAATCACATAAATTTAGTTTATCAAATTAGCATGTTTTGTAGAAAACAAAACAAAATGCTGCTGTTATACAAAGTTCTGTCATGAAACTCAAGATGGCGCAGGCTAATAGGTCCTTTAACTCAACCTGCTCGTAATCACATTATTATCTATTAGGGCTTGAACAATAAATCACTGAATTACAATGATTTAGTTGACAAATTATTCTGTATCAATTCCGAGATTTTCCGAATGCATCGCGATTCTCTCTCGAATCACTGAGCTTAGTTTTTAACAGCAGAAACGTACTTGAACTCGATACACATAACACTTGAACCTTCCATAAAATAATCATTCATAAAGTTGGAAAAGGTCGAAGCGAATTACACGGGTGTTTGCAGTGGGGTGTTTACATTAAAAATATTCTGAGGTGCAAGTACATTGCAGAATGCACAACTGTGATCCATGAATCAAGATGAAAAAAAACCTTAGTTGGGTAGCATTGCCTTACCAGCTGTATAGATCTCCTATGGGTAATTCATGTTCGCTATATTGTACAGCAGCAGCAAATCTGTCTTGCTCACAGCAGCATGTTGTGTATCTATTGGCAGCAGCAATATATTTCAATGTAAAAACTTCTTACTGCACTCTTGTAAAAGTTCTGATTATATTACATATGTATGTCTGATATTGAGGGTTCAGGTGGGTGCTGAACCCGAATGGTCTCTTCCAAGCACTGGTCATTTTCTCTGTGAATCACCCCACATGACATTTATGGGATTGTACTGTGATTACAGACACTTGCTTGTCAAATATTTATAAATGCTATATCAGGTAACAGATAACAGTGCTGTTTTAATACACTCTTAGTTTATTTTTTCACAGCTGCAAATGCAGAGTTGTTGTTGTCTAGATATTTAGACCACTACTTGCACGCTCTTTCTCTTTACTTTAGTCTAAAAATATCTAGGAACAATAATGTCTATTTTATTTTCATGTGGATTGTCATAAACACTGTTTGTAAGTAGCCCAACACAGTAGCATTGACTCAACCAGTGGTGTGAGGCTATCTGTTTACCTAACCAATGGCAGACAGGGAGAGTGTTCAATTGTTTTGTCATTTTATGTATGAAGTCCACATAATACAAACAAAATGAATTGTGATGGAGTTGTTAAATCTTCATTGAAATGACAGTTGTTTTTATATAAACTGTAGTGTGGCTTCTGTTATTTTCCCATCAAAGGCTAATAATTAACACAGTCAATAATCACAGTCACTGAAAGTACTTGAGCCATCATATATTAGAATAACGTCACTGCTCCCAGGCTCATTTACAAAATCCCGTTGAGAGAAAATAACGCACAGCCCTTCTTATGGCGCTTGTAATGTTCTCGGATATTGATTGTATCAGGGATATTAGCTGGTCTGTGACTTAATCAGCCACTGCCCCCATCTGAATAAAGCTTGAGCTAAATGACTCCCTCCTGAGAGGCCTGCTCTGTCTCTTTTTATTAAAACCCCACAGTCATTTGAATGAAAATGTCAATAGATCTTCCCTGACATGCTTTTACTAGAGAAGGAACTGAATTGTGATGAATTCTGAGTGACTAACACTTTAATATACAGCCCTATTTTTTTTTTTTTTTAAATTTAATTCACATCTTATGGGATTTTTTCTTAAGTACTGATCCACTGGGCCTACTACTGTATGTCAGTGGTTCACAGCTAACTTCCAAAGATCATGATTCAAGAGTTTTATTCCCAGAAATTCACGTCACGGTTTAGTGATACAGTGAAGCTGGTGGGGAACGGCAACAGGCTATAATATGTAAATAATCTAGGACATTAAACAGTCCCATTTCCATGCTAGGTCTTTTTTAGAGTGCCACAATGCTGGTCCTCTGCATATCCAGTGGTATAATTATAAAACCAATTAACTGAGAATAATTTGCCCTAATGACAGAGCCAATAAACAAACAAACTGAGCGAGTGATTTAATGGAAGGGTGTCTTTGTGTTGCTTTGTTGCCTTGCGAGTGGCCCAAATGAGTTTAACAAGAGCTCCCCCGAGATGCTACATATACCAGAGATATGAGAGAGCGTCTCCTTTTGATTTCCCCTGATCCTCGACTCCCATTAAAAACTTTAGGAGGCATTCGTGGAGGTCGACTGAGTACCTTACTGTACCCAGCACTGACCATGCCAGAGATGTCCGTAGTAGAGACAGAGGCTCTTGTGTTAGCCGAGATGTTGTTGTGCGTGTTATTCCGTATCTCCCGCTGACTTGTGTATTACATTAACAAGCCACTTACTGATTGACTGAGAGCTTCTCTCCATGAGCCCTTTTAATCTACTCTGATATGAAATGCATGATTTCGCTGCAGGAGTCAGGTCTGCGGGTGGGCGATGTCTTAAACTGTAATTGAATAAGTGTAAGAATTACTGTGTCTTACATTATCTACAAGGGTAACATGAAAGAAATGATAACTGTTCACCCTTTTTGACTGACGACACACACACACACAC